>OX411308.1:102143784-102475430 GCA_948150685.1 Rhaphigaster nebulosa
TAAAATGATGTAAGACAATATATATTTACCTTAATTTCCCTCATAAATAATTTAACTTTGCATATTATGTATTAAGTATTTTCGTAATGTCTTTTCCTTGGTTTTTCAGTGAAAATTTCCTAAATACGAGTAACTATCATTATAAAAAATACAAAAATCTTAAAAACCTAAGTGTTAAAAATTCTCAGCGGTTCTTTATAAACGCGGGAGATCGGTATTGGTACAATATCACCAAAAAACTATTGCCTAAGAGGTGTTCTAAACAGTTGCTTTTAACGAGATGTTATGATTATGAAAAAATCAATATTTTTTTACTGATTTAAGTTAAAACGGACATATCTAACGTTATCTTGTCTCACTTTGTACAATCAAACAAACAGAGGTTGATACAGGCTTACTTAATCTGTGATGTCAGCAAGTTGACATTAAAGGATGCTTTCTGAAGATGAATCAATATTATTTTTTGCTCCAACACTCAATTCAGCGTTTTCCTTTGAATTTTAATTTAATAAGAGAGGCAATTCTCCCCTTGCCTCAAAGTATACCCCGCCTTCTGTGCATCTACAGTTTGTAGTTGTCCATCACACCAGGAAGCAACACGCCTGTGGTTTTAAGTTCTATTTTTCTCTCTAATATCAAGCCGTCCATAATTCAATATGAATTATTATTATATTATTATAATTATGAGTCACAACTTAGTTAATTCCCAAGTTAAAATTAATTTTAACGAAGGAATGTGCAGCTGAGTGTAAAGAACTTAATAAAAGAATTTTATTGATTTCTACAACCGATTTATCGAAGTCAAGTAACACAACACAAAGTAATTTAGAGAGAGGCCGTCGCACAGTAGGGAAAGCGAGGGAATTTCAAATTTTCTGTCATTTTGGCGAACAAATACAATTTATCTGAGTACAGAAGGAAGGTGCCTTGTTATGTAAGAAGAAATTAGTCAAAATATATTAATGCATACAAAAATATTAAAATTTATTTTACTAAAGAACAATTTTAAATATTTAAACCTTTAGTGATTATTGAAATACTATTTAAAAACAAAAAGAAAAAATTATGTAGTTTGGAAAAAAACTCAGGAAACTTACGAGGTTTGCAGGTGGTAGAATAGAATAGAATAGAATACAATAGAATTTTGATTCATTGAAATGACTCATATGAATGGATCTGAGGAAAAATGTACTGAATGTCACAGATCAGCGATATTATCGATTCCTAAGGTTTTCTTCTTATAGTACTCTCGATATCTCCGCAAATCATTGTTGTAGACTTCAAGAGGTTCTTCGGAACACATTCCAATCGGCAAAAATTTACAATATCTGATCCATGAATCAAGAAGCACATTTTGTGGCATATAGAACCAGAGACAAAAGTTTACCACTAGTTTTCCTGTTTCATAGGCATATAAGCGAAACGCTGTATAATCAAACAAGAGATAGTAATAAACAAATGAATGATGAACTGCGGAAAACCTTGAAAGCTGCTACGATAAAATACGACCATAATAAGAATCATATAAATAAATGAAATTTAAGCATACAAATATTTTCATAGTTTAGACGGTAGGTTCGAAACAAAATGAAAGGTGAGCCCCGTCGCTTAAGTAACAATAAGAAATTAAAAAACATACACAAAAATTGAAGATGTAGTATATCTATCTGAGTGACGCAACAACTCGTTGCCGAGTCTTGCCCTCCTGCAACAACCTGCTTCAATTGTCACGATCTCGCGCAGCCACTATCCAATTGCGGACTCCCAGAAATCAGCAGTAATCAGCTATCTACCCATCTTGCTCTCGGTCTTCCACGCCGCCTTTTACCATAGATTGGTTCTCTCAGGAGCTTTTCCGGCATTTCGTTCTCTTCGATCCTAGCCACATGACCAGCCCACCTCAGGCGGTTTTGCTTAAAAAACCTTATTACGTCAGGTTCGTTATATATATATATATATATATATATATATATATATATATATATATATATATATATCTTATATATATATATATATATATATATATATATATATATATATATATATCGTTATATAACGGTTCAGAGTCTTGTAGAGATTTATTTTAGTTTTCTCGATAGGGCTCTACTTATTAAGTGCCGTAACAGCCCGAAGTACGCACTATTTATTTGCAGCCTGAATTCTTTTCTTAACCTTCAAATATGGTACATTATCATTTGTGAACATTGAGCCCAGGTACACAAATTGAGATACCTTCTCAAACCTATACTGCTATAGGTAATCATTTCTCTTGGAGTTGAGGTCTCCATGGTTTTCATGGTTTTCATGGCATTGACCTGAGATGTATTATAGACGTCCTAAAAATGAATACCAACAGAGAAAGGGGATCATTCAGACAATCAAGTGACCAGAAGCGTAATAAGGAGCTATCGATATAAATCTGCCCTATAATCATTAAATAATTCGATGAAAATGATTCGGATTGAATTATTTGATTGTGAGATTTATCAGCGGATATCTGGTTTTACTAGGCCTAGATGTTTCTTACTAATTGTGTACGGTCGATTCAACCACAACGTTTATCATCAGTTTTATTGTGGAATAAATTACCTTGTCAGGCACAGCACTAATTTTAATGGGCTGTTGCTCAAGCTGTAACTATCTTATGGGTTTTAGTGGCTATTAAATATTTCACATAAACTTTTACTGACTGTTTATGTACTTTGTACTAAACTGAGATGTAATTGAACCGGAAGTTGATTAAAGTTAAAATTCTGTTATCAAGCGCTAGAAAGTTTTAAATCAGTCCTAGAAATATATTTCACCGGAGACTTTTAGAGCAACTATTTATTTACTACAAAGAGAAAAAAAAAATCTTAGATCTTCATTTAACCTAGAATTTTGAGTTTTTAACGAAAGAGATAATTGTAAATTTTAGGTTATTTGTAATACGAATGAGTTTTCATACTAGTCTTAAAAAAATTGATTCTTTCCGGTAAGAATATTATTATATAATTGTATTTATTCATTACAACCAAATGCTATAATACATTTAAGTAAAGTGTAATTATATCGTTGCTTTAATTGCTATTATATTTATTGCTGAGCAGTAATTAAAAAAAATATTTGGCTTCAATTAGAGTACTTATTATTATTATAATAACATAAATTTATTATTATTGTTCTTTAGTTATACTACGCCTAGCATCGACCGCCAGTTTTTCTGATCAAGTGCTGCAGTCTTCCAATTTCGGATACCAAGCAGATTTCTGACATCAGTAGCCACTGAGTCCTCCCATCTAAATTTTGGACGACTAACACTCCTAGTTCCATATATTTTTTAGGTCAATGCCTTTCACGAAATTTCTTCTGGATTCAGCCTTATGAGGTGACAAGCCATCGTAGTCTGGCTAGTTTAATGGCATGCAGTATACTTGTATATTGGATATCCATTATTGGATATCCATTATTGGATATCCATTAGCACTATAATTGGACATCTTTATAAATATCCTTGAGTTCGTTTTTATTCCTTCCTCGACAGGCTAGGTTTATACATATTGTCCGAATATTCATAGAAGAATTTTCCTCTCAAACCTCAGGATTGGCAATTCTATTGCTTTCGTCATTGCCCACACTTCTGAGCCATATGCAAGGACTGGACGGATCAGCGTCATATAAATTCGAATCTTTGCAGCCCTAGGGCTGAAGAGGTATTTCTGAAGAGCGAAATAGCATCAGTTTGAAAAGAAGATAGGTATATCAATGTATTCATTTGCTCATTCCTAAGAGTTCACTTAGGCTCCTAGGTACACAAATTCTCGTACCTTCTGAAATGTATGAGGACCTATTTTTACTATTCCAGCTCATACTGGGGAGCGAGCGTTAGCATATACCTCGTCTTCACGCAGTTCATCCTTAATCCACATTTTTGTATCTGAGACCACTAGGGCTTCGAATGCTGAAGCTACATCTCCCCATTTTCTACCCATAAGGTCTAAATCGTCGGCACATCCAAGATGATAAACAAACAAATCAAACAAGGTTCCATTAGCCTGTATCCCTAAGAGCCTTTTCTAATTTCAGGCTAAAGAAAAGGCCGTCATCCTGCCTGACACCAGTCTCAGTAGTGAAATCTGTAGATATGTCCCTATAAACTCTTTCATGATAAATATTGGTCTCTAAAGTCATTCCACTTGCACAACTTTAGGAGAAATGTTCATTTATGGGATGGCTGTAGGCCATCTATAGGCCTCTTGACGATTTATGTCAATGCTTGTTAAAAATCTACGAGTTAAGATATGAAATTCCGCGGTCTACTCCAGTAGCATCCGGGTAAAGATCTGGTCGGATGTAGACCTTCCTCTTCAGAAACGTGGTATCTTCTGATTTCCTGTTTGGCCTGAGATAAGCCTTCTCGATAAGATGGGAGACAGGATTTTGCATGCATATGACAGTAGAGATATGTCTCGATAGTTGCAGAAGTTCAGTTCATAACCTCTTTTACATATTGGGCAAATAATGATTTTCTTCCTTTCCGTAGAAACATTTTCTTCCATTTCGTAGAAAATCTTTTTTCCTTCCATCATTAACTCCTACAGCAGCTTAACCAATTCACTACCACCGTTCTTTATGAGCTTTGTAGGAATTTCATCGAAACTGGGCTCTTTGTGATTTTATAGTTTATCAATGGCTTCCTGTACTTCTTCATCTGGTGGTTCAATGAATAGTTTATCAATAGTTGCTGCCAGTGTATCACATCCTATTTGTAGTTGTATATTAATATTGAGAAGACAGCTAAAATAATCAGCACATCCGTTCTTGATCTTCTGCTGGCTTGATTAGGCTTTCGTCTTCTCTTTTACACGCTTGGCTGTGAGACTTAAATGATCTGCACTCCTCGTTTAACCATTGAATGAAATATCTGCTATTCTTCTCGCTAAAAGATTGGTCTTCCAATTTTTTTTTGCCTTCTGAATTGAAGGAATATATTCATCCATAGATCTAGGTCGTTGCCTTATTTGCACCATAGTCCCATTAGCCTTATTCTTTCTCTCCGTAAATGCCTGGCATTCGTCATTGAATCATCTATTTCTTCTGTCCTGTCTCTTGGTTCCCAGGATCTCTTTCGCTGTTGCTGACAATACTTCTTTACTTCTTTGCATGCATCTCAAGTGTTATCAACGTTTTATTGACATTAATTTCTCTGTGCTTTGCATCCAAAGCATGAGAGAAAATTCTGGGTTATTTCAGGCTCCTTTAGTTACCTAATGTCATATTTAGTTATTCCACACCCACGTTGGTGATGATATTCTACTTCTTATTTTACCTACAATTAGACAATGTTCTCAATGGGCATTTACTCCTCGATATGCTCTTATCTGCTGTAGGAAAGATCTGTATCTCGCATTAATTAGCATATGGTATATATGGGATACTATGAATTATTTTTTATCTTTTGATAGGTAACCTATACAAAAAAACATCTAAAATAATTACCTCTTGTGCTTTACACGCTAAAGGGAAACAGTGAATTTTTTTTACAATGAGAGAAATGCTCACGAAAGAGCCCTTAGGGGATGAACAATGAAGGAACCTCTGTTGGGTTAATTAAAGGAAAAACAAGGGTTCATAATATAAAAAAAATCAGAAGCTTTTATCACAATATTTAAACATATTAAATTATTCACAAATATGGGAAATAAAATAAGCTTAATTTTTCAATTAAAATGTTGTTTATTCAATGGAAGATTATTTATACAATATATTTTGGTATACTGTGAATTTAAATTGGATTGAAATAAGTAAATAGTAAAGGTAAGTCTAAAGAGCTATACGATAGTTGGTTAATTTTAAGAGCAAAAAAACTGTCGGTGTTTATTATTGCTCTTATAACTAGACAAAGCGATTTATTTATTAATCATTTACTAAATTACTATATTTCTTTTTAGAAGTATAAAGAAAAATAAATTAAAAATGCACAAATCAATAACATAAATCATTATGAAAAACAAAATTAAATGTTACAATGAAAAAGATGCTAGTATGATCATTTCATTTCTAAACTAAGAATTTAAAAAAAATATATATATATTTCGAATAAATATCCAACCATTAGCAATATTGCGTCACCCTGTTTAAGTTATCATTATAATTGTTTTTAATTTTTACATACAAAACGATTGTATCGTTGAAAAACGATTAAAAAAAGTACCTCTATAAAGAAAATGACAAGAAACAAAAATATATAATAAAATAATTTATTGAACATTTCAGCATACTTAAAACGTGCAAAGTCTTTCATGTTTTAAGTATGATTAACAATGGATTTTTTCGAATCAAGTGAAACCAGTCAATATCGCTATCACTAGATTATTTTTATCGATAATCTTTTTAATGTAATTTATAAAAAATAAAAAAAATAATAAATCTACGTTAAAAAGGAAAAATATTTTTTATATTTTATTCTTTGATCCCTCATAAAGTAATAATAAAAAAACGTTGCTGACCGAGACATTTAATGCCTTATCCTCGAAATGTCTAGTTAGACATTTCGAGTATAAGGCATTTTTGTTAAGCAAATTCATAAACAAATAAAAATCTCATTGGATAAAAAACTGGTTTCTATTAATTATCATTTCCTTAAAAAGATAACATATGTAGGTATGTGTATGTATATATATATATATATATATATATATATATATATATATATATATATATATATATATATATATATATATATATATATATATATATATATATATAAACATGTGTTATCTTTACATGTTATAGATACACATTTTATTATATATATTTATATTTATATTATATGTATAGTTATATATACATATGTTATATATATATATATATATATATATATGTATATATATATATATATATATATATATATATATATATATATATATATTATATATATTTATTAAAGTATTTTGAAACTATAAAATATAAAGTATTTATTTAAATTAATAGAGCAAAGAAAATATTTGTATAATTTATAATCAATGGCAAACAGAAATCCAATGAGACACCGAGTGGTTATTGATTTATCTATAACCACTTTATATATAACATCTCGCATTCCTTTCTAAGGCTCAGTACTTCTATTTTATCTTATCAAATCTGCAGAAGGACTGACTGAGAATTTTAAATTTATTTATAAAGTGTTTTTTGTTATTAATTATTATTATTTTTTTGTGTATATATATATATATATATATATATATATATATATATATATATATATATATATATATATATATATATATATTGTAATCAATATTTAAAATAAAACTACAAAATGTGGTATAAGGTTAAAGGCGTAATTTTCTCAAAATTTAACACTTTTCAAGGATAAGGCTATATTAGTACGAGAATGCTACTTGATGGAATTAGCGGAAGCAGTATAATATAACAATAAATAAAGCTCTCTCAGTTTCGTTACACAATTTTGTTCATATACAGGGAGAAAATATATTAGCATTGGAATAAATAGCATAATAATTTATGAAAAAAATTCCTACCGGTAGCTTAAAATTCCTGATCAATCTATGCTAAATATTAATGTTCTGATATAAATAAATTTTATAGTAAATCCAAACAAAAACTAAGTCATTTTGTTATTTTATTATTTTCTTCTGGAAAGCTAATTAAACAATTTCGATTAGAAGATCCATTAAACAAAGTATAAATTGAAATAGCTAATATAGGTATAAGATATGATAGTCCTTCCCAAATTATTGTAAAAAAATTCTTCGTCATTATCTCATAGCTTTAGTACTATTTCGCATAACACACTATACTGCAGCAGTTTCAAAATGGCATTTTAAAGAGGCTTGTCAAAGGGGATTGACTTTATTTTTTGGGTATGTTGTTTCTCTGTGGTTACCTGGTCGATTGTTAAACTAATGATCGATTCCTGAAGCTTATGGAACATCTGTTTAATTGAAAATTGTCTTAAAACCTTTCTGAAACGAAGATTTACAGTTGTATTTGAATTTTTCTCTGGATCAAACATTTGAAAATGTTGGAATATTGTGTTGTTTGTTGCTGAAGCCTGTTAAAAAAATGAAGTGATTTTATAAACCATTAAATTGGTATCCATTTAATATAAATATATTATTAATTAAAATATATTCACAATTGTAATTTACATAAATAATAAAATTTTAGAAACAATATATATATATATATATATATATATATATATATATATATATATATATATATATATATATATATATATATATATATATAAAAGAATAATTTTACTCTAATTTTGTATTGACTCTCATATTTTGTGCCTAGACCAGCAGTGTCAATTGACAATTTTTTTAAGGGGTATCCCAAGACTCAAAAGTTAATAAAAAATAAAAATATAATTTATTACCTTAAAAAAGTATTAACTCTTTTTTGAAAATATATAAACTGAAGTAAAATCGAGCTTGTTATTGTGAGATCATTGTGCAAGTGAAAAAATAAATACACTCATATATATATATATATATGCACAATGATCTCACAATAACAAGCTCGATTTTACTTCAGTTTATATATTTTCAAAAAAGAGTTAATACTTTTTTAAGGTAATAAATTATATTTTTATTTTTTATTAACTTTTGAGTCTTGGGATCCCCCTTAAAAAAATTGTCAATTGACACTGCTGGTCTAGGCACAAAATATGAGAGTCAATCCAAGTTACAGTAAAATTATTCTTCGTTATACTCTCATAGCTTCTCTACTATTTCACTTAACACCGCATCAATGTACAGCACTGAAGAAGTTTCAAATGGGATTTTAAAAAAGCTTATCAAAGATACATCTCTAATAACCGATTGACTACATGATGTATTGAATTGACCTAATGCAAAAGAATTCGTAAAGCAAAGTCTATAATAAGGAAAAGACTGGTTGTTTCCTTATAATTAATAAACCCGTTTTTCTGTTTAAAAAAAAATGAATTAGAATTGCAGTATCATTTTTTTAATAATTGTATCATTGTAACATTGAGACATGGAGAGCCCATTGGCATTAAGACATCGCTGCATTGGGTAATTATTAGCCTAAAGAAATATTTAAATGAATCAATCCAAGGATAAATAGCGAGATAAAAAAAAATTGAAGATTTTGATAATGATCGAGATATTCAAGTTAAGCAAATAAAGAAGCACTAGTTCTAACAATTCATATTAAATACAGGTTTTAAATAGAACTTCTTTAAAAATATTTCTATTATCAATGATGTAAATTAAAGGTCTCATAAAGATTTACTTTTTATATCTCATTACTACAACTCCTTTCTTGTCTTTTTTTACTAAATAAATATTTCGTAAAATGTTAGCTATATAATAATAGATAGAGAAAATTTTAAAAATAGATCGATAACTTGGAAAACGTCCAGGTTGCCATGACATTTCCAAAAAGAACTGGATAATATTATGGTATTAAAGAGAAGAATTTTTATGATTCCATTTACCAACCTACGCGGTTTCGTAACAAACCACGTCATTGCTGTGCTTTGAAGACTCCACATTTCGACTAACAAAACCTATCGTACATAATAAACATCAACAAAAGAAAAATAAGGTATTTACAACAAATTTATATCATATGGCGTTGTTAACTTTTTTATGTTTATCAACATGATTGAAGTTTAATAGTTTAGTTCTGTGAAAAGAAATCTTTTCATTGCGTTATTACGAAGGAAACTTCCGCCCAGAATCCAAATGTTTCAGTTCCTCATTTATTGTTCTATATTCTGGGCGGTCACTATTCCATATTCACTTATGGTTTCATAGGGCGCAGACTTAGGGGAAAGCGAGAGGGACGATCGCCCCAAAATATTAAAAGAGTGGTGGAGAGAATATCATTTCGCTCCCCCAATCATTTGATGCACAAAAATGAAAAAAATAAAACTCCATAACAAATAATCTGCATGAACGAATAAAATACATAAACTAAGGCCTATAAGTAAGATTATATTTGTAGTAGAATCGAATTCTGTAAGTCAAGACTTGCCCTCGTTCGTTACTTAGTTTAAGCAGTAAACAATTCCAGCAGTTACGAACGACGGGCTGATCTAGACTCCGATTCTACTCCTAAATACAAAATATAGAAAGAATACTATTCTATTTATGGAATACTATTCAAGAATATATACAGAACACTATTTCTATAATTCGACTTTTCCCACTTTCTTAATTAGTTGTCAAATAATTGGATGGAGGGAGCGAAATGATACCTTTTTAGGAAGGCGAGAGTAACATTTCGCTCTCCCCCTTCTCCCCCCCCCCCCATCAAAATGAAAAGTCAGCGCCTATATTCACAACATCAAATCGTCATTCAATATCAGGGGCGGATCCAAATGTGGCATTTAGGAGGAAACTATCGGGACAGGGTTCTTTTCCCTCCCCCGTCGAGAGTTTTATAATAGAACTATAGGTAGTATATTTCGAAATAAACAACAAATATTTTTTACTTAACCTACAAATAAAATTAGGCTCGAAATTTGCCGCCTTCTAAACCCTACCGCCCGGGATAAGTGCCCCCTCTGCCCTCCTCTTGTTTCGGTTCTGTATCAGGGTGACCACATAATTCGGGATACTTGTAGAGCAGGATTATGCCATTCATTTTTTTTAATGTAAGTATATTCTTGTATATATATAAATTCCTTTGAAGCGCCAAATATTTATAATTTGCAATGCATATTTATAAGGGAATATAGGTATAGAATAATGAATAAACAAATAAACAATTGAATAAACAATATAGAATAATGAGATCTGAATCCAGCGACATAACCACCGGATCATATAAATTGGTTTTGAGTTTTCATCAGGTTTAAAAATATCCGGTGCTCGCTCCACACAACATTCACTTAATTTTAAAAGTTTACATTTAGTTTCCATGGAAGCTTAAAGTTTCTATAAAATTTTTATATAATATAATATATAATATGTAATACATAATATAATATAATAATTATATAATATAATATTATTTATTATATAAATATAGAAATTATTATCTAAACAATCACCAAAGTTTATACGATTTTCTTCGCTCTCCATTACCTTCGACAACTTTATTTGTTAAATAATATATATTATACATCTATATAACTACTCTTATTTCGAGAATTTTTTTTTTCAAACAGAAAATTTTTCTTCTTTTATCTCCATTAGTTAATTATAAAATTCTTTTATCGTTTATATTTATCCATTTTTATTATTACTAACAATGAGAGACGGTTATTTTTCTTTAAAAACAAAACAAAATTAAAGGTACTTTAGACGAAGAAATTTTCAAAATTCGGAGTTTAAGACCTAGCTGATATTAAATGGCATTTAATTATGCACTGATATAACGAGTGTGAGCAAAATCGTTGGAACCTTTTTTTAGAAAATTGCACCAATGTGTAAAACCGGTGGTATATAAGGAGTTTTCTATCAAAAGTTAATATATCTACTTTTGGAAAATTACGTTAAAAAAATTATTAGGGGAGCATCTCTTGGAGATAAGGAAAATTATTATTGAAAATGCTGATGTGTGATACCTATTCGACAGCGGAAAATTTAAGATTTGAAATAAGGTAAATAATTTTTGGGTGATGAATATTAATTCTTCAAAAAAATCTTTCGTTTTAAAGAAGAGGATATATTAACTGTTGATAGAAAACTCTTCATATAAAGTTTAGCAAAAAAGTTGCTGTAATATAATAGGCATACACCTATCTATAAACGTGGATCCACAACGCACACAGACACAGACAATTTTATGAGACTTGGTTTTTCGATGGTGGATCTTAAAACCTGTATTTCCGTGTAAAACTCGGATTCGAATATTTTCACGATCGCAATATTTTTCCTTATTACATAATTCATATACAGGCAAGTGAATGTAATATAAAACGATAAAAGTTTAACACACTTATTTTACTTGAAATAATATAAAATGTAAGATTAATTTCCCTCCTACCTAATGAATGATAATTTATCACACGTATTCACGAGTATTGTTACTAGTATGTATATAGTATTTCCAAGTCAATTGTCAACTTTTCCATTTCAATTGTAACTTTTTCCATTTCAAATGTAACCTTTTCCATTTCGATTGTAACCCTTCCCAAATAAATTTTCACCCTTTCCAAAACAATTGTCACCTTTTCTAATTGAATTGCAACACTTTCCATTTCAAATGTAACTTTTTCCATTTCAATTGTAACCCAACCGGAAATGAATTAATTCAATGTTATTTATTTTATTATTGAAAAATAATTATTTTAATTACTTACATTAATGACTTCTGGAATAATTTCGACATGTTCTTTCAACATTTTTTCGTTTATTAGATAATTGATAACAAATGCTAGTTTCAAGTAGGTAGTTTAATTTTTCGAAATAAAATTGTCGTTTATTTATTTTTATATATTTTTCATTTTTATTTATTTAGTGAGAGAAGGGTGTATTTTATCGATTTGGTGATCGTTCATTAGAAGTTGTTAATGTCAAATTTGCTACCGAAATTCTGTTCGGCAGCGAGTATTTGTACTTAATTATTAGTTTTCAAAAATATTCGGTATAGGTTTCGTTTACTAGGTTTTCAAGGGCGCTATTTTCGAATTCAATATCGAATTTCTGATCGCGCATGCGCATTTCGCTTTTACGTTACTGTGATGTAGGGTTCGTTTGTAAGGTTTTCAATTAGATCTAGGATCGCGCATGCCCATTTCGCTTTTCCGTTGCTATTGAATATGTCTATGATAAAGGGATCGTTTATTAGGTTATCGAGGGTTCTGATTTTATTTCTTGAATTGGATATTGGATCAAGCATGTACATTTCGCTTTTCCGTCATTGTTGAAGATTTCTATGATAAAGTTTATCATTTACATATATTATTTATAGTTTACCGTTAATTAGGTTTTCGAAGGTTCTTATCAAGCATGCGCATTTCGGATTACTATTAATGTTGACATCTCTTTGGTACAATTTATGAAGTTAACATATTTTCGAATTTACTATCGGATTTTGGTCCCGGCAGCGCATTTCAATTTACTGTACTTATTGAATTTTTCTCTGTTTGTAGGGGCCGTTTATTAGATTTTCAAAGGTTCTGATTTTGTTTTTCGAATTGGATATTTTATCGAGCATGGTAATTTCGAATAACCGTTACCATTGACCTTTTCTTCGGTTAAGTTATTGTTTATTAAGTTTTATAGGACGTTATACTGAAAAAAAAGTCAAATATAATTGTAATTTAAATGCACATGCTCAATAAAAAATAAAATTTGAAAAAAGGAATCAAAATCCGCGAAAACTTAATTAACTATTTGTGTAACAAAGAAAGCTTTAATATAACAGTATCAGCAAATGGAACAGCGCTGGCGCAATCACAATACCCATTAACAAAATCGAATCCCCCCCTCGAAAACATAATAATCGATATCCGTACCAAAGAAATGTCAACTGTAATAGTAATTAGAAATTTAAATAACGGAATCAGAACCTTCGATAACCTATCAAACGATCCCTTTATCATAGAAATATTCAATAGCAACAGAAAAGCGAAATGCGCATGCGCGATCCTAGATCCAATTATAAATATTCAATCAGAACTCTTGAAAACCTTATAAACGAACCCTATATCATAGAAAACTCTAACAGTAATGGAAATGCCAAACGCGCATGCACGATCAACAACCCAACTAAAAAAAAGGAATCAGAATCCTCGAAAACTTAATAAACGATTCCTATATCGTAGAAAACTCTACCAGTAATGGAAATGCAAAAGGCGCATGCGCGATCAGAAATCCGATAGTGAATTCGAAAATAGCGCCCTTGAAAACCTGGTAGACGATACTTATACCGAATAATTTTGAAAACTAATTAATAAGTAGAAATACTGGTGGCCGAATAGAATTTCGGTAGTAAATTTGACATCAACAACTTCGAAAGCCTAATGAACGATCACCAAATCGATGAAATATACCCTTCTCCCACTAAATAAATAAAAAATAATAAATATTTAAAAATTAATAAACAAAAATTGTATTTAAAAAATTTAAACTACCTACTTGAAACTAGCACTTGTGATCAATTATCTAATAAACGAAAAAAATGTTGAAAGAATATGCCGAAATTATCTCAGAAGCCATTAATGTAAGCAATTAAAATAATTATTTTTCAATAATAAAATAAATAACATTGAATTAAATCATGTCCAGTTGGGTTACAATTGAAATGGAAAAAGTTACATTTGAAATTCGCAACACTACCATTCGAGCGAGTCTCAAAATAAAGCCCGTGGAAACAATTCTGGAAGAACAAAAGTTAAGATGGTTCGGTCACCTTCTTAGGAAGATCCAACATAAAGTTGCCAGAAAGACTTACGAGACTCAAGTGAAATGCAGGAGACCAAGGAGAAGGACCTAGGGTCCAGGCTCTTCAAAGGACAAACTAACACTGCGTAAGCGGTAAAAGAGGTTTTAAATTATGATGATGATGATGATTGCTAATTATTTCTCATTTTGGGAGAGAGAGTAAGGGAAAAAAACTTCATTTATTAAATAATATTGTTATATTTTATATTGTTATATTGTTTGTTATATTGATTGTTATATTGAAATGGAAAGGGTTGCAATTCAATTGGAAAAGGTGACAATTGATTTGGAAAATGTTACAATTGACATGGAAATGCTATATTTTAAATTAGCCGTAGTTTATTTTTTATTTTTTTCTCAGTGATTTTTTGGGAGGAGAAATTTCTCTCTGTCTCTCCCCTGTGGAACCGCTACTGTTAAATAACGCTATTAGTAATGGTCTCAAAAATTTAACTTCTAGCAATTGGTTTGATTAGGTTTAACCGATCTTCAGTGGTCCTATCTGAAAATCTAAACAGCCTCAAAATATATGGGGAGTTAATCTTTTTTTTTTGTAGGTCGAATAAAAAAGGTTCATTATTGAAAATAATAAACCAAAAGCTTGAATAGGTAGATGGGTATGTGTGGGTATGAGTCGTTGTTATGACATCATACCCATGGAAGCAAGTTAGCAATTAAGAGTTAGCAAAAAGAGTTTAACGTTGATTAATAATTACTACTTATTTGTTATTTTGGGAGGGAGGAAAAAATTCATTTATTAGATAATTTTTTATTTTACACAGAAGAAGAGTTGAGGCAACGAATGGGAGCAGCAGGGCGAATGTTCGGGGCTGTCCGGCGAGGCTTTCTCAAACGCAGAGAAGTTTCTAAGAGGACAAAAATCGCTGTATATAAATCAACGTTCCTTCTCATCCTATTGTACTCCTCTGAATCCTAGATCCTCACTTCCAAACATAGGAGACAAATACAAACAATGGAAATGCGCTTCCTGCGGAAAGTCGAAGAAAATATTAGACGAGACAGGATTCGCAACACTACCATTCGAGCGAGTCTCAAAATAAAGCCCGTGGAAACAATTCTGGAAGAACAAAAGTTAAGATGGTTCGGTCACCTTCTTAGGAAGATCCAACATAAAGTTGCCAGAAAGACTTACGAGACTCAAGTGAAATGCAGGAGACCAAGGAGAAGGACCTAGGGTCCAGGCTCTTCAAAGGACAAACTAACACTGCGTAAGCGGTAAAAGAGGTTTTAAATTATGATGATGATGATGATGATTGCTAATTATTTCTCATTTTGGGAGAGAGAGTAAGGGAAAAAAACTTCATTTATTAAATAATATTGTTATATTTTATATTGTTATATATTTGTATTGTATTTTAGGAAGTTAATAATCTTATAAATAGTTTAAAAATTGGTTCATAACCATCTATATTGCCATTGTATTTAGTTATGTTTGTGCAGCTATTGTTTGATTCTATCTGTTTCCTATGCTTTTTACTGAAAGAAAATGGAATAAATAAATTAAAATTATGTTTTGTGTTTTTCCAATCGTCCTTGGGACACTCTGTCCCATCACTATTACTACAATAAAGTGCATAATAATTTCGTGGATTACATTTTTTACAAACCAGCAGCAAGTTTTACAAAGTCGTGAGAGAACTATGTAAAACATAAATTATATTCAGAAATTAATAACGAATTTGTTTCTTAATTATTAATGCCGAGGTTCCAATTTCCTGTTCTTTGTCTTATCTTATATGTTAACACTTGCATTCACATATAGAACAGGAATAATTAGTTTAAAAAAAAAAACATGATTTAAGCTAAAAAATGTTTGGTTTCTACTAAAAATTATTTCATTCACTGTATTTATTTAGTATATAGAAGTAGGCTTTTATATAAGTAATTTATGGGAAGTTCTTTTGGTGTCTATGAAATATTGGCATAGATAGCTGGGATTAAATCTATCATAAATACTCCCACTTTAGTCTTCTCGGTGTCCAAGTTCTGTCCCAATTATGGTTGATCGATCAGTTATGGATACATAAGATACAAGCAATTAATAGTACTACTTCGATCGCTGATTGTAAGAATTTCTTAGCAAGAGAGTGCTACCCGCATGTGTAGCATAAGTCTTCTTTGATTGTGAGCATGCCTTGGTAGTATAAATAAAGTAATATATTGATTAAAATCACTCCTAGATTAACACCTGAAGTAATATTCCAACATGTAGCTGTGATTACTTGCTTCTTCTTATGAGTAGAATATTTATTTTTGGTAGCTCGGGAACCTAATTTTATACATTTATTTTAGATGTTAGAAACTATCAATAGGCGACTGGATATCCAGAAAGACAAAAATAGTGTAGAACCCAAGTTCGAAACCACCACACGATATACTCCGAGAATCGTTCCAACTAAAATACTCCTGAATGATTATTTCAGACGCCAACTAACTATTCAAAAATATGTTCGGTTCTGTAACATATAGAAAAACAAATATCCAATTTTCGAATATGGGGAGTTCCCAAAAAATATGAGCTGCATTAATTATTTTGCTATTATTAATGAGGCACATTTTTTAATTTAATGATTAACAAGGTTTCTTATCGTATTGCGAATGAGTAGTGAAGAGCAAAATTATAGTTTGAGCATAGCAAGCATGAATTGATGACTCCAGTTAAATTTCACTATGGGGTAGAAAGAATCGGGGGCAAGAAGAATTTCACATATGTTTTAGAAGTTATTAAAGTAAGCATTTCCCAAAAATCTATGCCGCGGAACATGTTTGAAATGGCGCCTACGGTAGCGGCGGAGGATTGTTTTTAAAAAGTCAATAACTTTATTGTTATTGTTTGCAGAGAGATAAACAAATTCTATTCAAAGATAGATAATTAGATTATAGATAATTAAATAGATTTAGATAATTAAAATATCTAAAAACTTTATTTGAACTATTTTTACGCATAAAAGTTCACTTGGGCAAAAACTTAAAAAAAAAAAGGGCTAGAACAATTCATTATGAATTTTAAACCGGGATTTTGAGTGTTGGAATTTATGAATTTATTGCAAAATATTCCAAATAAATATTTTAGCACTTTATATGAAGTTTCTATTTCAATGGTTATTTTTGAAGAAACTCTCAAATTAAGCCTCAAAATTAGGATTCAATGAGTAAGCCGGCGAAGCCGTCCGCCTATGCCCACTAGCACTTCTATCATTTCCATTAAAATGTCCTTGTTAATTCTATTGTATATTTCTAATTTGATAAGAAGCAAAATTCGTAATAATAATAACAAAATAAAAATATCAATTGGTTAGTAAAAATTGGCATACTATTTTTTATGGTAATTATTGGTAAAAGAATAAAAAAATTAATTTAATAACATAAAATTATTTTATTAAATTTACAATAGTTCCTCTAAACCTTCCATTAAATTATTACACCCCTTGATTTCAAAAATTTTAAGTAAGCCCGGACTTCTTGCACGAGCACAATGCTGCACACTTTTTTTTACAATTACAAAAAATTGTGGACATATCCATCCTGGCGCTACAGTTGTGACTCCTATTTATGTTATATAATTTTCGTTCCAAAATGATCATCCCCAATTACTGGGATTTAAGTTATTTCCTTGCCATTTCTGCAATTGAAGACAACTGCGGAAAATAAGCATTCTTGCAGAGCCTTTGGCGGGAGGATGTTCCATCTAGTCAAAATCTCTGATAACAAATGTTTTTCGGATTTTTTTTTACTTGCCCTTACCTATATACGAAGTATTGCGATCGTGAAAATTTTCAAATTCGAGTTTTCGACGGAAATACACGTTTTAAGGTCCTCTGAGTCCAAATGACCAAGTCTCGCAAAATGGTCTGTGTGTCGGTGTTCGTGGGTGTGTATGTGAACAGTCTAGCTCAAAAACTAAAAGCTGTACGATACTGAAATTACGTATATAAGGTTGGCACATGCATATGATGTTACAGCAACATTTTCATCAAAATCGACTAACCGGAAGTGCCTTTTTATATAATCGATTTTACACTTTTTACAATTTTCTCGAAAACGGCTTTAACGATTTTGATGAAACTTGTCTAATGTCTTCTCCTTACAGCCCTTTAACTTTTCATGTATGTAGTACATCACCGAGGAAATGCAGCGAAAAAAGTTATGATGAAAAGAATATTTTATTTGCGCATAGCTTAAAAAGCATGCATTTTATGGTAAATTATTTATTGAAAAGTAATTAAAGTATCTAAAAAAACAATAAAAGAATCATCAAAATCGGACCAGTATTAGCAAAGATAAAGCGTATTTTATGAGGAGCACAAGACCCTAGATGGATAACCGAGCGCATCTGAAAGGAGACGGATGCGACCGAACATTCTACCACCAATCTGTTATAAACGATAATGCACTCTGTAATAAAGTATAATATAGTATAATGTACTAATATAATGTACTCTGTAATAAAGTAATTTAAGAATACAAAAGCAGAAATTAACTTAATAATTTCTACTCTCATATTATTTAATGGAAAGAAAATATTTACATGAAAACTAAACCGAAACTTTTAAAATATATTTGCAACTTAACGAAGTTAAAATATATAAGTAGTGTACAGAATAGTTGAACTAAAATTGTTTAAAAAACTGTTTTATTGTACTGAAGTGGGAGAAGATGTGAAGAAGTGAATGCTTCTTAGTTTATTTCAAGCATTGTTTATGCGAACTTTTTAACTTTTAAAATTATATTAAAAATATAATTATTATAGGAAGGTAAGGAAAAGTTGTATGATGGGCGCACCGCACCAGATTTTTTCATGTATCCACAAAATAGAATTAAGACATTAGAACCAGAATAAATATATAGTTTAATATATGAAAAGCGTTAATCGTTGATGCATACGTGCCTTAGTTCATTAGGTGAATTGACCAATTCTCCATAAAACTTTTTAATGATAATTTCTCCACTATCCGTCAACTGCTCTAAATCAAGGTTGTCTCTTTTGAAAAATTCAGCCGATTCTTCACAAAAGTAATTATAATTTCGAAATTCTTTAATACATTGCTTTTCCCTTTTGGTTTATTATTTTCAATAATAGACCTTTGGAATCGACAAAGAAAATTGTAACCCCCCCTCAAAATTTGAGGTTTTACGTTTCAAGATACGTAGAATCCAAATATCGAATAAAAAAAATTCCGGCCCCAAACATTTTTGTTTGGTGCTTTTATTGTATTTAAACGAAAGCTAACGAAAATCCCTACAATACGAACTAGAAATCACCTAAATCGAACCATTATTAGCTGAGATATAGCTTAATGAACTTCGTTTTTATTTTTTCCTAGTGAAGTGCACATCAAATATTTCCTCTGTATCATTTTACATCACAGCCTACTTGCATTGACGCAGTTTTTTTAATTAACACAGTTCGGCACTCTCACGGCGAACATCTTGTGACAAGCTTCAAATTTCTTTTCCTTTGGTACCTACTGCTTCATATTTTTTACTTTGACAGAATAGATATTTTTATGGAATAATAAAAAAGTGGAATAAATAAGTGGAAATAATAAACCATTGTGTAATAATTTGCAGCGTTTTTTAAATATTGATGAGGACGTGCCACAAACTGTGAGAGTGTGAAAAGCCGACAAGACATTCCGGAAATTTCCGATACTATCTATTGCTGATTCAATAGATGTGAATCTGTCAACTCCCTCTTTTCCAGGACGATTCTTCCTTACTGGCTGAAGAAATTTTAAAACCTGAATTTTCACAGTGAATTAACAAAACAGGCAAATCAGTGTCTTCTCCTACTACAATAGCTTATCGTGATTGCGCCTTTTCTAAGGCATTAATTACTATTAAATGATCGGCGTCTTCTGCTTGGAATGAAGAAATTTTGAAATTTTCTTGTTTTAAAGAATTAGCAACTGTATAAAAAGACATTTTGTTAGATTTCTGTATCAGAAACTGTTGCTGGGAAACGACTAATAGTTATTGGATTGGAAACTTTTTTCGTTCGAAATACCGGTGTTTCCTCATAACATATTCTCCACATCTTTCGTGCTAAGACTATTGTATCCGGTAAAAACTATTGTGACGCTGTTTCCATACATATCTGAGACCTAGTTACCTATTTGTTTACATATTTCAACAAAAGCTGACAATATCCTCCACAAAACTTTGTGATCGAGATAACCACCATTGACTACAAATTATTATTGCAAACACGAGCGAAAGCATTTTCACAATCCGGATCAAGAGAGCGGCTTACTGATTAAGAACTAGCAAATCTAAAAAAAAAAATTGGTAGCAAGTACGATGATATCTCTCTTCTGCTGCTGTACTAATATCTCTCTTCGAACAGACGATGGCAATTAATGGTTTCTTTTGTTGCAATGTTCCACAATTTTTTTGTGAATGTGAAGAGTAGGAACTGTACTAATTTTACCCATTTTTATTCTATTCGCTGATTACTCCGATGTTTTTTTAAATTAAGCGCAAAAGATACATTTTAATTTAAAATCAAACGATGGTACGTGGTGTATGGTAATTCGCTTTGAACATATAACATCGACTTCAATACTAAGTTTTCGTTTTTGTGCCAGAATAGATGAGGGGTGAACATATTCTTTCCTGTATTTTAAATGTACAAAATGTACATATAAATTACAGGAGTACTTACTGACATTTGTACCAAATTTTCCATCTGTCATCACCATGAACTTTACCACATTTAATTGAACTATTTAAGCCTTTCTCTCCCACTAATACACTCAATTCACTAACTGTATTTTGAATTGTTTATTTTTAAATTTTTGTGTGTTTTTAGAACTAAAGATGAAGGTATAACATTCAGAACTAGTTTTCAATAAAACAGATTTATAGAAGTGGCAAATAATTTATCAATCCCTAGTAAAAAACTGATTTAAAAAAAAGGCAATTAAGAAAGTTTGCTGACATTAGCGAACAAACACTTAGGGTTCTTATTAAATCTATAAGAACTATAGGTATATTTTGCATTCTCCTTTAGTAAGTTATTGATAACTAACCGAGAAATGTTAAATCTAATAGAACAAGATGGAACTTCTCAACAATTGCATAAAATAGATCTAATTTTTAGTTCTTACTAATTCCACGGAGCCTCCGATACGGTGGCAGATTACAGTGCAGTAAACGGTGAATTAAACTATCCAATTTAGTTTTAATTTAGTGTTATTTATTATACAAAACATTGGTGAGCGCCATCACCTTTATTATTTAATAAACAGAAGATCTCAAAGTATTAATGAAAATTTCATACATTCCTTAGAATGTTACACCGTTACAATAAAAGAAAAAATAATAAAAATTATGATAAAAATCTACATAGATATTAAATTTCATAAGGTAAGGGAATAAGAAAAAAAAGAAGTTTATGATTATCTATTTTTTTAAATTTTATTTGGGAGCCATAATTGTTTTCATTTAGGATGGATTTTAAATTAAATAAGTCAATTTATTATTATAGAGCTAAGACATTATTTGGCTTAGGGAGCTGGTGGTTCCATCACCCGGTCATGGTACCGCAGATAGCCACTGACCTTCCAGGTTGAGGGAACAGTATTCTGGCACTCATACATTCATACTATATACAGCACACCACACTCACATTCCCACATCTCAGCCAAAGGTCATTTACAGTACATATCCTAGGATCAGCTTCTCTGGGTAGCCGCCCAGGACGGGGGACCAAGTCAGGGTACTCTGAGGAGGCAGTCCCTCCACCTGGCTCGAGGGCTTGCGCTGGTAACCCACTCTCCTTAAATTTTTCTTATCATGAGTACGGCACAAATGAAAGGCCAGACTGATAAACTTGCCAACGAGCAACAGCGATGAAAAGGACTTAAGATTGCTTTCTCGAATGTAAGAAGTTTGTTTTATGCGGGAGCGAGCATAAACCTAAAGATAATACTAAGCAGGTACGGATTGTAGCCAGGAGATACGATGGAGGGATTCAGACTTCATTATGCTCAAAGAGTATATCCTAATTAACAGCGGGGACTGAGCTAATAGACTAGGGACTGGTTTCATGATCAATAAGTAGTGGAATGAAAGTATCCTGGAGTAACAAAATGTTTGTAATAGGATATGCAGGAGATAGGATATCTCTAAGGAACAAATGACGGTTTGGCCGTATCCCTGATTTCAGTACACGCTCCAACACAGGAAAGTGAGGATGACAATAAGGATGTTTCTATAAGTTTCAATAAGGATCTGCCCAGACATGATGTCAAGATGGTCTTAGGAGATTTGAATGCGAAGGGGGGTTTTCAAGAAGAATTTAAATTGGCAGAAAGGTAGGTACAGCAGGCACCAAGAATCCAACGAGAACGGTCGAAGATTTGCTGATTTTACAATTGGAAGAGGTCTATCAATTAGTATCACATTTCTCACACTAGAATATACATAAGGAAACTCCGGAAATTAGAAACCAAAATGACCATATGCTAGTATATAGTATAGTAAAAATGAAGAAGTTAGACAGGCATATAGTGATATCATCAAAAATAAACTCGCAGAAGGTTGCTGCGGGGCGGATGCCAGTGCCAGATGGGCAGGCCTAGAAATAAGACTAATATCATCCGCTGAGGAGGTCCTTGGTTACCAGCAGAAACAAAGAAGGGAAGAGTGATTCGACTGCATGAGGTGTGCAGTGAGGACTGCATCAGATTGATGCAGGAAAGGAACAATCCCAGAGATCTGAAGAAGAAGACGAGGTAGTCTTACCACATTTTCAACAATAAGAGGAAAGCAGCTAGTGGTCTCTGGCGGTATAAAAGGACGTGCTCTCTTCTTTTAGAAAAGTCATAGAACTCATCAAACGCCAAGACGAAGATAAGCAAGTGCGAGGTTTCTTTGGGGGAATAAAACAGATCAGAAAGAGGTGCTAATCATAACAGAACTTCATGAAGGACAAAAAAGACAATCTCCTGGCTGGCTAAGGCGATGTCTTGAGTAGATAGACGCGAGGGATTACTGAACAAGGGGGAAGAGCGTATTAAAGACATAATACGACAAAACTTCGATCTGGATCAGACCCTAGAAAATGGCGATGAAGACGACGTAATAATACAACCTGAGAAGGAGGAGGTTAGGGAAAACTCCTGGGGTCGACAGTATACTAGCAGAACTATTAAAGTACGGTGGATGGCAGCACTCGATGAACTGTACGAAATAATTTTCGATGTGTGGATAAATGAAAAAATGCCATCGTCATTGGACGTTACTTTTTGAAAAGCAAGGTGGTGCCCGAAGACGTAGACCTCCTAGAATGTGATGATTGGACGACATTGAGTCGGACCTGCGACAGTGGCAATCTGTGAGGAGGCCCAGGACCCTTCAAGGGTAGTAGCGCCGGATATTATTAATATTAAGACATTATTTAATTATGAATTCATTTTGTACTAAGAAGATGTAGCACCCTTTCAAGGGTTGTGAGAATTTTTTATTAGAAATAAATTACAGAAAAATATAACAGAGTGATTAACATTGAATTATAATGAAAATTATTGTTATTATTTTTATTAAGAGTCTTGTATCTTATCAAAGGAGAAGTATAAAATAGAATTAATAACGAAATTTTATTGGAAATGATAGAAGTACAAGTGGGCCGAGGCCGGAAAGCTTTGCCGGCTTAGTCTTACCATAGATACTTAGTTTTACAAACTTTTAAAAATAATCCCCTGCCGCGGCACCATGTTCCGCGGCCCGGATTTTTGGGTACTAAGAAGGAAAAGTATGTTTTAATAACTTCTAAAACATATGTGAAATTCAGCTTGCCCTCAATTCTTTCTATCTTTTCCGCCATCTTAGTTATTTGACTGGGGTATACAATGCACTTCTCTCGAGATATAAACCAAAATAAAAAAGCACCTTTTAAGCTTGAATGCTACGATCAAATATTTATTCGGATATCATTAAAGTACACGTTTTGAAATTTCAATTTTACACGGCTAAGAATAAAATTATCTTTCCATTACTGGAAGTTTATTAAAGCGGATTATGTTTTGATGCAATAGAGTGTGAAGCATGAATTATTGAAGGAATTTCCATAATGATGCAAATAAATCTATTAAAATCCAAGGGAGGTATTAATTGAAACATGAAGTCATTCGTTAGACCAAACCTAGCGGACTTAGGTAACTGAAGACCATTACAGGACTAGAAGAAATATTGGCCACTCTCATAAATGTGGAATAAATAAGCATAACAAGTTCCTTGTGGTTCTCGTCGATTTTTGCAGTCGAGACCTTGAAGAAGGTCAACGAAATAAGTTCTTTTAGATAACTTGGAGCTTTGATATTAGTGACACAAGCACCATTGTACAAGAATTATTCATGTTTGTTTAACGCATTCTTGGTAATATGATAAAATGTAGATTATAATAGCACTGAACAATCAATCATGATTTTTCAAATAATAATTTATGATATATCACTGAAATATTGAGAAGATAATTTTTATTTTCTGGATGGCGGACAAACTTCTATAATTTTTTTTTATGAAGCTCAAACACAAACATTGTCTTCTTCTTCATAAGTCGTTGGTCATTGTGTTTTAACATAAGTTTTCATTTTCACACAATGAGTTTATTATTAGTTAAGTTTTTTCAAAAAAAAATTTAACTTGAAACTAAAGCCGTTGCAGGAACCTACGTAAAATATGATTCTATTATTCTCTGTTTTGACCTTGATCATCATCAATTCCTGAACACTAAATTTCATTTAATCACTTAACATCCTTCAGTCCTTATCTTTCTACCGTACTGTTGGCCAGATCCACATTGAGGTTTCTTTTATTGTATTTATTTCGACATGGCCCAACAGTCTTTCCTCATTTTTTATATCAGCGACAATATTTCCCATTGCAGCCACCTGAGTAAGGAAGAATTCTCGATTATGTGCCGGAATAGATAAGGAAAGTGGTGGTGCATGATAGGGAAAGACAATGGAATGAGGAAGTCCTGGTGTAGAATAATTTTCATTCTACCTTTTTGTCTTTCAAACTTTAACTAAATATATAGAATTAATTACCATATCATGCTGGGTGGAAGATGCCACCATATTATCAATCTGTTTTTTTTTTTTTATAAAACCACATTGATAAGAATGTAGACAAGCGTGAAAACAGTGGAGTGTAATGGACAGATGTCCTCTTAAATTACTGACTAATAGTTGTGAACACTTTTAGGAGCGAAAGCACATTATTCCTAAATCTTATAACATGGTTTGGTGGTTAAATGGCTTATTAGAGGAATCAAATCGATCTAATTAATTAATGTATTTAATTATTTTGAAATTTTGGATTATGAAGTTCTGTCTCTAAATATTTGTGTGTAAACTTAGTACACCATGGTCCATACATTATCTAGTTAATATATAACCATGTAGTTAGTGAAAAATAAATAATCAAAAGGCCTTGAAGTTTTAAAAACAAAACCATCAAGGAAACTAAAAACATTTTTTAAAGGCAATCTCAATCAAAAATGAACCGTAAATAACTAAAATACTAACCGCAATACCGTAAATACTATTCGCAGTAAAATTAACGAGATCAGGAATCGCCGATAAAACTTTACTTTAAATAAATTGAAATAAATGACTGCATTTAAGAATTTCAGGTCTACTCTCTTTTTTTCTAAATTCCCATCTATATCCTATCTCACTTAGGCAAGCTGCATACCTCATGAATTGGCAAAAGGTTATCTTAATGCAGTTCGCAACCGACTTTCCCAATAAGCATCAAGTGTTTAAAAGACTGCATGCCACGCGTTCCTGTTTCCAGATCCTTTTTCGAAAATATTTCCGTTTTTAACATGGTTTTTAATTAGATAGTGGTATCTCCATATTCTATACCTAATTGGATGCCAGAACAGTCTGATACCACTAAAACTGGGAACCATAAACCCAATTAATTTATCTGCCATAATGATATAGACATACTTATCCGAAATAGGCTATCTATGCGTTTTTTCCCTTTTATAATCCATTTATAGGAATTAAAAGGAAAAATGTCTCAGTGCAACTTGAGTAAACTGTTGTAATTTAGTTTATGATTTAAGCGTACTGTACAAATAAAGACTAATTATATGCGATTTGGGAGATACAAGGATTTCATTTTGGAACCATGGGTATGATTTAAGCTGTTTGTTAACGCATAACGGGAAACAAATAATTCTTGAAAACAAATAAAGCACATTTAATACTACGGTAGATATATAGGTGTATTATTATTTTTTTAATATATATTCCAAAATGTAGAATAAATGTAGGACATACCTTTTAAAAGTGAGTTTTAAGAGACAATTTTTTTTAATTTCAAATTTACTTTTTGATAGATTATACAAAACAATTTTTTTTCAGTTTTTATAGATAACAGATATTACATAGTTTTTTGTTTTATTTCGTAAATATAATTTTCATAAAGACTTGTCTGTTATAGATTCTTGATTAGTGTATATCCCCTTTGAATGGATCAGAGACACATTTTAATCTTTTTCTGTTTCAATCTTAAGATTTTTTATCTATCTTGAAGTATTCCACTATCTAATTTTACGCCTCCATCAGAATTAACTACCTGCATTTCGCCATCCCGAGGATCCGGCGGAAAGTAAGGCTTCAGGGTTTGTAACGAATTTTAACGAATCATTAAATTTTACAGTTTTTTTATTTTATTTTATTTTTTACTCAAACTCGAGAAATGAGAAAATATATGGTATGACCCAAAACCCAATTAAATTTGTCTGAAAAAGTTTTTTTTCTGAATTTAAATACAGTGATAAAAGATCGAGAATCACAAAAAGTATAGTAACATTGGACATAAGGCGCTGCATGAGAGAATAGTTCATGGAGGGAGCAAATCAAGCATAGCTTTACGTTCTGAGTGAAGAAAATCCTCTCCCCTAGGTCAATATCTTTATGGATCTATAATAAACTGTTTTTTAAAAGTTCACCAGTCAGTAAAAATACCATTATGACTGTAAAAAAATACTTTTTTGTTCGCTTAATTCTTAACAACAATCTTCAATTAAATAACTAGCTCAAAAGTCCTCCCGAAGATAAATGCTGCCAGTTTCAGTTTTACATAATCTATTTAAAAAAAAAAAAAAAAAGATCTATATAGACTGAAGTTCTCATCGGCATGAAATTTTTTTAGTAGTAGGTTATTTTATTATTCCTTATTATACAACAAGAAGAGGACCCTCATCTCTAAATAATTAGAAGATTCTCTGATCGGGAAATATCATTTCAATATGTAAATAGTCAACAGACCTTCAAGTACCAACAGGTAGAAAAAGGTAATATACAATAAGTTTTATATTTTATTAATAAGTTTTAGTAAGTTTATTCCCGCGTTTTTATAGTTGATATTAATTGTTGTAGTAAACTCCCAAAAACATAATAAGAGGAATAAGAACATAAATTCGAAATAGTGTACTGAGCTGATCCCGATCATTTCTTCTTTCCGAATCTTACCTTGATTCCTGTTTACGCCAATATTACCGGAAAGCCTGAAGAATGGCTTATATCATTCCAGAGGCTAGTATTAGTTTCACCACAATACAGTAAACCGAGCCGGGATAAAAGAGCATTTTATGGTCTTTAGGGCGTAAGCTGCCAGAACTACACAATAATTCAACCGCACAGCTGGCTGCAGTTCCCACTAAAACTTTATGATCAACTCTCATTTATGAATAATTTTTAAGTTCTAAGCATATTTTTAATTTTTTCACTTAAATTAGATGGATATTTTATATACAGAAAATATTCGATTACCTACTATGACAACAATTTAAATTTTAAATAATCATCAGTTTACATATTGATTTCAGTTTAACAAATTTTAAATAATAAATTTAATTAAATAAGTAATAAATAAAAATCAAATACAATTATATATATATATATATATATATATATATATATATATATATATATATATATATATATATATATATACATAACGAAAAAAAACTGCATTACACAAATAAATAAAATAGAAAAAAAAAAACCTAACAAGAAATTACCTAATCTGCCCATTTTTGGTCAGTGAATCGATGTCTATATTTTTAATCAATTTAAGCAACTCTCTCTTGAACTTACAAAACAAATTTTGATCCGTTTCAGGTCATTTTACATTTTTGAGAATTATAATTTTTATTAAATTAAATCGTTGTCCGTCTACGAATTTACAGCCATAAAGTATCTGTTTGAAATTTTGGATTTTTCCGTCTTTATCATGACCATGTGCTGCTATGGCAGAAAATGTATATATAATTATACATCAATCGATCGGGTCTGGAATCTGGAGACTCTCCTAAGGCATTCCCGGCCTCTATCAAATACATACTCGTATAAATATATACACCGACTCTTCAATATATGCATACACACAGACACACACGCCTATACATTTAAACTTAAGCGAATATGCATAAGACGCTATATTTTTCTTCAGTTAAATTTTCTAGTCCAAAAGAGAAAATTAGGGGAATGCGGTTCCGGCTTCATCGTGTAATGCAGGTAATAATGATGACATTTTCGGATTGGCTGCTCTTTTTCAGCTAGTAATAACGCCGGCTTTAATCTATTTTCAGAGACAGTGAATCGTCTTTTCTAAGTATTTCTTGCCATGATGACTAAACCATGATGAACTTATACGGAAGAGAATATGGAGAATGATTTTAAAATTGCCTTCCTAAAATATACTTGTGGTTGGTACATTAAACATTTTTGCGTTAGAACTAGGAAAGTCGGTTGATTGACATCAAAGATGCTGGTATATACGATTCTATTATGATTTTACTTTATTTAATTAATTTTAGACTGGATACGTTTTAGCGATGTTAGGCAGAAGCCTTTATGAAAAATAGACTTAACTAGTCAAAATGCTGCAGTCAAGTTACGCCATACGCAATTCTGCTTAGGGAAAACTTCACCTCGGGTTATAGTAATTGGAATGGATTCGGTAATTTTTCTGTTTTATTCTATAACGAGAAGGATTATACTAAAACATTATGCATCCATTTTTCTGGGTCAGGCATTATTCTGGAGTGAAAACCGAATCTCAATATGCTATGGGTGAAAAACTGTTTTCCTATCAATACTCAGACATCTTGTAAATGTACAATGCGTATACAACCAACGTCAAGTAGACACAGTGCCCTTTGATAGAATTTATTTCCCTTAGATGGGCTAGCGAGAATAGAATGGTAATGAGTGGTTTCCAAGGTAGAATGTTTCTGAAGATTAAAATTTACCTCCATGAGATAACGCTCGTATATGTTTTCACGAAGGGGACTGGAATGGCAGATAAGGAGGAGTCTTTGATGTCACATGTCATCGCCAACACGTTTAAGTAACGAATGTGAATATAACTTCTTTTCAGAAGACCATTTAAAACAATTAATTTATCTTTTACTTCTAACTTCCTTATTGCGAAGAATTTTTATATCTCTGGGCCTTTTTACATCTCTGAGCACTAAATAAAGTTTTATTTTGAAAATATGCTTGAGGTAAATTAATAAAACTAAGAAATTGAAAAAAAATGAGAATTTTCGCAATCAATTTTGACAAATTTCAGGATGGAGACGCAAAAGACGGAAAATCCATTGTTTGTAATGTTTTATACTACCAATGTTTTTCACATTGCTTAAGCTGGTATATGTTTAGATGCATACGAGTAAGCCCTAAGATAAGCTAAGCCCTAAAAACATATCCAATCTAATTTTACGTTTAAAGTTTTTGTTGAGTTTCAGAAGGAGATTGTGCATAGTTTTGAATTTCCTGAAAACTTAATTTAAAATAATAATTCCCTTTTGTATCTCCAGGCCTTATATGTAGAGTCAAAACTAGGGATGCTATTTCAATATCATATGAAAACTATTTATGTATTAAATGATCAATCTAATTAAATAAATCCAGAATATTTGCATTGTACTTTCATCATAACTAACATAAGATATGAAATTAGGAAAGTTTATACAAATGCAATATATGAACATGAAATGTCCTTCGTGACTAGAAAAATTAATAAGAAAAGAAAAAATAAATAAAAATTGCTCAATCAGTCCGTCTCCGTTGGTGTGCCGGCTGAATAAAAATATAAAGTACGTCAGAACATATAAATAGTTCCAGATCTTATGGTAATGATTAATTAATTATATTGTAATTAAATCATTATTTTTTAAATACCTTAAATTAGGAACAATATTTTTATTGTCTTTGTCCTCGTAGTAGTCTTAGCTAAAATGTCTGATTGAAAATGATTTTTACTTTTTTATGAATAATATAACTATACAAGAAGGTATTTATGTACATTATTACATAATAATAAACACTGTCATTATTTCAGAAAGCGTTATAAATGAATATTCTGATTTTTGGGTCGATTAATAATTAAAATAATTAATATACCTCCTTAAAAGTAACATAATTTAACCCAAATAATTTTTCTTTTTGTCTCAGGTTCGTTTTTCTCAATATTACAAAATCATATAAACGACTTGTTAGCTTCCTCAAGGTCTACACCTTTGTAATCTGAGGCTTCCTGTCCTTGGCCTTCCCAACGTTACTGCGATTCACGTAATTTTAAGCACACTATCAGATGCACATCGCCGATAAATAAACAGAACTTACTAAATACAAGCATGGATTATTATTTTTGTTTCCTCTTTTTCTTACATTTAAATCCCATACAATGACCATGTATATGATAACGTACATCCTGAATATTACATAGTTTCTGAATGAATATAAACTATAAATTATTGTTTTTGAAAATTCATTAATTGTTCCTAAATAAAATAAAAATATAAAATTAATAGAGAAAATAATCAATACTATTCAATTAAGCAATGAGCTCATATTTATAAAAAAAAAATAATTTGTTTCCATATGACTATAAAAACAATAGTTCGGTAATGATCGGCAAGGAAATAAATGGCAATTCATTATCAAATATTATTGCTGATTTGTTCGCAACTAGATAAGTATTGGAATCCAAACCAATGCTCCTTGACCAAAATGAATTTTTTAATCAGTTCAAACTTTCTTTCGACTCTCAACACTAATAATTCCACTAACAAAAAATATTATTGCACTAATAGATCCAATTTCGAAATTAAAAAATTTAAATGTCAAGTGTATTCCAGATCATGCTCATTGAAGATAATTTTCTTAAGGATACTGCTGCTAAAGAAGCTCGCATCTTTTCAATATTCCGCCCTTCTGTCCCTTTTCCGAATTTCAAGTAGTCTATATATAAAAACCAAAAAAAAAGGAAAATTGGTCCCGGACAGTATATAAAAATATCCGAATCCCGCAAAATATCTGAAACAATTACAGAAATGACAAAGTCATGAAAAATGATATCTAGAGCAAGGAAAGAATAAGTTGCGGTAGCGAGATTATGAATCGGGCCCTAAAAACTTACGCACAGCTACTTACTGCTATGAAAATCTCCAACCAAAATGCATCTATTGTCAGCAATATCTCTAATCTATTAGAGAATGGTGTCTCATGTAACATCGCATACAAACGAAAATAAAAATAGTTGTTCAGAATAAAATTCATACAAACATTTCGGACAATAAAAAACATTATATTCAATAAATAACAAAAAAAGTAAAAAAAAAAAACATATACAGCCATTCTTTGGCCTGTAAGTTTTCCAATGTGTATTTCTTTAATAAAATTATGTAATTCTGTCTTAAAGATTTTTAATTAATTTTGCAACATCCTTCAATCTTCTAATATTTGTCAAAATAAATAATTTTTCCTTTTTCAGTCAGTAAATTTGTTGAACTTTTATGACACCTAATATCTCCTATTCTGATGTATCATCAGCAATGGCGTTAATTTGTAATTATGATTTGTGAAATGTTCCTTCAAAGTTTATACCTACATGGTGCAACATTCCTATGGGTCTATATCAATCATAGATACATAGTTTTTTATTTCTTTTTGTGGATTTAATAGAATTACAACTGATCGATTCAGATAAAATAATATTAAATTTTTAAAATATTAACAAAAAAAAAGAAATCGAAGTTTTTGAACAGGCCTACAAAAAATACGAAAATCGAAAAAAATTGACATCATGTTTTGCCATCCCGCCGAAGATTTAAAATTGTACAAATCAAACTGCACATGTAAATTTTTATTTCTCTGTTAGGTTTTTTGTGCGATTTGAATGAGAAAACGGTTTAGCTGGTTATGAAAAAAATTTTCCCATTGTTACATAGAGTCTCAAGAAAGTTTTAAGCAATATCAACCTGCCATCCGCCACCTTATAAGAAGATGACAGAGGATCGAAAACCTAGATCTTTTTTTTTCGCTTTTTGTAGAAATACGGCTTAACCAATTTAGACCAAACTTCATATTGTTGCTTTTAGCAATATAAACTATTAATCCACAATCTTGAGATGAAATGCCGGAAGTTGTAAAATTTGAATGGCTTTTATTTTATTTATCAAACTAACTATATCAATAGGCCCGGTATCAATTGGGAGTCTGTTGTTAAATGTTTAAAGTTTTCTTAAGCTTACCGCAAGCGGCCATCGGATGAACGCGGAATACATGAGGGAGAATAGCTGCGACATGCAAAGAGCTCTTGAAGCTCAACTAAGTTGTTTGCTCTTGTTTAAGACTTTGTAGGCGTGAAATCGATTAATTGCTGACATGCTTCTTACATGACCAGCAGTCCGTTGATTGTTCTGGAATCACAATCCAACAGTTTGTTTATCAATGCCTTAAGGAAAATGACAACCAGCCCGAGAAGGATCTCTGGTTAACCGACAATTAAAATTGCTTTTGCTTCAGGAATTCTAAGGTTTAACATATTATCATAGTTATATAACATAACATATTATCATGATAGTTATGCTATCATTAATACATTTTTATTTGGGCCTAATTACAACAAGATATAAACATTCCACAAAATAAAAAATAATAATAAGCGAAATACGGCCATGTGGATGATAAAATTCTCTCCAGGAGCTTCTCGGGTAACGCTAAGCTGCAAATCATTTGGCAAATAAGTGATAATAAAATAAAAAAAATATGTTTTTCGTGTTTTAAGGCGAGAAGTCGTATGAGCATAAGTAGCTTAAAATCGGCACTAAGCTATCGTCATAAGAAGGATTATACTATGCGTGCAAATTTCTGTGCCTTCAATGACTTTTTTGAACTGAACACTGAATAACCTGAAGGTAATTTAAAAACCTCTTAATAGTTTAAGAGAAGAAAGGAGAGGGAGTTAGAAAAAGACAAGAACGGCAAACGTTAATTTAAAAAAATATATATATATATTATTTGTATTTAATCGCAGTTAATTGTATTTTATAAGTTGTAATAGGTTAAATATATATATATATATATATATATATATATATATATATATATATATATATATATATATGTGTGTGTATGTATATATATTTAACCTATTACAACTTATAAAATATAATTAACTGCAATTAAATACAAATAACTTATCACTTCATCTGCATTTGAGGGATGAGTAAGTGAAATTAGAAATGAGTATTGTTAATCACTTAGAATTTCATAACGTTCCTAGTCAACTCAAATCCAACTTCAGAGCGAAGTTAGTTTGTCAGTTCTAAAACCAGGTTTTGACTTATGCTTCAGCTGAATCTATTTGGATTTCGTAATAATACAATCCTTGGCGATGTAATTGGGACTAACTAACTATCGCGTTCAGTCTAGTGACTTAATAACTCAAATAGCAATTGAAATAAGCATGGCGTGTCTTCGTTTTAGAGACATCATTTACTATTCTATCTTAAGATGAACGGTAATTTGATTTTAAGAAGGCATCCTTAATTGTTATTTAGGAAAATAATTGTTATAATTGTTATTTTTTTATTAATAATTTATAAATATTCTTAATTTTGATTCGAATCATCAGTAAAACAGTTGTTTCTAAGTTCATATTTTCAAATAGAATATGATAAATAAAAATATATGTTTGTTGATTAAGGTGAATACTCCAATATATAAAAATAAAGGCAGGCTGCTTTTATTTCACCACTTTATTTATTATGATGCAAATTTTCGGCCTACAAGCCATCCTCAGGCATCTCTGTAAAAAACCCCTATTTAGTTCAATTTTTAACATATCAAGAATTAATTATACTTAAATATTCTAATAAATACAATATACATACTAAAATTATTTAAAATGAATATACTGTCATATTTAAGTCCAAACCGGACCAAGTCGAAATATACAGCGTCACTAAAAAAAATTGAATAAATAAATAATTACAATAAAAACACAATAACAAAATTGAGGTTGGATCAAATTTCATTACAGTTTGAAATGCGAAATTCCTACTAAGTTGATATCAATAAAAGACTTACAACTTCAAAAATAAAATAACAATACGGGAGCCATCTCAGTCATCACAGCCATCACAGATGAAACTCCAAAGAAGAAGGCAATGCAATGTTACAGCCAATAATGACAACTGAATAATTTACTTAGCTATCATTAATAATTATGCAACAATTAATCTACATACATTGAAACCCCCCAAAATACAATCTATTAATTGATAAATCTAATATCATATTAATTTAAATAAATAAAAACTTCAATTTAGTAATTGTATTAGCATATGTGCTATTCAAACCATTAGTATCAGATTTAAAATTGCAGACTCTATTCAAATTTTTTGTTATGTATATGGACTCAAGTATTTTTCTTTTATGATTATTATTTTCTGTTGCAATAATCTTCGTATTTGTAAAATCAAAATTATGCTTGTTAAACAGTGATAATATACAGACTTGTTTTCATGGCTATGCGTGGAAAGACCTGCAGCTTTATTATATTTTTTAATTTTGGAATTACAATTACTTCTATGTTGGCCAATTCTGTTTTTCAAATTTTGTTTAGTTTGCCCTGTATAACAAGTCTGTATATTATTATCACTGTTTAACAAGCATAGTTTTGATTTTACTAATACGAAGATTATTGCAACAGAAAATAATCATAATAATCAAGATAATAATCATAAAAGAAAAATACTTGAGTCCATATATATAACAAAAAATTTGAATAGAGTCTGCAATTTTCAATCTGATACTAATGGTTTGAATAGCACATATGCTAATATAATTACTAAATTGAAGTTTTTATTTATTTAAATTAATATGATATTAGATTTATCAATTAATAGATTGTATTTTGGGGGGTTTCAATGTATGTAGATTAATTGTTGCATAATTATTAATGATAGCTAAGTAAATTATTCAGTTGTCATTATTGGCTGTAACATTGCATTGCCTTCTTTGGAGTTTCATCTGTGATGGCTGTGATGACTGAGCTGGCTCTCGTATTGTTATTTTATTTTTGAAGTTGTAAGTCTTTTATTGATATCAACTTAATAGGAATTTCGCATTTCAAACTGTAATGAAATTTGATCCAACCTCAATTTTGTTATTGTGTTTTTATTGTAATTATTTATTTATTCAATTTTTTTTAGTGACGCTGTATATTTCGACTTGGTCCGGTTTGGACTTAAATATGACAGTATATTCATTTTAAATAATTTTAGTATGTATATTGTATTTATTAGAATATTTAAGTATAATTAATTCTTGATATGTTAAAAATTGAACTAAATAGGGGTTTTTTACAGAGATGCCTGAGGATGGCTTGTAGGTCGAAAATTTGCATCATAATAAATAAAGTGGTGAAATAAAAGCAGCCTGCCTTTATTTTTATAAATAAAAAGAATGTAGCAGTAACTACCAATTATTGCTGATAGGTACTTGAGAAAAAAATATAGAAAAATACGTGTGTAATAAATTAAAAATATCCCAAAGATATGCTATCAACAATTATGATTAACCTACGTCATTAGTATCCAACACATTTTGTTTGACTGACCAGACCGCAAGATTTATTTGCTAGTGTTATCTACGATTTAGAACAAAACTTAGCCCTTATAATGATGATAAATGAACGTACATGAACTTACTAGAAACTTTTCAACGATAAATTAAAGCAAACACTACAATAAATCAATGACCATATGATTATTTGAAATTTTGAAGAAAAAAAATCATTTAATAACTAAATAAATACACGAACTACCGATTCGCTTGCTTTCACATTTTTGTGGTACTAAAGACACATACAAATGCTTATAACCTCAACTTAGTTTTTTGAAATTGGATCGTTAATTTCTAATTTACCTTCTACTAAATTCTAATTTAGGCTAGGTAGAATTAAGTACTTCAACCTATTAGAAAGGAAAATGAGGGTTTCTAGAATACAACACACGTACAGAAACACATCCACACTAAATACGAGGTAGTTCCGGAAAAGGACAGTAAAAATTTTATCATAAACAAAGAAACCTGAACCTAATAAAAGATAAAATAAATATTAAAAAAAATAGTAGAACACTTACTACAAAGGACACTCTCGCCAAAATGATCAAATGTCAGCAACAGCTCAGAATTGAACTATATACTAATAGAATATGATTTTCACAGCGAGGTGAGAAGAAAAACAGAAGCGATGATCAGTCTTTAAAAGAAAAAAATACGTTGATAAGATTGGACAAGAAATTCCATTATTAAGTTATAAAATATTTAAAAGAAATGAATAATTTAAACAAAAAATTATGATGTATTAGAGAATTGTGCCCCTAGCATAATGTAACATCGAATAAATAAATATAAACTTAGGCCTGAATAAAAGTTCTGGCAAATTTTAGGGGAAAATAAATAATTGAATAAAAACAAAAAAATAGGAGATGGATGAATCGACGTTCATACTTCGTGCATCCATACACTTTTGTATTTTAAAAAAGTTCATACCGGTATTTAAAGGTTAAAAAATATATTTTTCAAGAAAAAAAAGAAGAAGAATATGATCTGAAAAATCCTTTCAGCGAGGCATGGAATTTATATATATATATATATATATATATATATATATATATATATATATATATATATATATATATATATATATATTGTATATATCTTATGTATTTATATATTGATCACGTATATTAAAAATATAAAATATCAGTTTAAGCACATTAAAATAAAAAATAAATAGCTGTTGAACATTTGAAAAAAATAAAATATTCACTCACTCAGGTGAACAAGTTTTTGTTTTGTTGCATAGCGGCTTTGAGTCTCAATATTACTTGTATTTACTTTAGAAAAGCATTATGATGTATTAGTTCCGTATATTTTTTAAAAAAATGTCTTCTTGGTATCTTCTATTAGTTAAGAAATATATCAAGAAAAAATATAAAATCTACAGCCACATGATTTGGTTTATTGGACAATGATCGATAATGTTAATAAGCTTGATTCATCAGATGAGGAAAAGAAGCAAGGGGAAAAACCGGCATTTATCTTGTACCATAAAATTATTATGTCAACTTAAATGAGTATTTTTGTTGATGGTTCTTTAAAAATCTCAAAGCAGACATCCATTCTATTAAGGTATTAATAAAAAACTTGATAACAAAAATTCAAATCTTTCCATATACAAGAAGAGAAAAAAAAAATGGATTAAACGATTTATTATAATTTTTACCCAAGGAGCAAAAGGAAATCTGAGGTGACAGGAATAAAATGTTGTTTTTTCAATATTTTTTTCATATGCAGATATATGAAATCTAGTTATATTTGTATAATATTTTAATTTAATACATTTTTACAACGATTAACTGACTTCGGAGAAGGTTCTTTTAAAATACTTTACGAATAATGTAAATATCCAAATATGAACTTGCTTTTCATATTTCCCATTATTCCCCAAAGAATATGATTAATTAGGTTAGTAAAGACAGAGTATAGAATACAATTTTATTCACTATATGTTAGTAATCATTCAATTAGTATTTTGGCATCGTGGGCAGTTTCTCACCGAAGTAGTCCACATCGTCGACTCTGAGCGTGAACCTAACCCTCTGCTGTTCCACCATCACATCCCGCGAGAGACTGGCTGGTCCGTACAGCAGATTCCGGAGTGGGGGTACGCACCGGATTTCACATCCAACACTGAATTCTGGTCGGAAATGGTTATTATTCCCCCGATCCCACCGATCACCCGATGCAATAGTGCAGGAGTGGTCCAGATGTTCCTCCGAAGACCGAAGAAGAGAACTATAGAAAGACGCGAGCGAACAACGAGGATCCCCTCGCTAATGCGATGTAAATGACGACTGGGAAGGAATATTAAGTGGATGAGAGGTACCGTTATCTCCGTTCAAATATTTACGGTCCCTGCTTTATCAGTTTTATCACCGGCAAGATGTTCGGGTTAATGTAATGAAAAATATTCAAGTCCCGGTAGAGAGAAGAAAAAAACACATCTCAATTCTGTAAATACTTTAAAACGTAACTTAATGAGAAATTTGCTAATTAATCCCCCCTCCAAAATATATATATATATATATATATATATATATATATATATATTTCTTTTTCAAATATATATGAACTTGTATTATTAAAAAAAATATCTGATGTGGACAACACATGACTTCCTTGTACGCCTATTAAACTATAAATTGGTGGCTCAAAAAGTGATCCTGAATTTGGTTACTAGTTTCCGAAGATCGCAGTATCTCAAAAACAACACTCGGCGTAGCGACATCCATCTATTGACACACACACACACACACACACACACACACACAAATAGGGAGGAAAACCAGTATTTTACACTAAATTTTAACACTTAAAACAAGTAATAAAAATGTTTAATTGGATTGGAAACCAAATTGCGTTTGTAACCTTTATTACCGAAACATATGATTTATGTATTTAATTTAAATATAATTTTTGATATAAGCTTATTATGACCTTCAAGTAAAGTACCATTTTCGGCTCACCAATTTTAACCAAAATATAGTAAATACATTCACATCAATATAAAAGTCCTATTTACCAAATTTGAGATGTTTTAGATTATATTTTAATATAATTTTTGATGAAAGTCTAATATGACCTTCAAGTAAAGTACCGCTTCCGGTTTTGCAATTTAGACCAAAATGTAGTATGTTATTTAAATCAATATATAAGTTATAAATACTAAATTTGAGAAGTATTGCAAAGTATTTTAATATCATTTTTTATGGAAATCAATTATGACCTTCAAGTAAAGTACCACTTCTAGCATTGGTCAATGAGAGTCGTCAGAATTGGTGCTTATGTGATCAATTGTCGATTTTTAGACCCTTTCCAATTTTTTCTCGATATATTGTGTGCGTTTATTATGTGCCCCATTATAAATTGAAAACTAGATTTTAATTTTCTGATTTTAGATTCTTAAGCCTTTTTCCAAAAACGACGTCGATATGATATGATATATACGGTACGCTGTTAATGATGAATCATTTTTATCATGGTTATTTTATACCAATATGTTAAACAAACTATCGTTGATTATATTGATATTTGATTATATTTATTGATAGTTTTTTCAGTATATTAGTATAAAATAGCCATGATAGGAATGAGTCATCATTAACACCGTACCGTATATATCATATCATATCGACTTCATTTTTTGAAAAAGACTTAAGCGCCAAAAATTCGAAATTTAGGGTTCAGTTTATTATGGAACGTGTACACCACCTCCATTGATTCAAGCTCACGATTATATTTAATCTTGAGACAATTTTGATGATTTATCACGAAAATGGGGCAAAACAAAAATGTTAACTATTATAATAAAAAATATAAAATACCACTGGAACAGAAGGATATTCATTTATGTGAGCAGTTTCTAATAGTTTCTTGTGCCACTAAAAACTAAAAACGATTCGTTATAGTCACGATCCAGAAAAAAATGACGCATCGTCGCCATGTGAACGGATCCTAACGCTTCAAAAAAAAAAAAGTTTGGTCTCTGGAAACTCTAAAAAGGGCTCGAAAACTAAAATTAACGAATTACCAGAATTCTCATGTGAATTCGACTAATTAAAAAAGTAAACATTTTCCCCTTATTTAAAACAAACCTTAAAGTTACAAAGGTTCAAAAGACTAAATTCTCAAAATCAGCAATTAAAAAAAAAATCATTCCTCAAACAGCTCAATACTTTTATTTTATTTAGATTTATGGCCTAACGATATTCTTGTTGGACAGTATGGTCAGCACTATACTTCAACCTGCTTTATGAGCTAATGATTTCTGAAGGGTTGAGTGGATCCAGAGAGTGTTTGACAAACCACAGTGCTCACCCCGATAAATCACATTAATTTTATGTCAATAGATTAAGTGAGTAAGTCAGAAAATGATCGCTCTACAACTAAATCTATTCCGCTCTCTATCACGCACAACCTATATGATGGAGCTTTAAAGGCAGTCAAAATAATGTCATTATCATATAATTAGTTTTGAAAATTTACGAATCAAATTTCGTTAGCACATTAAAGTGATCCAGATATTGATGTAAAAGAGAGCGGACTGACTTAATCGTAGCATTCCTCACATAACATGTTGGAAATTTCTCTCCTCACACACTGTTCAAACACTAACATAACATAAACATTAAGATCAATGTATCGTTCGAGAGATATCATAAAAAAAAAAACAAGTCTCCGCTCAGTGATTCGCCCAATTTAAAAGGGAAAGTCTCCAGCCGGGGACACGCAATGCCGTTTTTGCACGAACAGATCCGGCTATTAAAGGGCCAGTAAATTGAATATAATTAATCTTATCAGTAGACTCCATCTCTTCCACTAATAGTTAGTCCTCTTATCTTTTAATACGTCGAAATAATTTGTCAGGTTTGGGAGAGACGTCGAGTTGCCATTTAGAGAGGATGAAACCAGAGTTGACTAATCGGATGTCGAGTCTATTAGGAAAACTGACTTACAAGACGTTTGAAATCTATATCATTCGATTGGAGGCAATTAAAAAAGAAATTCCACTTCATCAAAACAAAACCTATAAATAAACACGATTTTTTATATTTTCATTCCAAAGACTTTCAGCCCTTTGGCCATAATTTTATATAACAAGAAATTATTTGCCCAGAACTCTTTAAGTGCTGCCGAGAACTCAATTTAATATTTAGGTTAACTCATATTGCAAATATTCCACGAATAAACTGATTCTTCATGAGATAAGAAATGTAATATTTTAGAATAATAAATACCGAAAATGATATAACCGAAGAAAAAACAAACCCCGAATAAATTGGAATTTTCCTAAATACAATCCATCTTTCAATACTAAATAATTGTAAGTGGGGGAGACGAAATGAAACGATAACCCTAATGGCAGTATTATAAGTATTTATATGGACAAAAACATTATTTCTTATATAAATTTCAAATCGTAAATAAAGATAATTTTATATAAATGATAACTATAATTTTTTTTAAGTTATTGAGAACATTCCTTTGTGAAATTAAAATCATAAGGTCTCGTGTTCTTTTTGTGTACAGATGAGCTTTCATCCTGATGTGACCTGTCCCGAGTCTAAAGAGCACAACTTGCTCCTTCCTGTCCATTTTATAGTAGGCATCGTTTGGGCCATGATGTCGGTGGACATCATTCTATCATAGACGTACAGCTACCTTATTTTAAGAAATCGTCTCCTGGAGAATCTGAGCGGAATTAACTTGAGGAGGTGCTTCCTCTGCAAGTCTGCCGGTTACATTGTTGCCATGGAGTCAGCTGTGCCTGGTTATCCACTGGAATACTTCTGTGCGATACTTGAGTTGGAATTTTTTGACTTCTTCTGCAAGAATATGAAGTCCTGATTTCCATTTGGACTTGACGGATTGCACTACCGATTCCGCATCGGACAAAAATACTATTTTGGAGTCTGGATTTCTGTTCAGTCGCTACATTAACTGCTGTCCTCTAAGATTACCTCCTGTTCAGCTTTGAGATTCCCGCATATGGAACCAGTTGAGATTGCTTTGTTTAAGGTGTTTCGATTCAGGAATTCTATGTGTATTCCTGTTCCCCGTTAACGGTGGCATCCGCATCTGTTCCATTGGTGTATATCCGGGTATATGAGGTAGAGGGGTATCTCTCATTTGGCATCTCTCAATATCCACACCAGGGGTCGTTTCGCTTGAGACCTGGAACTGTTAGGACAATCTGGGGTTTAGAAAAGTAATCCCACGGAGGTTGTATTTTGTTGATTGGGGTGTATTTAATTGCAAGAGTGGACGTTTGATAAATATAAATTAATAAATAATAGTTTAGTACTGAAATCATATACGAACAGTCCACAATGACACATGAATATGTCCAATGTTTAGTCTAACAAACTCATGCGGCCAAAGCTAACATATTTGATAACACCCACACGAAGCGTGATTTAGATTAAGAATAGAAACTCTTGTGTTCATCCTGACACACTACTGTTTTCACATAAACAAGGCTATTTCGGCTACTTATCTCTCATATAGAGGCGGAAATTCGAAAAGTAAAAAATAAAGGTAAATATTAGAACAAGAATAACATAACATAAAATAAAATGTTATACTCCAGCGTTATAAAGATAATAATAAAAAAATATGGCCATAATAATCACAATCATAACAAATAATTTTCTCACCAACTCTTTTGTGTCACAACCCCTTAAGGCCTTTGATGTCTGAAAAAACACTCTATGGAACAATTTAGAAATAGTGGGTATTTCGATAGTCTTTATAAACTTCGAAATTCCTAGACCTAGCACTGAAGACATTAAAAATAAATTACACGAATCTTAGAATTCAAAAGAGTAGCTGACTCTTAAATTGAAGTAAGACATAAATAAGTTCCTTGAAATCTTTTTATTGTTTTATTTACTTTAGTGGAAGAATAAAATATTATACTGAGCTATATATATATTTAATGTTAAACTTTGAAATAGAGACTAAAGATCAAGACATTTTATTTTTAAAGCTTTGTTGGGCCTAATTATTCACACAAAAAAGGTGATAGTACTTGTTTTAGTGAACTGAAATTTCAGATAACTAGGCAACTAATTATAATAAGATTACAAAGTTAAATTAAAGCCAATCAAGATCCAATTTTGTAATCATTTCAAAAGATATAATTTTAAAAAAATAAAAAAACAATATCCAGCGTTTAGTGGTAGCACATTCACACCCAAATCATCGCCGATTCAAATTAAAAAAAAAATAACAATTAAATATCAATAATCACCAAAATCGAGCCAACATTAATTTGAAACTATTTTTTCTACTTTAATATTTAGATCCTCCATGGTGCACAGCTCCTTCGCTACATCTACAGGAGTACGCTTCGGAAAATGCAGAGTTATCAGAACTCCGTATTACGGCGGATCGTCCGACCACTCAAAAGAGCACGAAACAGCACCATACCTAATAAACGATCTCTGTATCACGGAAAACATCGACAATAACAGTAAATCGAAATGCGCTAGCGCGATGAAAAATCGATCTTAAATTCGGAATTCGCGTCCTTAGAAACTAGCAAACGATCGCTGTGTCAATGAATTCTGCAAAAATTAATAATTAATTTGAAATTATCGTGCTCAAACAAAATTTCGATAGCACGGTAAAATCTCATTTATTCAGATCTTCCGATTATCCAGATCAGATTTTTAGTAATTTATTTTTATTTAACGGTAAGTCTGCTTATTTAAGGATTTTATTTTGCATTTCTTGAATTTTGTTTTGCTTTGTTATCCATATTACCAGAATTATTCGTATTTTCAATTATCCGGATTGCCTTTGGCCCCAGGAGTCAGGGTAAACAAGGTAACACTATAATATTAATTTTGAAAACCTACTAAATCGATCCTCATTTAACCCACTCTTCCGGGCCATCACCCCAACCTCCCTTCCTGCCAGATGGCAGGGCCGAAAGGGACCACTCAACCCGGTCAACACCATACTTTAATCCGCTTCTAAAGCACCCCCACTCCCAATATACTATCCCATCGCCCCGTCCTGCCTACTTCCTAGTCCCACCCCAGCACCACTCTCTTATATCCATCCTTTGTAAATATAACCATGTAAATATTGTAAATATTATCATTATTAATCTTGTATATAGTTTTTAGTAGTAGGTATTTTTATTTAACAAACAACTAGAAGAGGACCCTCACCTCTAAATAATGAGAAAATTCCCTGACAGGGAAATATCATTCCAATTGTAAATAGTCATCAGACCTTCAAATACCAACAGGTAGTAAAAGGTAAAGTACATCAAGTTTATAATTTATCTAATTATTTGTTTTATTAATGTTCTTTTTTGTTTGAGGGATTGGAAAAAAAAAAAAAAAAAAAAAAAAACTAAATCGATGAGGTACAAACACCTTAAAAAAAAATAGGATATAAATATTTTAAAGAATAAATAAACGATGTTTTTTTTTTTTAAATCTTGAATTTAGCACTAATAATCAATAATGTAATAAACGAAAAATATAAGGGAAAACATGCCAAAATTATTTCAAAAGACAATATTGAACTAAAAATAATTATTTTGAAATAAAAAAAGTATATTTATGGATCAATTCAAGTCCAATGACATTAATTTGAATTGTCAATGTGAATTCGATGAAATCGATAATGGATCATTTGTTATCAGTCCCCAAATTTTCTCAAACTTTGGGCCAAATCGGACGAACTGTTTTCGAAATATATACAATATAATATATACAATATATTATATATATGTACGAAGGAAAATACGTTCGCCCTTGCTTAAGCGAAAGCGGTAGATGAACCATCTTGGCACCAACCCGTAAAATCCATGAAAATTCCATCAGAATCGGATTAACGGTAGTAGATGTTTTGCCCGTCACAAGGATTTGATCAGACAGTATGTCTGTATGTCTAAAACGAAAAAGGCGAGTGGGGATTTTCGATTCTAAGGACATAACTTTTGTTTTTACTTTATGCATGAATAATAGCTTCTTTACCTTCTATAGTGAGGACGCATATATAAATGCTTATTTATTTATTAAACACACACACACCAAGGGAACTGGAGTCCCCAACCAACATTTTTTTAAATGTTTACGAGGCTGATTACCCACTGATTGGCAGACAGTATTAATCCACGATACGCCTTAAGGTAATGAGGAACATGAAAACGGATGAAGATTATAAACATCTAGAGGGGAATGGAAATTAGTAAGAGTGTATTACCACACGCAAGCACACCCTTGTCATTAATACATTCCCACTAACGACACTATGACAGCAAGAGTATTAAATATAATAATATATTCTTAGCGCGAACTATAGATCGGTTAACCGTCAGCAAAAGATATTTAAACGTCGGATTCAGTTAAACGCCCTTATGTACCGAAGATCGATAAATTGGCATTTTTTGGTTTTTCTTTAATTTATTAGCTAAACCATCAGATGTCACTTGAAGCATGTTGATGACATCCTCATTGGTAGTGACCCTCTTGAAATTTCGAGAATGCTCTATCTATACAGTTTTGTAGTTTGATAAGAATTACATTGTGAGACGGAATGTAGACATTTATTTTTTGAGATTTATAGCATTTCTTTTTTTGTTTCTGGGGAATTAAGGTGGCAAAGTTGAAATTAACATTCAGCGCCCAAAAAAGCATAAATAATTAGATTTTTAGAACTTAATGTGAAATAAATCCTAGAAGTTATTCAAATTAATGATTTCAAGTAATGAGAAAAAAACACACACAAAAAACAAGTTTTTTTGCATTTTTTTAAACTTTCAGAAAAAATTTGGGGTTGAAAATTTGAAATTCGTAAACAGCACCCTAATACACATACTTGAGCAAATTTTCAGAACCACCAAAACTTTCCATCGAGATCTCTTTCTGGACACATTCAACCAGAACAATACTTATCCAATTAAAATCAAAATATTAACAAAGTTCGCGGATTTCCTCACGTAAATAGAAGCCTAAGATGTTAAGAAAAACACGCCTGAAAGATCCGCACTTTTAAAAAAAGCTATTTAAACAATTAAAAAAAATACAAAAAATACATATATAAAAGCCCACAATCACCCACAAGTGTCATATAGGTCAAATAGATGTTCCAACGGTAGCATTCCATATTGATAGATAAATTATTAGAAGGGAAGTGACTCAGAATTTTTACATAAAATTTCACACTTTAGAGTATGATTTTTGATTGCTAAGACTTATAGCTAAGCAAAAACAGCCGTAAATATGTCATTTTCCCCTGTAATCCTGGAAATAGGCACGTAAATTATTCTAAAATGATGGTATAGTATATACTTGAATCGGCATTTTAAGAGGGTTGCGAGGTTTATTTTTTGTTTTGATGCTTCTATTTTATTTACTTTTACAGTTTATTATTTTAACTATCGATCTTGTGTGCGGTGATTGCACAACGTCGCCAAGGTTTGTAGTCTTGATAACTATTGTTCTGAGTGTTTTTTGTTGTTTGGAAATAAACTTACTTCCTTTAAAGACCTTTTATTAATTTTTTTTATTATTTTCATTCTTTATATTATAAGTAATTGCAAAAAAAAAATTATAATAGAGGCATCGTGAATATTGCCTAATAATTTCATGATAATGCCAAACAAAAAAATGTTGAGATAATAATACTATAACATTGAAATAATATAATAATATAATAATGCCATGGATCCGCTAAGAAATGAAGTTTAACTCTTCCAGGTAAAACTAAAAAAAACTCCTAGTGCTGCTCCAACAAATATTAAGAGAGAGTTCGCTCAATAAATGGTGATTGTAACTAACCGTTCTATATGGCTTTTGTGTATCCTTGATGCTAACCAACAACTCATTTGAGAGGAGAGTAGGAGATACTCCATGGAGGATGCCAGACAGAAGATACGCGCGCATAAGACGATGTGACCAAACCAAAGACTAAAAATATTTATGTTCTGTATACATCTCATGAAAATCCATAAGTTTTACATTTATGGTATTTAAATTTCAATGGCACACGCATGCATGCGTATCATCCCACTACTGCCAACACAGGTTTAGCCTAACATTCCAGGCATGGTGGAAAATAAAATCTATAATTATAAACACCCAACATTTATTAGCGCCCAGTTTCATAAGCTCAAAATATGATTATAAATCAGCTTCCTTCTTGGTGAAAGGATATTATTAACAACATAAGCTAGATCATATTGAAACAATTTCTATATATCCGATATCCCGCAATATCTTTGAGAATAACAACTTCCTTCGTTCTCTAGTTCCCGCCAGTTCAGCGGTTCCCTACCATTACATCACGAGACAGAAGAGATCAGAAAAGACATACAAACAAGGAGACAAGGACGAAGTCGTAAGTCAATGTGACCAGGGGAGTGCTGAGATCTGTCGGTAGGACCAAGAGTTATCGGGACAGGCTGACACACAGATTTCTTCGTTAACGTCCCTCTACCTACAGAAAAGATGGACCTTTTTTTAAAAACAGTCTCTTGTCCTTGTTTGTGCTCTGGTTCTTTTTATTTTACCCTCCTGAAGGATCACGAGCCGAATGCCAAACATCTGAGTCGTTAGCAGCTGCCTTCTACTTGGCTAATTGGACGGTCACGGTTGTCTTCGGCGAAATCAAATGGGCATGTGCAGGAAGTAAAAGGCGTTCGACCGACTTTTGTTTCATCACTTTTACATGAATTTTTGGATCAAAGGTTTTTATTATTTCAAGTAGTAACTATAATAAATAGTATAGAGAATCTGAAGGTTTGGTGCCGATACCAACAATCTTGGTTACAAAGCTTCTTCAACCAAGAACCATCAAAACCCATTTGCACAAATTCAACCCTAACGTAATCCACCACCTACGCCTCAGTCTACATCTTGAACGTTGTTCAACGCTAATTATATTCTTCGGGATTTTTTGGGAGGAGGGATGGAAGGGAGGAAATATGAAATATATTATGACACCTAAAGAGCTAAAGGAATATTACCTAAAATATAGGTCTTTCAAAAATAAATCACACAAAAATATACAAAATGCAAATAAATTTGTTGGAAAATCATTTGTTCTACCAATCATTCATAGGAACGTATAAGTGCAACTTGTAAGTATTCCCCACAAGTGGTGTTGTTTATCTTTTTTGAAGTGATATCCGTAAAACGAATCTTAAGCACACAATTCATGGCCTATGTAGAAGAGAAGTTTTAATCTTGGCGATATAAGTAATTTTTACTTCCTTGTACACAGTAAAGGAAGTACTGCAATTGAGAAAATTTTCGGTTTTCAGATTTCAAAAGAACTATCCATTTTGACCACCCTTGAATCCATTTTGACAAGTTTGCATTATATTAAAACATAGTGCAAAACTTCTCAAATTTGGTATATAGGATTAGTACATTAATATGAATAACATACTGGATTTTGATTAAAATTGGGGAACCGGAAGTGGTACTTGAAGGTCGTAATAGACTTTTTTAAATTTCATAATAGATTTTTTAAATGGTTTTCTATCAATTTTAGAAATAAAAGCCTCAGATTAAAGTTTCATAAAATAAAATTCTGAGTCCAGCACGTCCAGAATTACGACTCAGGGCACCGTCATAAATAACCGACGCTAATAGACGTCGCGACGCCGAGAGTCGTTTTTGAGATGGTACTGTCTTCGGAATCTAGAAACCAATAGAATACATGGTCACTTTTTGAGCCACCGACTTATAGTTTATACTTAGGAAGCCATGTGGTGTCTACATCATACTTTTTCAATATCGCGAACAGTTCTATCAAACATTTCCTCCCTCCCACTAATTTTTTTCAAAATAAATTTCCTTCTATAAGTAATCCCATAGGAATTTACATTCATATTTCTTCAAATCAATGAAACCATGGAAAAATAACTCCTTGCGAGCAATTCAATTCAATTCAATGATCAAATATTCTGTCATTAATTTTGTTCATTTTTGTATTTGTTTATATCAAGAAAAATGCAGCCTATAATATTTAAGATTATCAGATATAAAATTAACCATTAAAGTTGCAATTCTATTCGAGTAAAAAAAAAATGTGTCCTCTGCAAAGGAGTTAGTTCCAGTTTTACATTTAAATAATGTAAAATTACTAATACAAAGATCAAATAGTGTTGAACCGACAACAGTTTCTTGTTGAAATTCAGCTAAAAATAATAGTTTCAAAATTAATATTTCTGCCATGAATTATTTTTTTTAGCAATTTATATCCATTTTGTTTCTTAGTCAAGTTTGAGTTACTACGCCACAAATAAAAAGACTTGCAACATAGAAATTTGAGATTGCTTAAAAAATTTGTCCCTCTTATAGGAAATTTCGAAAAAGTAATATTGTCATTAAATCAAGCTATTGTTTAGTGATAGGTGTAGATTTTTACTAATCATAAAAAAAATTTATGTAAATTTACGTTTTATGATTTTCAGCAGCTGATCACAGAGGATGTTTCTAACATATCACTGCACATAGTAAAGTTGTCGGATCATTAGTCGTGTTAGATCTCATGAAATACGTGATATATCCATTCATACTTATTAAGTGTGACTCTTCTGATCGAAATTTACAAGAATCCATAAAACAATTTTTTTCTGAATAAAGTTTTGTTTCATTTACAATTGATGTTATCGGCACATTTCTGTAAAATCCATCGACATATTGTATACGAAATAAGCATCGTTATTAAAAACATGAATGTTCAGATTTTGACAGGTTTCTGATCTTTGTATCGTAATATGTGATTGGAATTAAGATAAGGAAAACCGTTACAGTACAAAAACTTCGGTTACTTAAATTAGTGTTTATTAGTAGTTGAAATAAAATAAATAAATAAATGAATGAATACTTTAAATTATTGTATTAAAAGCATTTATTTTTGAGTTATCAATATTTCGTGTATGTAGATTTTTTTTAAATATCATTTTTCGTATTTAGCTCACGTGAAAATTGGATATTCATGAATTCTGTCATTTTTACCTTTTCCTAAAGTATAAAATATCGGGAATTAAGGTACTTTTTGCATGCATTAATAAACAATTGTAGCAATATTAATTCTACTTATATACATATATTTTTTTACTTTCATTTAACTACAAATTTTTAATTTCTTGTCTTCTCAAACCCGATTTGTCTTGATCAGTAAATGACACAATATATTTCAAACTAAAGCCAAATAAAAATTCATAATGCTCACAAACATTTCAAAAGATCTACTCAACAAAGAACCTTTCTCAATTTTTCAAAACATTCCACCATAAATACAATAGCCATTGTTAGCCCAAAGTTAATGTTTAGTAAATCAGTTTAGATTTCCTACACAAATGTGTGAACAACCGAATGGATTTAAGAGACGTAAATATAATCACTGAATTGTATCTTGGTACTAAAAATTAAAAATTCAATATTCCGACATATAGCATGGATAAAGTGACTTTTATATACATATTTTATAAATCGTTTGTTATCTTACGCGTTTATTTCAATATACGCGCCTTTTAGATAGTTGATGCACATACGTAAGAAAATGAAAAAAATTACAATTTATAAGTTTTATTCACTTTTTTTGTAGTAACCATTAAAAGACAAAGTAAAAAGATATAACAATTTGGGAATTATAAGAATAATTCCGCCTAAATTCATTAGTATTCGGAATACGCAACAATAAATCTGCAATCTTAAAGTGATAATTTTTAAAAAATTTCTAATCAAATAGCAGCATTTTCAATTTTTTTTAGAAAGGTTATTATAACGATTTAAAAAGGTGATGAAGTTTTCTACAAAACAAAACAAAACAAAAAAAAAAAATCATTTAAATCGGACCAGTATTAGCTGAGATATAGCGTATTGAACTTCGTTGACTAATTCTGAGGCATTGTAGGTCACCGTGGCCCTAGGCCTCCTGACTTATCAATTGGGCTCCTGACCTCCTCGCATCTCTTTACTTCATCCTTCCTTGAATAATTTCTGCACTTCCTTTACCTTCTTGGTCTTTCCTTTTTCTTTTCAAGTGCACATCCAATATTTTCCTCTGTACCATTTTATCCTCTGATTACATGTCCTAACCATCTCAGCCGACTTGCATCAAAACAATTTCTTCTTAACATTCCCAGTTCGGAACTCTCACAGCGATCATCATGGGACAAGCTCCAAATTTCTGCACTATGGGTGCCTACTGCTTTATTTCTTTGCTGAACTGGGTAGATATCTTTTATAAAGTATTCTGCACATGTTCCTTTCCTGAAACACTCCAAATGCTCATTTAAAAGATAATATAATTATCTAATCTGTAAACCAAATCAATACGGAAAGTCTTGTGAATAGACAGACCAGATATTTTTGAAATATTACTATTTGAAAATAATAAACCATTGTGTTATATTTTGCAGCGTTTTTTCTTTAAATAACCATTTACCTTAATTCATGGAATAGTGTGGTTTATAAATAAAGATGGACTAATAATTAATCATAGATGAACTAACAAGACATTGGCGTGAAATTGTAGTAACTCTAACATTTTTTTTACGAATAACAAAAAATAAATTAATTAAAAAAAATCATGTTAGACAACATCTAAACAAGCAAATTTATCACACACACACAACAATGCTCAATTATATCAAACCAATATGATGAACCCTGCTAGGACGACACGTTAGTCTGAACAAGAATTATATTATTTTCAGATTTCTCAAATTCAAGATATGGCGGGATGGAAAAGTTAAATTTTGAAATAGAATCGAAGATGAGATAGAAAAACACCCCGGCCTTAAACTGGTTCTTGAAATTCAAGAAAGGTGACACCATTTCTAAAGACTAAAGCCTGTTCGGATCGCCCACACACTGCCAAACAATGGTCGTAATGGCTCCGTGTCGGACAACACTCCTACAAATATTTGAATTAATTCTATTTCTACGCGAATATCAAAATGAATCAATATATTGCGAATATTAAATATATTCATGAACAACGTATTTAAATATATTTAAGAGACACACTATTTTTTTTTTAATTGTAATAGAAAAAAATTGTCCGTTATTATCTTAAAGGTTTCTAGACTTTATATATTGTTTATTTTATCTATAGTATGATTGATGTTACAAATGCGGATCCACTATCAGCGATGCCACAACAATATACAACATACAAAGATACTCCACGATACTTACAAAAGATTTGGGCATGGATAATTATCAGACGAACGCCAGAAGACACTTGTAGAAGGCTTAACAGGAGTTACATGATTCAACTCCCGGACTAAAGTAAGATGTCTGTATCAAAGCTGAAGTTGTCAGTTGGATGCAGCTCTCTCATATTCTTGTAACATTATCTTTTTGTTTGCCCAGGCTTCCAACGACTAAGATAATAAATACAACAAATTTTTATCAAATTCAGCTCAGTAGTTTTGAAAAGAAAGGTCTAGATTGGATTTTTTGATAAAACCAGAATAAATGTAGATAGACATTTCAAAAAAATAATATAAATTTACAAAGAGTTATTTATTCAAAACTCAAAATCGAAATTTTAATTCTTTTGAAAAAATATGTTACATATACATGCTTATATGGTAGTCTTATGGCCAGATAATGTTACTGTTTTATTTGTTCCTTCATGTTATTCTTAAGGGACCTAGTCCCAGAATAAAGTTCTATCTATCTCTCTCTCTCTCTCTCTCTCTCTCTCTCTATATATATATATATATATATATATATATATATATATATATATATATATATATATATATATATATATATATATATATATATCAATAAAATTCTTAATTTCGGTTTGGAGTTTAAAAAACCTGTTTGGTTTTAAAAAAATTTATATGTTTAATGTTAATGTAAATTTAATTTTTTTAATATGACATATTCAGGGTATCTCTATTTTAGTTTTTAAAAACAACTTTTGTTTAACTCAAGATTCGCATCAAATTGAAGCTCGTGTGATTCTGGAAACAATGGCACTATTTTGAACTTTCTAGAGCAAATAATTTTGGAGTTATCAGTATTTCATTGATTCAAAACGTGTCAAAAACAGTCCATTTTTTTTTGTTTTTAATTTATAACAAAAAATTTAAATTGAATAATCGGAAGTTTTGATTTTTTAATGCTACCTAATAGTACTAAATATGTACAAAAAATCATTGAATTCTGAGACATTTACTTCGATACTATTGGTTTACTTAATATGGAAGGCCCAGTTAGGACTTAAAATATTATAGAATTATAAATTAACTTATGACTGAATAGACGTATTATTTATTGACTAATCAGTTGATAGATTAATAATCAGCATCCTTCACAAATGAACAATATCTGGAAAAATAACAAATAAAATCACTGCGGTAATTTTACAATTCCCCAATTGATATTGTATGGCTAAAAGGCAAGGCAGGGTGGAAAAAAAACAACAACAATTGTTTCATAGAATTATTTGACTATTGATTACTCAGTGAATAATACATTTAGTCAACAACAAATTTATTCAAGGCTGGCAAATAATTAGACTAAATGTTTGCCAATTTGCTTCTCCGTTAACGGCTTTGAACTGACCACAGCATAAAACCTGAGGTTTTATCGAAAAAGTTTCAGTAATTTGGGAGATCTAGAGATCCTAAGGAAAAGGAAACGACGATTTTTAAAAATTTCTTTTTTTTTCGAGACTCAGGAACGAAAATTATTAGACTGATTGTAAGTGATAAATAAAAAATAAAAAAAACTGAATCTACTAATTAGGATTCTTCGTCGACTTTAGACAGTTGACGAAAATAATATTAAAAATATTATTTCCTATAATTATTACAATTTAATATTTAAATAAAAAGGAATTAGATTAATTTGACGTAGCAATAAGGATATCATGGTTATAAAAATATAGTAAGGTTTAACACAACAGGATCTGAGCAAGGAAATAAAAACTCCCAAGGTGAGTAACGACCCCCCACGCTTAGAGATCATGTTAGGGCCATTCCTAACATAACAAGCCGTGAACCCCAAGAGAGGCTTCGACTGATAGCTATTTTCTGCATCACTTCGCTCAATTACTCACCAAATATATCTTCGCTGACATAGACGGTATGCTTTATAGATGGAGAAAAAAAACAAAAAAATATTTTAGGTGCTTTTACAGCATGGGTTTAAAAGGATACAGTCCATCACTCAAATAACTAAGCTGAGAGATACCGGATACGAATGTTTCTCGAAAATGAAAAACGATGCCAATTTTAGAAGCAAGATAATAACTCTTTATCCTCATCTAGACGAACAAATAAAAATGGCTAAGAAGTATTGAGAAATTTGATGTGATACCTTTCAAATAGTCATAATTTAAATGTTATGGGAATTATGTAAGCGCTCCCTTCGTATAACCTTTTTTTTTGTACATAAACGTCAGCGTAAATAACAAAAAACTTAAAGAAAGAAATTTGGTATAGCTTTATTAAATAATAGAATCAAGTATAATTAAAAGGGCTGTAAAAATTGCGAGTGGTAGAACGAAATTTCCCTTTCATTCCCTAACCAAATCTAGATTAAGGTTGACCCAGAAGCAACCCAGGTCCAAAACCAGTTATTATTAGAACCAGCTTTGTATCAAGAAATTGTCTGCGTCTGAAATCTGGTGGTTTTCCTATCTGAAGGCTAGTGTAGACATCATTGAGTTCTTCAGCTGTCACGGATGGTGCGTCGAATGGCTGCCACAACCCTGAATGCATGAATTCTTCTTGTTCTGGGAAAAGAGTTGCCACTATGCTCTCTACAACAACCGGACACATAGGTGATCTCGAAGAGTTGCTCTTTAACTTCTTCATGACGGTCCAGTAAGGCCGTCCCCATGGATCCTCGTCCACCTCTTCGCAGAGCTCCTTCCAGCAGAGCCTCTTGCTCATCTTGATTGCTCGCCGTAGTTCACGCCTCATAGCTTTGAACTCTTCCTGGAGTATTTGAAACTGAGGGCTGCCTTTGGCCCGCTGATACCTTCTTCTCGATGCTTGACACCGACTACGACAGTCAGCGATCTGGTCGTTCCACCAGTAGACTGGATTTCGGCCCATGCATGCGTTGCTGCGCACCATAGCTGCGTCACACGCTGTGGTGACCAGATCCATTACCTGGTGTGCCTTATCCTCAGCGGAGCCTGAAAGCTCACAAGATGCCTCTATCATGACTCCCTGTCCTAGCTTTCCAGCGAACTGTACTCCTTTCTTGCCTCACTAATATTGATTTTTCGTTTCCCAATGTGAGCAGTATAGCCTAGTGATCGCTGTGGGTGTATAGGTCGCAGACCTGCCAATCAGTAGTAGGACGTAAGCTGTCAGTGACAAATGTCAAGTCAATGATGGAAGACCTGACCCCCTTCAAAAATGTTGGTTTTGTCCCTGTATTTACCAGCACCAAGTCGTCCATCTGGGCAAAGGCTTCTAATAGGACTTCCCCGTGTCGGTTCGTCGACCTGCTGCCCCACTCTGTCGCCCAGGCATTAAAGTCTCCGGCAATAACTATTGGTCTACGCCCTCTGGCGTCTCGTACTATGCTATCTAATTGGTCTTCAAATTCCTGGATTGTGGTGCTCGGCGCACTGTACAGCTGTACAGGTACAGATGTTACATCTTACCCCAGACAAAACCAGTTGTAGGGGCCTGCGGCGTTTCCTCTATGCGTTTTGTCCACATGCCCATATTGCTGCCCTTCCTGTGACGTCGGATACCCAACAGTTGCCGTCCAAGTTTTTATACGGCTCACTCAAGATCACGGGGTCCACTCTTAGATCGTTAACGGTTTGCCATAAGAGATCCTGAGCGGCTTCGCAGTGGTTGAGATTAAGTTGGAGGATTCTCATCTGCAACGATTTTTTATCCTCCCTTGTTCTTCTAGAGCTGGCTGTAATGCCGGGCATTTGTTACCATCGCGCGGGTGTCCGTTATCGCTTACTCTATCGCATAGTGCGCAAATAGGACTCTTTTTACAGTCCACTGCTCGATGACCCTCTTCACAACACTTGCGGCAACACTTCGTTCGGTCAGGCCCTTTGCATTGCCTGACCAGATGTCCGAAATCCCAACATCGGAAACAATGCTGTAGTCGGATTTTCTCCTGAATCCGACTGATAACCAGTCCTACCCTAATCCTTCCTTCAGCAATTGCTCTCCTGGCCTGTAGGACTGGAAGAGCAACAACTGCCGTCTTTGTTCCAGTGTATGCCAGGCGAATCGATCGCATAGCAGTTTTCTGGATCTGCTCTCCATCTAATAAGGTAGTGAGTGCCTCAGTGACTTCTTCTGATGTAAGGGCATCCAGGTCTCTGATTTCTATCCATAACTCCTGTCTCAAAGCCCTTACTTCGGCCTCTGATTCCAACGCTCCTTCTAAGGTTTGTTTCATGCTCTCCAGAGCCCCATTTGATTCTCGGTTTAACTGTATCAGAAGATTCCCGGCCTCATTCTTGCAAATCCTGGTGACACTTGAGCCCATACTTTGCAACGCTGGATTGGCTCGAACCTTACGAAGGATATCTGCATAGGTGGTGCCTTCTGAGATCTTGATTATCAGGGCGTCTGATCTTGGTGGTTTTGGGCGTTGGCACCCTTTTCTGCCCCTCCTCTTCTTCGTGACTGTTTGCCACTGCCCCTCTGTGGATGCGGTAGGAGCTATCATGTGTTGCCTAGGCTGCTCCGCTCTTTCTCCCCTAGGTACCTTGGTATATTTACCCTGCACAACCACCTTTGTTTTTTGCTTCTTTCTCAAGTTCTCCTCTTGAGTAGTTGAACGCTGATTATCCAACTGATTATTTTTTTTCGTAGTTTTTAATGGTCTGGCGTCACGGTCTGGGTACCAGCTTCCACCATACTTTCTCTTTTTTCCTCACTTAATTTGATCTTCAGTGAGATCAGGTGGTTCTGGATTCTACAGGCATATTTCTTTATCTCACCGTGGACATTATGTCGCGATTGGATGTATGCTTGTAAATCCTGGACTTCTTTAACAAGTTCGTCCACTCCGCCTGACAAAACTCCAAAGGTGTACCTGAAGTTGTCTCTATTGTCTCTACGGATTTCTATACGTGGTTTTGTGTGTCCGTGTGTCTGTGTGTCTATGAGTCTGTGTGTATGTTAACAGTCTAGCCCAAAACCGAAATGTTGTATCAGTACTGAAATTACGTATTTAAGATATGCACATGCAAGTGATGTTGCAATAACTTTTTCGTTAAAATCGACTAACCGGAAGTGCCACTTTATATAATCGATTTTACATTTTTTTCAAAAACGATTTTGATGAAACTTGTGTATATTAAGGTTATTAACGTTGGTTATTAAATTATCTAAAAAACAAAAAAAGAATCATCAAAATCGGACCAGTATTAGCAAAGATGCATCGCATCGGACTAACCGGAAGTGGTACTTATATCATAGATTTTACAATGTTTTACAATTTTTTAATTTATTTATTTATTTATTCAAAAAGTGAGCATTTTATAGTAAATTTTGTATGAAATCATAGGAAAGGTAATTAAATTCACTAAAAAACAATTATTTAAATCAGGCATGTTTTAATAAAAGATACAGCTTATGTCTTTTTTTTTTCTCTCCCTCCGAGCTTTTTATAGTTTTATTTATATAACAATACATAAAATGGCCTAAATATATATATATATATATATATATATATATATATATATATATATATATATATATATATATATATATATATATATATACAAGATAGATACAGTTCCTTTTATTACCCGAAGGTATTTTAAGGTTTATATATTTAATTTCTACGTCCGCTGTATGCGGGGGTTTCTAATTTGGCTTAAGCCTTTCTTTATTTATTTACAAAGAATGTGGAGGGACCATTCTACAGGATTATAGCGTATGTCATAAGAACTTTCAGACCTTATGGGAAAACCGAGCGATTCCGTAAAGAGACGAATGCCACCGAACCTCCTCCTGCAAAACGCTCTATAACAATTGTACTGTAATAACATAAAAGTAGAAATTAACTTAATTATTTCTACTTTTATATTATTCAATGGAAAAAAAATGATTCACTGGAAACTAAATGGAATTTTCATAGAAACTGAACCAAAAATATTTAGTGCACAGAACTGTAGTTCTAAAGTTATTTAGAAACTAATTTATTGTAATATTGTGAGTAAAGAATTGAAGAAGAGCATTCTGCTGAGTTTTTTCGAGTAGTATTTTGTGAACTCTTTAAAATAATTTTAAAGATTATTACTATCGATTGGTAAGGGAAAGTTGTGTGGTGCCCGCATCGCACCAGATTTTTTTAAAATAGTATTCGAAGGTTATAACTATCAGAATGTAAGTATAGTCTCGAGTATAAATAAATGATTATTTACAGCTATTAATATTTCAATTAAATTTGTTTTAAAAAGAAAATAAAAAGGATTTTAACATTCTGGACCAGCTCTCGACAAAAAAAGTTTACAAAAGATTACGTCTGAAGTCAGATTTCAAAGAATTGCGCGATAAACAATGTATCTGCCAAACATTTTCAACAAAGTGTAAAGGAAATTGGAATGCCACTTTAATGAAACGCCACAGATAGGACTCATCTGTTGCTGACGGAACATCAGATAGAGCTCATCTGTTGTTTTGTTTTGTATTAGTAGTCAAAGCTAAATGAATTGTTTAAATTTATATTGCATTATATTTTCTTATTTTTCTTCAAGCAGATAGGCAAGTTCTTAACGGATGTTTGCGGTAGTTTTAATTTTTAATATGACAAACTAATAGAAGAAGAAATGAAAACGAGATTTTATGGTCAATGCTTAAAATATTTAAAAAAAAAAAAAATAGTTTTATTACTACAAACGTGAATAAATAACTCTATTAGGGCTAAATTACCATATTTAGTTCTTTTTTTTTTTACTAAATAAAAATTTTAACTGAATTAATAGTTAATTAATAACTAACAAAAATTATTATATTATTATACAGTATCAAAAATTAGTTCTTTAGCAGAATATAATAAAGTTTTCAGATTTACACAAATTAAAACTCAATTATTAGACTCAATAGAAATTTGGAAATAGTTCATATTTAGAATTTATTTAAAATTAAGTAGATATTAAATCAAAATTGGATTTTTTGAAAATAAAGAAAAAAAAATTAATTTTTCTAGTATGTCACCGGCACAATTTAGGAAGATCTAGAAAATATTTTTTATTTTGTAAATTTATTGGCTAAGCTGATATACTTATCAATAATTTTCTTGGGAATACCCAGAAATTACTTAAGCCTCTAATTTGCTACCTCATACACTTCATGATTGTATAAACTTAAAATTTCGTGCCATGAGGGATTGATCAAATTTATAAAAAAATAATTATTTGTATACTGCTTATCTCCTTTATGCAAAGAAAACAATAAAAACAATATAATCGGTGCGCTAAAAAATATTTGATTGACAGCAGTGAAAGTAAGTAAAAGCGTTTAAAAAACATTATTAATTATAACTAATTTGTTTCGCCTATTTTTCTCAATTTGACTCAAAACCTATTTGGCTTAAAACGGTTCAGCTATATGGTAATTAAGAATGATAAGTACAATTTATGAGAGAAAAAAAGAAGTTAATCGCTTAAAGGCCTTAAGCCAAATTATTAAATACATTCAAAAAGTGAACTAGATCCATATAGGTAGAAATGACTATTCACATTGTTCAGCAATATAATTATCAAGATACATTCGCTAAGAAACAGCTCACCAATCCTTTAAGCGGATATAATACATCTCGAACTAATATTTGATGGGACAATTATTTGTCCCAAGGATTATTTGTTCATATAGATAAATATATTAATCAAGCCAAAATTGAAATAAAATAATAAACATATAGAGATGCATTTTCGTTTATATTTATATGTATTTTGTGTATTAAAATTTATATGTATTATTTTTTGCATATTTGCATGTAAAAATATTTGGTTTTTATGAATTATTTTATGTTAATTGTACTTTTATTTATTTCATTTTATTAATTTTTATTTTCTTATACCATTAATATAATATTTCTTATATACTCTTGAAAAAGACCAAGACAAAATAGGTGGAAACTGCTTTTATTTTTGCCAATAAATGTATTCAATAAATCATTATGGGGTATGGGAAAGGCACCAACAGAGTTGCCTTATTCTCCACGAATCGATATTCTTGACAGTGTCGTCACCACTTTACCTAATTTATTCCCTCATTAATTTTTAGGGGCTTTGGAAAACCTACTGACTTGAAAGTGACTGGCGATCCACGGTTTTCTCCTGACAATGTCCATTTATTTTATACCAACAAAAGATTTACTTTTCCAAGGATTCGCTCTCCAACCGAATAATTTATGGATTACCTTAAGCATTAACTGGCATTTTCTTAGCTATTAACATTTTTTTTTTCACGATTTGTTATGATTAAAGTATGTATAAATCTTGCCTCCATGTATAAAAGATATACAAATAAATAAAGATATAAGACATTACAGAATATTTAAATAAAAATTTATTTACAATTTATATAAAACTCAGTAATTCATACTTTCAAAACTCCTAACCGGACACACACAACTCGCCCGCCCATCAATATTTTCTGTGTAGAAGGTATAGTAAAACATTTGTACATAGTACACAACGTACCTATGACAACGTACACAACGTATGTTTGACACAGAGAGACTAGTGTCCAGGGACGATAGAGTGAATATATGGATTTTTTGAAATTAATTAAAATGCATTACACTATATATGATACACCACACAATGACACTGGCTCCAGTTTATTGTCCTCCAAGATACTTGTTGGCATCTTCAATATTTTCAATTTTTTTTTAAAGCTTAGGGTGGTGTTACATAGCAGGAGGTGACTTCAATGCTAAGCACCAATCTTGGAGGTCACGATTAAGCACGCCAAGAGGAAGGAATTTGAGAGTTGCTATCCTCGAGCTTTCATTATGCACGATAAATCCTAACATGCCGACATGCTGGCCTGCATAGAGACGTGAAACTCCAGACCTTCTTGACTTTTTTACCGCATTTATACGAGCTCTGATCTTTGCTCTGATCATTCCGTGGTGCAATTAGTCCTTCTTGATGAACCCGTTACCGTGCAAAGAAGGCCAGCAATTACAGGTTCAATCGCCAGAGATGCGTAAACAGAATCCTTGGATGTGTCGCTCTCGGTCCCAGCTTCTATTAAAAATGAAAATGAACTGTAAGAGGCTATGGAAACGTTTACAAAAAATATTCAAGAAGCTGCTTGGTCTTCCGCAATATCCAGGCCCGAGCACACAAGAAATAAGCACCTACCCCAGTACTGTACACCTAAGCACTTTACAAACCGAGTAGCCTCCTTCCGATATTCTCCAACGTATTTGAAAAATTATTATATACAAAAGGCTTGTTGAAATACTGACTAGAAAAGATAATATCTGATTATCAGTTCAGCTTATACACAATTCGGCACAATACATTCAACACCACATCAGTTACACAGAATTACTGACTGCATCACTGGAGCACTAGGCCAAACACTAAATGCAGTCGGTATATTTTTGGATGTCGCTTAGGCGCTTGACAAAGTCCAGCGCTTCCTGGCACCAGGATCTTCTTTTTATACTCAAGATTATACTACCGTTCATCCTTCAATCATACCTCTTCCAATAAATTCTTCTCATTCCGGCAGGGCTCGGAAATCTGTTCGATTCGTCCATTATTGGCGGAAGTATCCCCAGGTTAAATAATGGCGCCTCTACTATACATTGTTAACAATGAAACCTTGGCTGCTACTTACCCTGATGATACAACAATACTCACAAAACATCAAGATACGACTGATACAAACTATGGAAAATTGGACTCAATCATGAAAAATCAAAACATATAAGATTTACCCTCGGAAGAAATACCAGCCCTCCAGTTTATATAGAAAATAGCCAAATTCCTCTGACGAACACCGTATTCTACCTTGGACTAGGGTTGGAACATCGAAAGAAAAATATCGATATTCGATATTTCGATATATCGCAAAACCAGATATCGATATCCATCGATAATCGCTAGAAAAATATCGATATATCGAAAGGAAATGGATGAAAAAGCAAAGAAAGTGCATAAAATGAGTATTATGTTAAGCTGTGAAGAAGATTATGAAATAATATAATGATCATTATTAATAAAACAATATTTTTATTAGCCATGAATCATTATTAAAAAAGATAGAAAAGAATTATACTTCAAAGAAAAAAAAATGTTATAACATATTTTTATTTTGGAGACCTTTAGACATATTTGATATATTATAAGTCTTCTAGAAGTTTTTCAATAATAAAACCTTCAAACTTCTCAAATTTTTATTTATTTTATAACTCTTCCGACTATATTGTACATTCTCAAAACATTAATCTAAAAGCATGTAATTTTAAGTACCATCAATTTTTTCTTTATATAGGATTAATATATAAATACATTATTTGTATGTAAATCTTATCTACTAATTATTGTTTGGTAATTAAATATTGTTTATTGTTATATTTACTGGTAAAACTCCAGAATGGAAATTCCAAGATGGACATCTAGATTTTTAGGACCTGGCTGATTTTAAAATTCTAGACCTCCGCCATTTTGGGGTTACGATTCTGGAGTTTTACCGAATAAAGGAAATTGTTAAAATAAAATACAGTAAAATCTCGATAATTCGTATGGTCAAGGTTTCGAAAGGTAAATATGAATTATGGAGATATCCAAATTATCAAGATTTCCAATAATCTGCAGTAAAGAATAGGAAATAACAAAATTATTACAAAATTGTATTAATATGAATGGAAATACAAACGATATAGTTAGATCTACAAAAAAATTCGGTAATTTTCTTATGGTACAATCCTTGAAGACGGATCTCATCGATGGCTTCGTTAAGCATGTTCAGATCAGAAAATACGTTTACACAAACATCCGATTTTGCTAAGAAATGCCATACGTTGTAGATGCATTCATTCGCCATTTTACAACTAAGCTTCGGCACATCAATTTCATTCTTCATCTCCTTTTTTTACGGAGTCAAAATTCCCTCGTCAGTTAGCTACTGTTAAACCTTCGTCAAAATAGGCGAAATCTCGAAAAGTCATGGGAGTTCTTAATTTTGAGGTTGGTGATTCCCATCCTCGATGTTTCCTAAGAGTTACATCACAACTTCCTTGCGTTAAATGTCTAAAATCGGTTTGATTATGGCCAAGTTTAGAGATTGGAGCTGAGTAATGTGGTACTGTTGCGGGCCGTACAATTACCAATAAACAGTTGAAAATTTTCGCTGTTTTTTATTCCATACCTGTACTCTTTCGTTGAAAAGTTCACTTATTATACATGCTTTTGTGTTTGCACGATAGGCGTTCGGTAAAGTTTTAGTTTATAAAGCACCTTGCATTCGCGGATTTGCCAGTCATAAGCGAACTTAATTTTTCAGATCAATCTATGTTGTTGGCTAACAGTATGGTTACAATTTTTTTTTACAATTTTATTTAAAGAGAACTGAATAGATAAAAAAAAAGAGTAAACCGACCGAAATTCATAGAAACGATTCCTCTCTCACTCATTCTTCTTCAAAAGATTAAGAGTTAATCAGATTTTTTATTTGGAAATTCGAATCATAAGGCGTTTACATTACTTGGAAGACGAAAATAAATACGAATTTTCGGAGGAACCGGATTGCAATGTTTTTATACGAAATGAAGAGAGACTTTCAAGAGACCAGATAATCTATACGAATTACTGGGATATGAATTGCCGAGATTCTACTGTAATATAATTTAGCAAAGGGTGTGATCGATATATCGTTGTAAAATATCGATATCATCGATATATCGGATTTTAAGATATCGATATAATATATCGGTTTTTAAGATATCGATATAATATGTCGGTTTTTTTCAACTCCGATATATCGATATATCGCTTGTCGATATTCCAACCCTACCTTGGACTTATCTTCGACAGAAGAATGACGCATGTTAAAATGAAACGACAGATCCTAACAAACGACTCAAACTGCTTTACTCACTCATTTCCAAATCTTCAAAAATGCAACTGAGAAAGAAACTAAATACATACACATACTTACTTAAACCCACATGGACACATTCCTCACAGATATTCGGTATAGCCAAATATAAAAAAACCTACCTACAAAAACTTCAAAATTTTCAGTCAAAAACATTACAACTCATTAGAAATGCACCGTGATAGGCACGTGACTAACAAAACCCTACATACTGACTTACACCTACCAATAGTTGACAAATTTATCAGGACTCTCTAAAAAAAAATATATTTTAGGAGAGGAAAAAAATATGCCTTGTGGCTTTCTCAACGTGATAATTAGGAGAAAAACAGTGTAAAAAAATTTTATATATGTTAAATAAAGTAGGCATGTAGCAACATGGTGAACAAATTTCATAAAGGTGGTGAAAAGTATTTTTTTCAGGTTCAAGATGTGAAATTTGTTTTGTTTTTTAATAAAATAGTACATAATAGTGTTAATTACTGACAAGAAGTGGACCCTCATCTCTAAATAATGAGAAAATTCCCTGACTGGGAAATATCATTCCAATTGTATATAGTCATCGGACCTTCAAATACCAACAGGTAGAAAAAGGTAAAATACAGTAAGTTTTATAATTTTTATAATTATTTGTTTTATTAATATTCTTTTTTGTTTGAGAGATTAGAAAAAAAAAGCGTTAATTAACGTTTAAAAATGCGGAAAACATGAGTTTTAAAGAATTGAAGTAGGTCAATAGCTTTACGGAAAAAAAAATTAAAAACCGCGAACTATGGCCATTTTTGGACATTTTACTGCGGGGCTCTCAATTATCGTAGGAAATTGTTTTGGTGCTAAAATTGTGGCTTTTGTTAGTGCCTATCTATACTAAAAATTGTATAAAAAAAAATAGTAAATTTTCCCGAAAATTGGAAAAATGTAAAAACAGGCGTTTTCGAAAAAATATTTCAATAAGGGCTGAAATGGTGCTAGAGAAATTTTTCGAAGCTTCATTTGCTCTCGATCAGTTTCTCTTTCATAAAATGTATGTGAGATTCGATTGAATACCTAAAACATGCGTTTGAACAGGGGGCTCTTTCTGCACTGGCCGCCAGTGGAGAGTTCAATATGGGAAGTGATGAAGGGCTAGGGAAGGCTCATTGACGGCCGGGCATCGAGTGCTTCTCCCACCATTCCCTCACTTCAGGTGGCATTAGCGAGAAACAGACCTGTGTTCAAACGCATTTTTTAGGTATTTAACGAATCGCACGTGCATTTAATGAAAATAGGATAGTAAAGAAACTCCTCGACAAAAAATAGCGCTTTGAAAAATGGCTCTAGTACCATTTTGGAGGTTAAAATCACATTTTAAACGTGAAAAAAAAACACTTTTCGGTACCTTTATGATTTTTTTTCACTGTTGCTACATACCAATTTTATCTAAAGCATATACAATTTGTTTCTTCTATTTTTCTCCTAATTATCACATTGGGAACGTCCCGTGACAATTTATTTAGAAAAAATAAACTTTAGCGCCTGGCAGTTGATAGGTACATATCTTCCAAACTATTTGTAAACCTATTTAATTGATAATAGCCCTTACATTTCGGAAATATTTAATTATTTAAAACAAATTAAAATATAGAAATCGATTTAAAATTCCAGATATATGTCCTTAATTATTATTTTATTCCTCTCCATCATTAAGATTTTTTTTTCTTTGAGTATTTATTTTTGCTTAATGTTAAGTTAATATATAAGTTATAATTTAATGTAATACATATAATAAATAAAAATAATGTAATAAAAATCAAAATTAGGATTGTACATCGCCAAACATCACTTCTGCTGTGGATTGCCTGATCTAATAAATAATAAAACTCAATAAGCTCGATATGTAACCTTATTATTTGATAAAAGATAACATAAATGACGATTTTTTTTTCTCGATTTTTATCAAGATCTTCCAGCAGGAATGGCAGGTTTTACGAGAATTAAAATTAAAATATCCATTGATTAATTGATTTTGTAATGGATTTGAACATAAATTGTTAGTAAAGTTCTTACAGTAACATAAAATATACAAATCATATTTATATGATTTATATACTCGTATGTAAAAAAAAAAAAAAACATAAAATAATTGGCGGTACTTCAAATTGGTTCATACATTCTTAATAAATTAGCAATATGTTAATGAACTCTGACTTAAGTAGAAAAATATTCCTAACCATCCGATACCGAATAAATAAAAGCTATTTAAAACAAAAAAAAAAAAGAAACATACCAACATTTCCATGCTTGAGGGCAAAAAACCGATAGATCTCCACAAGAATAACTATCGATTCAAGTTTTAATTAATCCAAAACTCATTCCTATATCCTACATGCGAGAATCAGGCAAGTTTTAGTGTACAGCTTTAGGGTCCATGATAAACTTATTACGAAGGCAAAACTTGCGAATATTTGTCATTCGCAAAACTTGTCTCGGAATAAACATGCGTTTGTGAATATCAGGAGTAGATAATATATGTTACTGATGAAATTCCAATTTTTTTCAAAGACAAAAGAGTGTAAAATGTTTTGAGACAGGAGAAACTACATTACCTGATAGCATCACGTTTAAATTCCAGTCCTCAATTTCGTAGAACAATATTTTGCAAGAAAAAAAAATTCATAAATTTCGAGATGTTCTAGCTTAGCTTTATTGAGAATAATGTTATGGCTTGATAAAAATAATAAATGCAGGAATTTTGTTTCAAAAACAAATTAAAATTATAATATGTTTTACAGCTATGAAAAGTTCTACTTAATCACTAAATTTTGACTGGATCTTTTAACTTACAATCAGATATAGTTCAAATGTAGTATTTGAAAACTGATTCTGACCACAAGCAATTTCACAATTAGTATGCATGCCAAATCAATAATAAAAATGATGGTATAAGAATTATATTATCCGTGTCGTTTATGAAACTGAAACGATTTGTTCATAACTAGAAAATTTAAATATATATATATATATATATATATATATATATATATTTGAGCGTACTGGAATAAAAAATGCATTTAAGCGTTTGAAATTACTCATGAAGAATATGTGCAATACGATTGCTGATTACAAAAGTACAAGTGATATAGTTTGCGCAACATATATCGTTGGAAGAAGTATTTCAAACGGTGATGATTTTTATCAGAAATATGATTTCAAATATCTGAAATCATATTTCTGATTTCTGATTTCTGCTAGCTACACCGACTTAATGTTTATCAATTTTACATTTAGAAATTCAAATGTATTAGTTGTTTGTATGTAGTTATGTATGAGGTAATAAGAGTTGAAAATAAGTTAATTTGTAAGTTACTCAAAGATAACAGATACGAAATGTTGCCATATGATTCTCAGCTTAAAAAGGATTTTGAGCTAGTTCAGTTCCGATATTGGAATCACCCGAAGTGCGCACGAATAGAGTGAAATTCATATTTTCGAATTTACGGAATCCTAACATTATCAAAACGGATTACACCTCAGCCAAATGATATTCATAAAATGAAGTTTATATTTCAAAAACTTCAACAACTTGAAATCAACAATTTCATGTCAAGCTAAATCTTTTCGGAGAGCTTCACAATTTTTTTAAGAGTAGTTTTTATTATTTATTTAGTTGTACATGCATTATTATTCGGTTTCCTTTTATTTACTTAGTCTATAAACCAATTCATAGTTTTAAAGCCTATTTGGTGAAACCTTCACCTTCATATCATTGAGTAGATACCACCGACTGTGCATCCTCTCCACATTCCTATAAATTGCACGTCGTTTTGTTCCTTCTTACTAGTGATTAAAAAAAGCCAATGTTCCCAGAAAAAAAGAAAAAGTGGCCGCATCTCGCCAAAATGGCGTCAAAAGATGGCGGACAATTGGATATGACTTGAGTTAGTCATAGAAAACTAAAAAAAAAAATTAGCTTAGACACTAAAAAACATAAAAAGACACCAGTAAAGTCAAGTCTTTGACGTCGATCACACGAAAGTTGAGGATTCAATTACAGTTGTTATCTAAACAGCCAAAAATAACAGAAAAGTCATAATATAAAACACGTGGAGCACTTATTATTTATTAAAAAACAATTTTCACTTGTTGAAATATTTGATATGGCTCCTTAAAAAATGCACTTAATTAGCGATGAAGCAGTAGGGACGTAAGTGCTTGTACTACTAGAAGTCTTCAACTTCAACCATTAAGCACTCATAAAAGCTATAGTTATCAGCTTGACCCTTAAGGATTTTTAAATCTTACAGTGTTTTTAATAGCAAAATGACCCTTTAAAATCCAATCGGTTATAAAACAACTTAAGCTATACGCAAAAAAGTAATATGTACCCAAAAAACAATTTCCTGACAACAGTATGCTTCTTCCATTAATTCAAGTAGACCACCTTCAAAAGGATGGATTTACAGCCAATTTACCTACATGTCGGAAAACACATCGAAAATTCAGCTATGGGCGATATGGCATTGCATTGCATTTTCAGGATGCACGGCTCTACATCGGGTTTCTGTATTGGTCCAGCGACCTCTAAACTGATTTACTCACATGCAAGGACATTTATATGGGTCCCACGCTCAGGAAATCTGGGTTGCTGGAACCGCTTGGTCAGTAAGCCAATAAGTAGACGGCAGATTTTTGATTCCATCAATGCTTTCTCAACAAAACTACTATGCAATTTCGTAGATAGCATTTTTTTTTTTCTCGTTCGTCACTGGAAATATTTGCTGAGTTGAGGCCCATTTTGGTGAGGTCACTCAACAGTTCTCTTATTTTTGTGTTATTTAAAAAAAAAGTTAAAGGTTGCACTCGCAGCAAGCTTAAGTGAATAAAGAGTAATGGCAAAGCTCATTACACTCAACCCGTCACAAAAACCAGCTCGACGAGTTTAGAGTGGCCATAGAAATAGAGTCTAATTATTTAGTCTTTTATTGTTCTGTCGCATTTGAATTTGTATGTTTTCTGAAGAAGAACGTTTAATACTAATACCATAAGATCAGGTGCGCCAAGTTATCTAAAAAGTGGATGTGGTACGCATTGACATAAAGTCTGGGAATCCCTGTCCTAATCCCTCATGCATGTTGAACTGTATTTTAAACCCTTAATGTAGAATTACCAGATTTAGTCTCTGCTCTGCATTTATGCGATATTATCTTCTGTCCAGATGATACCTGAATTGGCGAAACGCTGATTGCCATAAAGCTAACTCGCTGTATGTTGAGGTTTCCCTAGATAACGGCTATTAATGGCTAGTCCAGGAATGGACAGCACTAATCGAACTAGGTATCGATCACTAGTCCAGATTTACGAGGCTTCACTTTATTTAGAATCCTTCCTTTGATTAATGAACTAATTAGCAGAGGAGATTATTGCCTGATCACCGTCCAATGACTAATTATTATCCTCGGTAAATAATAACCTCAGTTTAAATACGATAGATTTATACACCCGTCTGCGCATGAAGCCGATAATCTCTTTGTAATCATAATATGAAACCATTGTTTTTTGTGATTTTTTTTTTTAGCCTATCCCTTCGTGCGCAACCTGAATGAATAATCACACAATATACATATAATCGTGGGTAATTTGTCAGGTACATCTGTGTGCTAGCATGTTACAATTTATAATTCTGTCTGTGAGAAAGAGATTGTGCTATTTTTGAGCTTAGTATCGATTGCGTTTGTCAGATTTTAGTTTCAAAGAAAGAAAAAACAAAATGTGTATATTTTGTAAAGGTAAATTTAATTAGTCTTTGTATTAAAAACTTATTAAATAATAATTAAAAATAAATTTACTAAGAATGAAGACGCTAATCGAACATGGACCACCATAGAGTCAAGACCTCGGTCTAGTCTGAACTACTGTGGACTGTAGATATATGAATTGTAAGGTCAAAGTTACCCAGAAGTAGAATTCCCAGCGCTGAGACAAGACACAAGAATTTAAAAATGATTAAGACAGAAGATTAATCTAAGAGAGTCAGCAAGATAGGAGAGATCAAATGAAGCGTTATATAAACATTTAATTTACAGTTATAAATATATGCAAATAATGTTCGGACTTCTCGCAAATGTAATCAATCCGGCTCTTATTCGATGTTAAAAATAATTTTTCTTTTTAAAAATAAATTAATGTTTCACTTTTGTGACACATATAATGACTTTTTGTTAATAAATTCTGTTCGTACTTTTGAATTCAATTTTATTTTGTAATTATTTATTGTTTTATATTACATTTGCAACTTGGGCAAGCGTTGCACCGCATCAAGTAAATTCGATTTTTTTTATGTCCTTGATCTACCTGATAATCTGTCGTGAATTTCGACTATGAATGTGTATTCGTGACGAATATGTATAATGGATGAGCCAGAAGGTATCTTGTTCACTGCCTTTTTTACCTTCCATGTAGACATTGTAACACGGAGGAGGAAAGAGGTAGAACTAATAGATTGGGGTGATTTTGAGTTGAAATGTGGTGTATTTATCGTGAATTTAAGATTTCGTTGTTGGAATGTCTATGTCATTGTGTATAGTGTTTTTTCATTTTGAATTAATAACCAATAACATTTATTTTTCTTTATTACAATTTATCTATTTGTGATTTTATTGAAACAAATTTGTAAATCTAGCACGTCCTCATCGATTTCTGATTCGATGGAAAACTAACGTGGTTTACGATAAAAAAAAAATACATAAGAAGTTATTAAAAAATATTAAATGCTTTCATAAACTTAATAGAAATTATTTATAGATATACTGAAATATTTTTTCGCTCCTTTCTAACGTCTGAAGAAAGATGACATAGAGTTGCCAACCTATTCTAGCCAGATTGGAAAGGATGAGATGTAACCACAGAATAAAAGTCAATCCTCTCATCCCAGAGAGTTATATTATTGTTCACGTAGTTTTTAAGCTTCTTTCCTGGCTTGCAATATCCGTTCTGGATTTTGTCTCCAGAGAACTTGTCTTCTGTCCATATCTCAATATTTCGTCCACACGACCCAGGGCACTTCATCGGAATACTACGGAATACGGAATCGGGTCGTGTGGACGAAATATTGAGATATGGATAGAAGATAAGTGTGTGGATAAGTAAATTGTGACTGAATTGAAAAAATTGAAGTTCATGTAATTCACTTTAATTAAAAATGAAAGAAGTGCCCTGGAATGTTTAGACGGAATATCAGCAAGAGAATAAATAATACATCGCCTAGTGAAATAAAAAGCCAGAACAGCGGTAGTTATATGATTATAGATAATATTTATAACGATATGTTATTAATAATAATAATGATTCGTCAAACATCATTGATAAAAAAGTATGTACAAATCAATGTTGGCTGCGAAAAAATGTTTTGCTAATACTTACGAGTTATAAATAATAAATAATTTATTCAAGGCACAATATATTTTACGAACAACGCCTAGAGATGGAATAGAAACACAGCACACTAAAATATAATTACTGCGAACAGATGTCACTTCGATTAATCTTAGAATAGCAGCGATGAAAAAAAAATGTATATATTGATTATATGAACTATCAGAAAATAATTGAATGGTAGCACAAAAAATAATTTTCATCCATTGTATGAGATCCAGAAATCAATTATGATATAAAAAATGTTTCAAAAGTACGATCAAAAGTACTACACTCCTTAAAACAAAAATCATCATGAATTGGTTCCAATATTCCTTCGAATCAATGACTAATAAGCATTTAGGCATTAGGCAATATGCTAACATTTCTTCAAAAAATGAAAAAATATAAATCTTATCGAACAATTAAAAATTCACGAGGAGAGGAAATACACGGAATAAAATTATATGAAAAAAAAAAATGTGCTCAGAAAAATGTAGAACCAATACATTTTCAGTATTATTTCAGAGGTAGAAATAGTAAATGAAAATATAGATTAATGCTAATTAGCTGCAATCCACCTGCAACGAGATTGCATAAAAAAAAAAAAAATGAAAACTATTAAGCTGGCTTAGTAACAGAGGTGACATGCTACTTTGCATGGAGAGCTTAAGTATTCCACTGTCTCTAGCAGGAAAGATAACGAGAAAGTCAAGTTCATAATTATCCCTGGTGCAATGGCTTTAAAAAAGAGAGAAAAAAAACAGAGGGAAACATGACTTTGCAAACTTCGCATTACAAACAAATTAATCTTGTTCCTTTGAATTATGATCACGTGAGGAATAAAAGTCGTACTGTATTGTCCAGTTGACTTAAGGTGCAATTATTCAATTTTCAATTTCCAGAGGTTCTCTACTGAACCTTTTTATCAATTTGATTACCAACTTCAATAAAGACAGTTTTGACGAATGTAAGTCATTCAGAAAATTTACCTTGAAATTTATTCAGTCCAAATCCTAAAATATACTAAATTTCACCTACTCAGAAGATTATTAAGTAATTATAAAAAGTGATTATAATAGATAAATTTTGCTTTAGATAATAAAATGTATATCATCTATTACACCTTATTAAAACATAAATATTTAATATAAAAACAATTAACTGTAAAACACTCTGATGAAAGCAACATTTTAAAGGATAATAGAAATATGAAACAATTGACTTAAAATTGCTATTATTATTTTAAATTGTTTGATAAATATCCTCTTAATTAAAGCTCGATATTTAATTATTATGAAGATTTCTATTTATCTCATTATTACATTATTATATAAAACCTTAACCAATTTACTGTATTCGTGGCAAAAAATATATAACCAAACAGACGTAAATCAAGATAAATATTTATAAATTATAAATATAAATATTAAAATATTTATAAACTGTAAATATTGATAAATAAATATTTATAATTACATAAATGTTTATTATTATTGATATAATATTTTTTTATTAGTAAATATTTGTATTTTTTTTTGATATATTTGAATAATTAGGTCATCATTGGAAGATTCCAAGACAAATCATTCAGTCTTTCAAATAGCAGCAAGTTATAAACCATCCAATATTTCGCCAATTCAGGCATCATCAAGACAGAAAATAATACCATATAAATGCAGGTCAGATATATCACACTTCAATTCAACAGCCTCACAAGGGTAACCAAATAGAGATTCATCAGAATGTGTTAGAAATAATACAAATCCATTTTTTATAGTATTTGTACAATATAAGTATTATTTCTTGAACTGTTTTGGAGTGGTGTGTTTTATCTATTTTTGGATAGTCTGGCTGTTGGTTTGAGGAGTGCTAATTCGTTGAAATGAAAGCTACTCACAAACATAGTGGATGTGCTTGGAGAATGGAAGACACTTCTTTCAGCTTCCAGCTTCTTAACAAAGATCTAACGGATGATGTTGAGAACGACAACCATGAAGATTTTCCTAATTATCATTCCAGATGAAGAGGAGATTCTGTACTCTTTAGCAAGGCTTAAAAATTCATAATCAGAATTATTAACCATCAAAAACCAACCAGAATATTATAATTTGGATCTGGACTGATGAAGTAATGCCGGAATCTTGGAATAAGTCTATAATCTGTCCAATACACAAAAAAGGTAACTGGCTGGTCTGTGGCAATTATAGAGGCATTTCCTTACTCTCCTGTGCATATAAAGTGCTGTCCAACATCCTCTTTCAGCGCTTACTCCCCTTTGCAGAAAAGATCTTGGATTATTTATTGGTTATTTATTGGACCAGTGAGGCTTTCGAAAAGGACAATCCACAATTGACCAAATATTCTGCTACACACCATACTTGAGAAAGGACGCGAATATAAGCTTAAAACGCACCATCTGTTTGTGGATTTTAAAGAAGCTTAGAGGGAATAACTGTACAAGGCAATGAGAGAGCTTGAAATCCCTGAAAACCTTCTAAGACTAACGATGAGAGAAGTGAGATATATGGTGCAGATTGGAGGAGCGAGATCTGAAGGATTCACATCTGGAAAAATACTGAGGCAGGGGAATGCACTGGCATACCTCTTATTTGATCTAGCTCTGGAGAAGGCCATTAGAGAATCTGGTATTGAAGTATGCGGAACAGTATTCAGCCGAACAGTACAACTTCTGGCTTATGCTGATGATATTGATATCGCCGGACGATCCTTCCAGGCTGTCTCTGATGGATTCCTTAAACTAGCAGAAGCAGTGAGAAAAATGGGACTTAAAGTAAATGCAGCAAAGACTAAATACATGGTCACAGAGGAAATCCCCAGGCCTGGCGAAGAAATCACTATTGGAGAGTATACTATTGGAAAAGTCTCCGAGTTTATCTATCTCGGTTCCCTCATAACCCAGGACAATGTTGTAGATTCAGAAATTAAACGAAGAGTGCTATGTGCCAACAGTTGTTATTATGGCCTCAGTCCATATTTTAGGAGCCGTGCATTGACTAAGAACACCAAAGTTCTATTATATAAAACAATTATCCGGCCAATTCTCCTTTATGGCTCAGAAACATAGACTATCTCAGAAACTAGTGAGCAGAATTTGATGGTCTTTGAAAGAAAGATTCTGTGTAAAATCTTTGGAGCTGTGAAGGTTGACCAGGTATGGAGACGTTGAACAAAGCAGGAGCTTAAAGATTTATTTAAGGAACCAGACCTAGTGCAGTCTTTGAGACACAATAGATTGAATTAGGGATTGATAAATTATTTGCCATTTCTATAAATTTGTTTTATTTTAACAAAAAATTCAAAAATAAGCAATTCAAAATATAGTTTGGTGTTGTTATACTTATTAAATTAGATTAATATAAATCAGTAAATCATGTAAATCAGTATCATTTTTGAATTATGAATTTAATTAAGACAAGAAATCAAATACATGTTGGTACTCACTGTGTGTGTAAGTGTAAGTGAGTACCAACATGTATTTGATTTCTTGTCTTAATTAAATTCATAATTCAGAAATGTTTTATAATACTGATTTATATTAATCTAATTTAATAAGTATAACAACACCAAAATATATTTTGAATTGCTTATTTTTGAATCTTTTGTGTGTTTTTAGAACTGAGGATGAATGTATAACATTCGAAACTAGTTTACAATAAAACAAATTTATAGAAGTGGCAAATAATTTATCAATCCCTAATTAGATTGATCCTTCTATACCATCATGCGGATCTCAACTCAATAGATTGAGATGGGCCGGACATGTTGCTCGGATGGCTGAGAATGATCTACCAAAGAAAATAATGACAGAAGTGATACATGGAACAAGGCGAAGAGGAAGACCTCGTCTTCGATGGAGTGATCGAGTTGCTGGAGATTTTAGGTCCATGTTGGGTATGAGGAGCTGGATGGCAGCAGCACAGGATCGGAACAATTGATGGAGGCCAAGACTCGACATTGTAGTGCCGATTGAATGAAATTGAAAGAATGAATGTAATGAAGAAGGCTTTTTGTTTGGTCTGATTTGTTTCGCTATTGAATTTACTTTTCATTTAATTGAATATAATGTTATAATTTAAATGTGTTTGAAAAAAAAACACATGTTTTTCATTTTACTGGTTTGGTTTATAAGCTTCTCCACAAGGAAATAAGGTTTTATTTATTTTATTGTAAGATTAATTTATTAATTAATTAATTATTTCATGTACTTATGATTAGAATATAATATGTTCTGTACATACAATATATTTTATGTTTATGAGCTAAAGGGTCTTAAATTTCAAGATTTATTTATATAAATCCAAATATAAAAAATTTAAGTTATTTTTTATATATAAATATGTCTTTGCGTGTTATTTTATGTACAAATTGCCAAATAAATTTATAACTACATAATATGAATCAATGTTTTTCAAATTTACAAGTCATAAATTCAGGTAATATTAGGATTGCTTAATCTTTTATACAAAACTTTCTAAAGTTATTAATTTACTAAACTTGTTAACTAGATATGTTTTTGCGGAAAGTAAAACTCCAAAATATAAGCTTGGTATAAATTTAAAAAATGTGCCCAAATGATAATAATAAATAAATTAAAATTTACGCTCCAATCCTCAATCATAAGGTGGACTCTTTTTAATTATTTTTTCTCTAAATCTGGTAACTAAACTGAATTTTATCTTTCATTTTATCACATTCCTGACAAAATTAATGGATGATCAACAAGATTAATAGGTGGTAGTTCAGATTGCGAAATTGAATATTAATGTTTTTTTAAAGATGAATGTTAAAAAAATAAATCCATTGTATCATTGAAAAATGATTTTTAATATACGATAATGGAAAAGTTAGTTATATTTAAGTTTAATTAGAAGTTATATGTAATCTCACATTTATTTCTCATAGATCTAATGACATGTAATTATACGTTTAGAATTAATTATGATCCCTTGATAGTAATGAATAATTGTATTTAATGTTTTAAGTGCAATTGTGTTGCAATGTTTTATTTAAATCAGATAATATTCGCTATCATTTAAATTAATTTAGTTTATGAGACAGCCTGTTTTAAACAGTTGCTTATCAAGCCAGAAAAATAAATTAAATAGAACGATTGGCCTGAATAATTAAAAACTATTAACTGGATGGTCTCAATAAATGGAGGAAGCATGTTAGGGGTGAGCTCTAGTGGCAATTGCAGGTAACCAACAGGCCATACCAGCTCTTTTCTATTGTCATTATAACACAGGATAAAATTATAACACCCAATATTTAAAAAAATATATATATATATATATATATATATATATATATATATATATATATATATATATATATATATATATATATATGGATGTGTGTGTGTGTGTGTGTTTTATGAATTCATTTTTAACTAAAATAAAATTTATGAAATTTTATTTATCAAATTTACTCTTCATAATTAACTCAGTATTCACTAAATTAATACATGCAGATATTTAATGGTCATGGAGATAATGTAAAATAATATCATATATAGAAAATAAATTTAACATTAACATATTCCTTCTAACTAAATATTAATAGTGTATTTGTATTCATGGTTATTGTAAATATATAGTATATAATCTATCTCATAATTAATAAGTCATGAATTTCTTTAATGAATAATTTTTTCTTCAAAAATTATGATTTTATAGCAGATTACCACACACAATTTTGTTCATAAAGATTTAGCTTATGAAGGTAAAACACGAATTATTTAGTAAAAATATATTTCACATTTAATATAACTATGAGTAATAAAAAATGTTACAATCATCTAATAATTTATAATTTGGAAGATTAAAGCTTGAATAAAATTGGAATATATCTGGAAGTATAATGATTCCTTTGAGACTGGATTTCCCAAAGTGGAGCATTGATCCCATTGGGATAATTTAATACTAAAGGGGCACAATCATAAAATGCATATTAAAGACAGCAATATAGAATTGATTACATCTGATATTCTGAAGGAGAAAATATTCAATATAAAATTTAGAGTGGAAATATCGGAATTGGATTAAGTACTAAGATTTTTTGCTGGTCAAATTTTATGTATGGAGTTGTGCACTTGAAAGATTTAGCTTATGACAGTCTTGACTTGATCATGACAGTTTCATTTAACACTACCATTTGCAGAATGGAACTAGGAAATGAATGACTGATAAAATGAAAAAGATTCAAATTAGGTAATGTCTGGTATGTACAAAACACACTTTAATCAATTTGCTGAAGGGTTTCACTAGTAAATCCATTTTTTATTAGATGTGACCGATTTTTTGACGAATTAATCTACTAATTGAATCTGAAGGGGTCCAATTCATACTTCTTATAATGGTAAGGAAAGTATGAAATAGGTAATTCTTGTAATCATAAGTAGCCTATGGACTGGTACTCATGAAGTAATAAATGAAGTGAGGTAAATGCATCAGTGACTTAGATTTTTTCCAGCATTGGACAAATCATATAGCTTCGATGAAAAAAAGGCTTTTGTAAATCGTAATAACAAAATATATTACGTTTTAGAAATTTAGAAATAATAATAATATATGTGCTAAAAATTGATTGACAGCCCCCATTAATGTTGAACACACAACCATGAACTTGAATCCAAACACAATTTCCTATAAAAAAAAAAAAAAAATTATAATAGAATCTTTTATAAAATGTCCTCATGAGATTTTTGTTTTAAAAATATTTTTATTAATAAAAAAGCTTTTAGGAATTAAATATGATGTTTTTAATTTTGCTTTAACTATTTATATTTTTTACAATTTTAATTATCAAAGACTAAATATACTCATCCAGTACAGTTACATTTTAGAAAAAATGCAAAAAACATAGAAAATACTTGCTATTACAGAAATAATTTAAATACTAAAACTTTTATAGTTTTGGGTTAAGTAATAAACTATCACACAAAATAAAAATCCTCACCTTACATATTAATCATCTGTTTTTTCTATTCCATTGATGCGATTATGCTTCCTCAACTAATGAAAGTTGTCTGGAGTTCAATTATTTTTTTTCTAAAATGCTCTTTTCTACTAATATCACGATCATTTTCTAAATTAGGTCTGAACAGTCATCACAATCAATCCCATCCTTAATCCAGTATATAATTGAACAAGCATTAAACTAGTAATTATAAAAAGTATGAACTTCTTTTGATCTGCCTCTCAATAGTCCCCTGATAGTGGGCTCAGTATTTATAATAGTACTGCACAGTTCTCTAACAAGCTTGTGTTGACAAGAGTTCCAATCAGTTTGCAAAGCGCTTTGCATAATTAGTTTTGTCCATACTAAAAAGAATAATAAATTTGGAAAAAGCAAACATTTTATCCACATCCTTTCAAACAAAACCATTTCCTTGTCATGATACTATGATACACAGATATTGTATTAGTTCCTTTGACTTACACATTCTTTTCACACTTTTTGGTACATTCTAGGCACACAGGTTTTTTGGATTGCACACCTATGTAATCTGTATTTCTGTATTTTTTCCATAAATATAGAGAACAATGCTGTTTCTTATCCATTTGATCAATAAAGATATCAGTGGCGGATGGAGGCTTTTTCAATTAATTTAATTCATTTAGTAATTTCAACAATTTATTGGTTTATTTGCACCCAGTATTATTTTACCATTATCAGCCACCAAGAAGGAGATTAAATAGTTTTCAAAACTATCAATTAGTTGTTTATTGTTTATTAATTATTATAATACTGATTTATATCAATTTAATTTAATATGTATAATAATGCCAAACTATATTTTGAATTGCTTATTTTTGAATTTTTTGTGTATTTTTAGAACTGAGGATGAATGTATAATATTCGAAACTAGTTTTCAGTAAAACAAATTTATAAAAGTGGCAAATAATTTATCAATCCCTAACTTTCTTTTAAATTAAGAACAAGAATAAGTATAATTAATTTAGATGAATAGATAGTTGCAATTTATAAATAGCAACTTTATATATTATTAATAAAACTACAGGCATAAAGCCACATGAAGTACTGTCGTATACACCGAGCCAAGCCAGTCAAACCTTAAAATGCCAAGAGGCAAAAAAAGGACTGGAAACATTTGTGTATATATATTTGTATTTGTATTTGTATATTCAATAAAATTTCTGGAGGACTAGAAATTAAGAAAAAAAAAATATTAATAAAACTACAATATATATTAAGAATTATTCACCTGTAGGCTGGTAATCACGTCTTCTACTGCAATATAAGGTTTAGATAACTATTAAAAGCATTTAAAATTTTCACAACCAGCATAGTGACTAATTTATAAAAAAATGAAACTATGGTTTAACTGTGCCAAAAACCAAAATAATGACAAACTAACTTGTAATAACTTTTTTTAAATCAAACAATAAAATATTTAGTGCATTTTGAAATCAGAAGCAAGTTCAGTAAAAATACAGAAGATGACAGCACATTGCTGACAGGCAACTAGCGCCTCTGGCGTAAACCAATAGAACTAACACTTGAACAGTAGGTGTAAAAAGTCTTCAAATAAAAGCAAGCTAGTATTTTCTTATTGTGAAATATCAACTATGTTTTGAACAATAGATTAAAGTTATGAATTTATTATTAATAGCCGTATAAAAAAAAATAGACAACTAGAAATCATGTAATTTGGTTGATTTGTTGAATTACTGTTTGAAAATTGTCCTTAAATGCCAAACAATATTTTAAATAAATTTAACAGCAAATAATAACTTAAATTTGATATGTGTCTGAAATAATATCGTAAGTTTGCAGAAATACAATCGCATTGGGGTTTTTATAGAATTTAGGTTATATAATCATTCTTTATAAGCAAATTTTTTTCTACGGTAAAAATTTGACAGAATCATTTCATGTCTTATAAAACGCTTACAAAATAATCAATATTATTTGTTCAGGTTTTTTATTTCTCACATCCTCACACATGTAAATATCAAAGAATAATTTTATAGAATCTTTTATATACCTAATAAATTACTTTGGATCAGATGGAAAGTTATGAGAAGGTAATTTTAATCTTCTAATACAATGAATCTAAAATAAAATAATGACCTAAAACAGAACAGATATGTCTGCGTTGTACCTTTTTTATTTAACAAACTTTGCTGTAATATGATTATGTTCTTGATAATATCATTTTTGGGAATCAATTATTTTACTTTTATCAAATCACTGAAGGAAACTCACATTTTATGCATTAGTGCTTTTATTCTGTAAACAAAAAAAAAAAAAAAAATCTTGAAAGATAGAGATGACAAATGAATAATATATAAAATAGCTGCAGTGGCTGATATTTATAGTTTCGATATAATAATAATAATAAATAAAAATTGACGCAGATTTAAATTAAAAAAAAATAAGATATTGACATTAAAAAAGAACAAAACTAAATATAGTCTTTGTCAAACGATAACAACAAGCCGAAATTTAAAAAAAATCTTAAAATGGATTCAATTTTAAAAAACTAAATTAAAATGTTTTTTTAGCTATACATACAGGTTTACTAATTAGGATGGTTCTTTGATGTTTTTAAGCGCAAAGCATTATATTGTTACAGAAATAAAAACAACGCTTTATCAAATAAATTTATTACTAATTAATTTATTAACACGTATTTATTTATTTTGTATTTAATTATATCTGCTCCAATAAATGTACTTAGACAAGAAAGTATACACTTTGCCAGATCTACTACTATCGTTTCCTAAAGATAATAAAATGTTTTGCGATATTCCAATACCTTTATTCACATAATAAAAAAAGTTCGATTGTATATTCAAAATATATTTTATAATTTAAAGAACTGACATGATCTCTTAATTTAAAGGGAAAATTAAAAATAAGTTTTTTTTTTTTTTAAACCATAAGCAGATAAACATACAAGAGGAAACACTCATTCAGTCAGTTTGTTGCCGCTAAATACAACACGCTAGGATATGTTTAACAGCGTTTTCACTTTGCATACTAATTGGAGATCCATCATTTGAAAGGTCTTGCTCAATTATTTTGGATTTAATAATTTTCGAGGACAACGTTGATTTGATACAAGAAAAGTATGATATAAGATTGTGCAATACGCAGGACCTATCTTACATATTGAAGCCTTATATAATGATAAGTATTTAAAAATTAAATTAGAACAAATTTAGAATCGTCAAAGGAAGTTAAACATTCCATTTAATTGATGTTTTCTTGATAAATCTATATTTATCAACATCTATACATGTAATAAATTAACTAATTGAATTGTAATATTTATATTTTTATAACGAAGTGTAATATTTTCAAGGAATAAATTTAAAGATTTATATTTATATGAATTTTCAATATTTTCTTTTCTGACTGATTTATTTAAATTTTTAATATTCCTAACGAATAAGTTACATAATTTATTGCAAGATGTGTAGATACACCACTTCAAAGTTTTTTTTATAAATTAACATTACATTAACATTAAAATTGTAGAACAAATATGTTTTCTGAAGATTTTAAAAAATACTAATACCATAATGGAAAAAAAGAAATAAGGAACAAAAAATTAAATCAATTCATCCAAATACCGGATTACGCTAAAGCGTGAAAGTCATTTAAACATGAGTAAAATATAATTAAAATTATAGTTATAATTGTATATTGTAATCTATTGAGATTACCACCACTAACATCCACTAAGCATGATAAATTATTAAGCACTACTTTTTATGAAATTAATCTGGTGCAAAGCATAGATACACGAGTAACTTACCGGAATAATTCATTATTACTGGAATAATGAACGCAATCTATGTTAATTTACATAGGATATGGTAAACATAGCATGTATCTCCTTTATTCCACGTAGCAGCCAAGGCAGGAATAAGATTATCTTAAGAGGTTCATCATTAGAAGAATGTAGTGCTTACCTAAAACAAATAGAAATCGATTTTGAAAGCTACTAAATAAAATAGAATGTGTTTATGTGATTAAATATTAATCATTTAATTAAAATAGTATAAATGGTTTATGTGATTAAATAGTATACATTTAATTAAAATAGTATAAATGGTTTATGTGATTAAATAGTATTCATTTTATTAAAATAGTATAAATGGTTCATCATTAGAAGAATGTAGTGCTTACCTAAAATAAATAAAAATCGATTTTGAAAGCTACTAAATAAAATTGAATGTGTTTATGTGATTAAATATTATTCATTTAATTAAAATAGTACAAATGGAAAAACTGGATAAAAAATTAACTAAAATATACAATATAATTTAATAATAATATGTAATTATTCCTATTTGGCATTAGATTCTAGTATCTCTGTGGCTAAAGGCCACAGTATTCCTGTTTTATACTAGGATTAGGATATCGAAACGCGATATATCGGATTTGAAAAACCGATATTTTCTATCGGTATCTTAACATCATATAAATCGATATTTTACAACGATATATCGATGATATCGATATTTTAAACTATATTATTTCTGGAGTAGTACCAGAGGAATGTTCTAATTCCGGACCCTTTAAGTAGATTAATAAATTATCAAACTTCAATAATAAAAAAGTAAGAGAAATAAAATGAAAGTAATATTTATAAATACTAACTGAATTAAAAAAATATAACACAATAAATATAACCATGCTGAATTATAGAAAACAAATTCTATAACACAAATCAACCGACCATGAGTGTAGAAATTACCCCGTCGACTAATAAATTTGCGAATATTTTGAAAAAAGTTTGTTTCCCTTGCATAAATAATTGCATTTGAATTACGTCTGGTCCCGAACTAAACTGAAAATGACCCGTTGGGGGTTTGTTTATCTCTTAACCAATCGCAGCGAGCGGAAACCGACAGCTATATTTCTGTCAGCATTAATAATTTCAATTACAATAAGGCCCCGACCTCAACTGATTCCTTGGTTTGAGTATTTGCTGTGGCCATGCGCAGATCGAAGTCCAGTCAGGTCTTAAAAATCTAAACCTCCCTCATGTTGGGATCACGATTTTGGAGTTTTACTTTTTTTCCACACTCTTAAGGCCCAGGAAAAAGCACTTTTTCTTTCTGATCAATTGCCAAACAATAATTACATAAACATAAATAATGTTTATTAATCCATTTCAAAGACGAATAGATAATAATATAAATGTTGACTGTACTAAGTTCAAATGAATTAAATGTTTTTACATGAATGTTTTGAGAATGCTAACGTAGTCGGAAAAGAAAAGATAAATAATTTTTTTAGAAGTTTGAAGGCTTTATTATTGAAAAACTTGTGGCGGCAAAAAGTATTTGCACACCCAGTTTTTATAAAACTATTAGTCATAAGGGAAATAATAATCCACTGAACGTCACATCAATAAAAAGTATATTTAGATATAACTTTTTAGATTAATGAACAAAAATAAAAAAAATAATGAAATTCTCTGGCAAAAAGTATTTGCTCACTTTGTGTACTATCACTAATATCCTTTGTTTATTATTTATTAATTCTTACCCCATTATTACAATGCTAAAGCATTAAGAATTAAATTCTGTATTCACTGGTTAACTATCAGGTCGAAAACAAGTGAATTGAGTTTGGGAACTCGCGAAAAAATTGTTTTTTTTTGCGGGGTCAACAAAAATCATATCGTTAAATTGTAGATTTATTAAGTATAAACTTTTCCACGGTCAGGCACGTCATAAAGAGATATGAGGAACGTGGGACAACAGAAAACAGTGAGCGAAAAGGCCGTCCGAAAAAGTTGAATTTCAGGATGTTTGAAGTTCTCGAGACCTGGCAAATATGGTCCATACAACTACTGGTGTTCAGGTTAGTGACAGGACTATCAGATACTGCCTGAATTCTGAAGACCTGTATGGTAGAGTACCTCGAAAGAAACCTTATATTAATGAAATCAACCGTAAAAAGCGTATTGCTTTTGCTAGAGAATATTTACATAAGCCGCTTAGCTTTTGGGAGGATGTCATATTCTCTGATGAAAGCAAGTTCAATTTGTTAGGGTCCTATGGGCGGAAGAGTATATGGAGGCGGCTTAAGGAAGAATTGAAAAAGCAATATGTTTCAGTAAAATATGGTGGTGGACATGTTATGGTACGAGGGTGGGTCTCATACCACGGTGTGGGAAATCTTGTTTCCATCGAAGGAATTTTAGGGTTATGTGAACATTTTGCGCCATAACCTGCATGCAAGTACTGAAAAAATGAATATCCGGGATCGATATGTGTTCCAGCAGGACAACGATCCAAAACACACTGCCACCAAAACCAAGCAATGATTGATATTTAATGTGCGAAGACAGCTGCACATCTCTCCTCAATCACCTGACATAAATATTATAGAAAATTTATGGCATATCTTGCATCAGAATGTGAGAAAGCACCATATCACTGGAAGACACCATTTGAAACAAGTACTTGTCCAAGAATGGGAAACAATCAGTCTTGACTTGGTTAAAAACTTTGGCCACTTCATGCCCAGACGTCTACAGGCAATTATTGATTCCAATGGACTTTTTACGAAATATTAAATTAATATTTATTCTCAAAATAAACAAATAATAGGAAGTGTGCAAATACTTTTTGCCAGAGGATTTCATTATTTTTTTAATTTTTCCCCATTAATCTAAAAAGTTAAATATTGTACACATACAAAATTGTTTTAGTTTTAAATATACTTTTTATTGATATGAAGTTCAGTGGATTATTATTTCCCTTATGACCGATAGTTTTATAAAAACTGGGTGTGCAAATACTTTTTGCCGCCACAGTATATTAAGTCCGCTCTTCAACATTAGGAGTTATACGTTTCAAGATATGTAGAATCCAAAAAATCCATCCATCCGCCGCACACTGGTTGAAAGGCAAAAATAAAATATCTGATGTGGGCAACACATGATTTCCTTGTACGCCTATCAAATTATAAATCCGTGACTCAAAAAGTGATACTGAATTTGGTTACTAGTTTCCGAAGATTGCAGTAAAAACGACACTCGGCGTCCCGTCATCCATCTTTTGACAAACACACACACACACAAACACACACTCTTGTCACTGGAGGTATAATTCCGTTATTATACGTCGTTTTCCTTCAGTAGGCAACTAGTTTCCAAGATATTTCTTCATGTTCCATGACAACAATAAAACTGTCAATATCACTGGATAAAGCATTAGAAATGGACAGTTTCGACATATTAAGCGGAAAAACCCACTTAACTAATATCTTATTCGCATGATGAAGACTTGTTGATCTCACAAATGGGAAAGAAAACTAGTATTTAAGACTCAATTTTAAAACTTAAAATAAGTAATAAAACGCTGCAAATTATTACACATGGTTTATTATTTCCACTTAGTAATCTTTCAAAAATTTCTATTCTGTCCAAGAAAAAAAATTAAGCAGTAGGCACCAAAAGGAAAGAAATTTGAAGCTTTTCACAAGATGATCGACGTGAGAGTGCTGAACTGGGAATGTTAATTTAAAAACTCTGTCAATGCAAGTAGGCTGTGATGTAAAATGATACAGAGGAAATATTTGATGTGCACTTCAGAAGGAAACAAAAAAAAAAGGAAAGACTAAGGAAGCTAAAGGAAGTAAAGAAATAATCCAAGAAAGAATAAAACAGAGAGATACGAGGAAGTCAGAATCCCAATAGATAAGTCAGGAAGCAGGATGACTAGCCGCCAGGAGAATCAGTCTCAGAAGTTCCTAACGCAATATCTCAGCTAATAATGGTCCGATTTAAATGATTTTTATTTCTTTTTGTAGAGAGTTTCACTAGCTTTCGTTTAAATACAATAAAAATTGCTAACGGATTTTTTCCGGATTGTACAGCCGCCACGACGAAACTAGTCAAAATGGATTCAGGGATGGTCAAAATGGATATTTCCGTCGAAATCTGAAAACCGAAAATTTTCGCGATTACAATACTTCCTTTACTTTGTACAAGGAAGTAAAAAAAAAAAAAATTTGCGGACGATTTTTTTTTTATTCGATATTTGGATTCTACGTATCTTGAAACGTAAAACCTCAAATTTTGAGGGGGGAGGGGTTACAAAAATATTCTATTGAAAGTCTAATGTCTGACCTTCAAGTAAAGTACCACTTCCGGTTTTCCAATTTAAACTAAAATCTAGTATGTTATTTAAATCAATATATAAGTTATAAATACCAAATTTGAGAAGTTTTGCATAGTATTTTAATATAATTTTTGATGGAAATCAATTATGACCTTCAAGTAAAGTACCACTTCCTGTGATCAAGAAGTGACCAAAAAGGGAGGTTCACAACTAGATTTTACAACAATCCTAAATCCAAAATTTCAACTTTCTACGGCAAACCGTTTTTGAGTTATGCGAAATACGAACGTACGAACGTACGAACGTACGTACAGACGCCACGACGAAACTAGTCAAAATGGATTCAGGGATGGTCAAAATGGATATTTCCGTCGAAATCTGAAAACCGCAAATTTTCGCGATTACAATACTTCCTTTACTTCGTACAAGGAAGTAAAAAAAAAAAAAAAATTGCGGACGAATTTTTTTTTATTCGATATTTGGATTCTACGTATCTTGAAACGTAAAACCTCAAATTTTGAGGGGGGAGTGGTTACAAAAATATTCTATTGAAAGTCTAATGTCTGACCTTCAAGTAAAGTACCACTTCCGGTTTTCCAATTTAAACTAAAATCTAGTATGTTATTTAAATCAATATATAAGTTATAAATACCAAATTTGAGAAGTTTTGCATAGTATTTTAATATAATTTTTGATGGAAATCAATTATGACCTTCAAGTAAAGTACCACTTCCGGTGATCAAGCAGTGACCAAAAAGAGAGGTTCACAACTAGATTTTACAACAATCCTAAATCCAAAATTTCAACTTTCTACGGCAAACCGTTTTTGAGTTATGCGAAATACGAACGTGCGAACGTACGAACGTACGAACGTACGAACGTACGTACAGACGCCACAACGAAACTAGTCAAAATGGATTCAGGGATGGTCAAAATGGATATTTCCGTCGAAATCTGAAAACCGAAAATTTTCGCGATTACAATACTTCCTTTACTTCGTACAAGGAAGTAAAAACACTATTTTTTCAATGTATTAGAAAAATATGTATTTTTTCACTATTAATAAATAGATTAGTTACCTGAAATATTTTACCAATTTAATTGGAAATATTTTAATTTTTACAAATGAAACGAGGTTTTCAAATCTAGTAATGGAAAATTGTATAATTTAAAAAAAAAAATCGATATTATTACTACTATAACCACTCACATTTTTTTTTCTTGGTTCGATTTTCCATTGTAATCAACAACAGCTATATCGTACAGTATATTTAGTGAAAGAACATCAATTTTTGATGTTTTTTAAGCTAAAAATAATATCTCTAAGAAGTACCAAAAAAAAATCCAATTAAATATTTTTTCTAAGTATATATTATTTCTTTATATATCTTATAGCCGACCGCGAGTCTACAATCTACTTTTTTATATAAACAAAGCTCCTAATAAAATATTATAAAAGATCTGACTGGGTCTGGTGCACAATTTGGTTTTGAAAATGGAATTACTTTTGTCATTTGTTTATTGTTTCCTCATTACCGGACTATGACTGGCATAATACCTACTACCGTTTATCTGATTTTGATGAAATTTTCAGTGATTGTGCAAATGTATTTTCCTAGACACACCCATATTTCAATAACGGCTTATACGATTTAGCTCTAAGTTCTGTGGAAGTTGGCGACTGGTGTAGGAATGATCTCTTATAAATTATGTCTAATACCATTTACTACTTTCGCTTACGCATGGGCAAACGAATTTTACTTAACATACCCATATTTAGAGGTGAAAATGGCTTGTCTAATTCACCCTAAAGTTGAAGGAAAGCTGTAGACTAGTGTTAATAATGAACCGGTATCAATTTTGCCCAATACCATTTTAAAAACGGCTCGTCTTTTGAGAGTGCACTAGTTGTCGCCGCTCAGTTGTCAAAACGTAGACAAAACTCAAAATCGCAATTATCTCAAAATGCCTATTATTTTCAGTTCAAGTGCCTATTTCCTTAATTACGGGAGAAAATGACATTTTTACAGTTATATTTGCTGAACTCATACACAAAGCTACCATAAATCATACTCTGAAGAATGCAATTTAATGTCAATATTCTGAGTCATTTCATTTCTACTTATGGCTTCCATTTACGTGAGGAAATAATAATAAGCAGTTGTGTAAATCTGCGAAATTTGTTGATATTTTGATTTGAATTCGTAAAAGCATTGTTCTGATTGAAAGTGTCCAGAAAGGGATCTCGATGGAAAGTTTTGAAAATTTGCTCATTTATGCTTATTAGGATGCTGATTACGAATTTCAACTTTTCAACCTCAAATATTTTCTAGTAGTATTCTCGTAAAAAAATGGAAAAAAATACGTGTTTCTTTCCATTTTTATTCATTATTTAAAACCATTAATTTGAATAACGTCTAATATTCATTTCATATTAAATTGAACAAGAATAAATTACCTACAGTTATCATCCCAAAGATTTTTTTCATTGGCAGCTCCGTTTTTAAGCATAAGTGGGTCGAAATTAGGAGACGCAATGTAGTCCAATCAAGTGGAAACCAGAAAGAGGGTGGACAATTTTGAACTGATACTATTCCATTTACTGATACTATTTAAGTTTTCGTTGTTACACAAAACGTTAATTGGGTTTTCGCGAGTTCTGATTCTTTTTTTTTAGTTAAATTTTGGATTGCGCATGCGCGTTTTGCATTTACGTTACTGTTGGAGTATTCTATGATACAGGGTTCGTTTATAAGGTTTTCAAGGGTTCTGATTCCATATTTTTAATTGGGTTTAGAATCGCAGATGTACATTTCGCCTTTTCGTTGCTATTGAATATTTCTACGATAAAGGGATCCTTTATTAGGTTATCGAGGATTCTGATTTTATTTCTTGAATTGGATTTTGGATCGCGCATGTGCATTTCGCTTTTCCGTTACTGTTGAGGATTTCTATGATAAAGGGATCGTTTGTTAGCTTTTCGAGGGTACTGATTCGATTTTGTTAATTGGAATTGTTAATCCTCGAAAACTTTATAAACGATACCTGTATCATAAAAACTCCAACAGTAACGGAATTGAAAAACGCGCATGTGCAATCCAAAATCGAACTAAAAAAATGGAATCAAAACCCTCGATAACCTAATAAACGATCCCTTTATCACAGAAATATTCAATAGCAATGGAAAAGCGAAATGCGCATGGACGATCTAAATCCAATTTAAGAAATGTAATCAGAACTCTTGAAAACCTAGTAAGCGATCCCTATATCATAGAAAACTCTAACAGTAACGGAAATGCAAAACGCGCAAGCACGGATCAAAACCCAACGAAAAAAATGGAATCAGAACCCTCGAAAGCCTAATAAACGATTGCTTTATCATAGAAAACTTCAATAGCAACGGATAAACGAAATGCGCCTGCGCGATCAAAAATCCAATAGCGAATTCAGAAATAGCGCCCTTGAAAACCTTGTAAAGGATATCTATACCGAAGATTTTTGAAAACTAATAATTAAGTAGAAATACTCGTGGCCGAACAAAATTTGGGTAGTACATTTGACATTATCAGCTTTAAAAAGCTAATGTACGATCACCAAATCGATAAAACTCACTCTCTCCCCACTAAATAAATTAAAAATAATAAATATTTAAAAATAAATAAACAACAATTTTATTTCAAAAATTTAAACTACTTGAAATTAATATCTAATAAACTTTATATCTATTATTATCTAATAAACGAAAAAAATGTCGAAAGAATGTGCCTAAATTAATTCTAAAGTCATTAATGTAATTAAAATAATTATTTTTCAATAATAAAATAAATAATATTGAATCGATTCATGTCCGGTTGGGTTACAATTGAAATCGAAAAAGTTACATTTGAAATGGAAAAGGTTACAATTGAATTGGAAAAGGTGACAATTGATTTGGAAAGGGTTACAATTGAAATGGAAAAGGTTTCATTTGAAATGGAAAAAGTTACAATTAAAATGGAAAAGGTGACAATTGATTTGGAAAAGGTTACAATTGACGTTGAAATGCTATATATAAATATATAAAATAATAAACCATAGTGTAATAATTCGTAGCGTTTTTAATTATGGTACTAAATAAGAAAATAAAAAAAATATATGAAAAAATAAAAACCTATAACTTATGTAAAAATAAACAAAAAGGTAGGCTTACATATAAATATATATGTATAAATATATATTATCTATAAACATATATCTATAAACATATTTATATAATTTTTTTTATTTATTTTTTTTTGTTTCAAAAACATTAATGAATTACGTTACAATTTTTCCTCCTATGTTTTTCGAAAGACTTGAAATTTTTCCATTTTTGTTTGTGAGTTGAAAAGTTCTTGGAAGCTACAATAAAACGTGCAATTCCATTATCCATCCGAAAGGAATACATTTACATGATATTGACTATTCATACAAATCAAAAAAAAAGGTTGTAAGTTAGGAATAGAGTTTTGGCAGGAAGCAAAGTCAATTACTCCAGCGAATCCATATTTCTCACTTTTAATTTCATATCCTTGCTAGTTTTAGTCAAATAAATCTTGATTGAAACACAAATCGGAGGATAACATTAAATATCACCGAGAACAGTTCGATATTACAAAATTAATTTTTGTATAATCGATCCTTCATAACTAGGTATCAGATTTATATGTATTTACTAATTTTTTTCTAAGCCTTCATTCGACATTTTATTATACGTTTCTTTTAGTTTAAAAGTAAATAAAGTATGTCTTGGTTTACATACTCTGAGGAGTATTACATATTTTGTCCATATTTAGTCAGCTAAGAAAATTTATATAGAAAATTAAAAAAAAAAAAAATTAGAAAAAAAACTCAGGAATTTCTTTTTTATATTGAAAGCATTTTAACACGTAAAGAAGATGCTAGGATAATTTGTGAGGTAAGAAAGTGACCCACGTGCTTGAGCCAGAAATTCTAATTAGATTTTCAACGAATATCCGAAGTCGTTTCCCTTACCACTTTTCTGTTTATTATTCAAAATTTATCACATTCTATGCCGAGATACATCTTAGTGAACTAATTTGATTTAATCTTTTAAAATTCCAAAAAACAAATTAACCTCTAAAGCCTTAGTGTCTAAATACATCCGCAAATTTTACGCGGAGATGGAAATGTTTTCTTGTTACACAACATATTTCAACAACCTTACTCAAGAAAAATAAGGAAACGATTAAGAATGTGAATAATATACATATTTAGCTTTTTATGTTACCTGAAAAATTCGTTTTCTGATCATAAGATTAACAGGTGAGATTAACAATTTTTTTTCAAAGAATTAATAATATTTGTGGTACAACTTTACAAAAGAGGCGCATTATCATTTGTTCCTCCCGCTCTTACCCGAAGGTCGCCGGACTAGTATACTCTAGCGCTATTTGTACTAACTAAGTGCTTTTTATTCAATTGTAACATTCGTGTTCATTGGAATTATTAAAATTATTACTGCTTTAATTATATATTATTTAAAATTATTAGCGCTGACGACTTCCGCTCGCTACGCTACGCTCAAGAGATAAACAAACCCCAAAAGTTCCTTTTCAGTTGAGGTCGGGTTCTTACCGTAATTTAAATTATCACTCCTTTAAATTATTACTACAACTTCCCCAGATCACCGGAAGTCGACAGTACTAACAATTTTAAATAATATCTAATCAAGAAATTAATAATTTTAATAATTGCAATGAAGACGAAAGTTACAATTGAATGAAAAGCAGTTAGTTAGCACAAATGGCGCTAGAGTATGCTGGTCCGGCGACCTTCGGGTAAGATCGGGAGAAACAAGTGATAACGCGCCCCTTTTGTAAAGTTGTACCATATTTGTTTTATATATAATATTTGCCTTAATATGAATATAAATAATACAACATCGGACTCGTTAAACAGGTTTTTACACCTCTTTATTTCCTTTATAAGATGAGCAGGTTCTTTTCCTTAACCTTCATCGTAGGTTATGTTTACCCACCAAATGTCTGTTCGTCAAAGACAAGAGTATTTGGGACAAATCTGAAAGTAGCATTTATTCTCGTGAAGAACCAGTGGGACACGCAGGAGGTGGGATCCCTCCTCCCTCAAAATGTACTTAAAATATGATTTTAACACCCATCAACATAAGATTTGTATTATGAGTAATATTTTAGTGATTTTTAACCATAATTTTTGATCCAATTTTCATTTTGTTCCTTAATACTTGAACCCAATTTAGCGATTATAGACCTTTTGGTAATTATGTGCCTTCTTGTTATTAATTCTCCCGAAAACATTCAGCGTACGCCCCTGTGAAGAACCATTCTTTTCATCTCTATTCTGAGAATTCGAAAACCTATTGGTCAAATATAATTTTCATTGCACAATGTTGAGGCTCATGAACAGAGATCTAATATAATATTTTCCTCGTCTGACCTAGTGTTTTCCTCCTTCACTATCAGCCTTAATTGTTTCGCCGCTTCGTCTGGTATAATAAAAGCTGAGACCCCATGTCGAATCTTTAATTGCTTTCATTAAAGCTAAATTAAATTGAAAACAAGCCAATGAGCCATGTCGCACAACTTTATTTTATGGGTACCCATTCCAAGTTTACTACAACCAATAAACAAATATATTCTTGAGTATAATCTCTCATCGCCCATAGTTGAGTTGATTTTCATAAAAAGTTATATATCAATAACATAAGTAGTAATTTTAATAAAATTAAAGGATTCCTGTTAATATTGCCTAATGAAGTTTTGAATTTTGATTTGAAAGTTTCAATATACAATCATTAATACAAGATATGGATGCCTAACTAAATTCCGGTATTGTTCCGGGTGTAAGTGTCTGTTCGGGTTTCTTGTTGATAGAAGTATGGGTTCTAAGATGTTTGATTTGGTCCTAAGTAAGTTGTTTGGGTTATAAGTGTAGGAAGTTCGTTATAAGTTGTAGAACGACTACCAATGACGATAAGTCGAAAACTTACTCAGATATCCAAAATCAAGATGGCGGCCGAACCTTTCTTCCTTGGTTAGGGAGGAGGGCTGCCAGGAGGGAGAGTTTGGAAAAAATTAAGTATTAGAATCAATACTAAATTTGACTGAGTGATGGACTTTCTCGATGTAACATGAGAATGGTTGGATGAGTTTCGGTAGAGAGAGGGCTACAACGTGCCAATAAATGTAAGAATTCAAAATCAAACAACTAAGCAGCACAGAATCTGATAATAAACTGAGAGCTCATAATTTATTGTAAACAAATACCTAAAAAAAAGATATAGAGACATTACAGAACGTAAAAGAATTAAGATTTCTTTATTTATTTTTTTCGGTCCAACTAATCCTTGAAATAAAAAGCTATAAAAGTGACTTTTTTATTTTAATTCAAAACAATTATGTAGCCTAAGGAACCAGTAAAGGGTTCTATACAACATTTATCATCAAAAATAATGTTATTCGCTGAGTAACTGAATTTTTAAATGTGTCCATTCTTTCATGAGCGGTAGTGTGTGTGTATATATATATATATATATATATATATATATATATATATATATATATATATATATATATATATATATATATATATATATATAAGTTAAGATAGCGGATATGACAATATTACATGTAATCCTATATCAGGAATGTAAATAGAGCTTAATACTATATATAGAGGATTATAAGACAGAATAAAGCAGTCTTTCTCCAGACTCGTGTGTGTTATTTCGCCTCCCTATTTCCTTTTTTTTATTAGTTTTCTTCCGTGGGAACATAAGTTATATATATATATATATATATATATATATATATATATATATATATATATGTAATTCTGTGATTTAGAAAAAATACGACCGTAAACGTTTGCTAAAACAAAATAAATAGTTTATTCAGTAACTTTTAATACAATCAATTAAGTCATTATTTCCAAATAATACAAAATATACAAACTTACCTAAAACAAAATAGAATTGTATACGAGTCTTTTACTCCCTAAATCACTGTAATATATTTTACTAACAAGCGTGCTGATTAGTACAACCTTCATTTATAACAAAAGCCAGCTGTTCAATGCCATTTGATCTGAATTAATAATTAATCTTGTTAATTATTAATTTACACACACACACATATATATATATATATATATATATATATTATTATTATTATTATTTTACACACACACACACACACACACATATATATATATATATATATATATATATATATATATATATATATATATATATATATATATATATATATAAATGTATATTAAATTTTTTACTAGCTAAATTTAAATTTTTTCAAAGAGAAATAAACAGAAACCAGAAAATATCCTCCCATCAGACCCCTACTTCAAAATATTTCTTGAATAAAAAGGGCAACTATTACAGCCTCAAAAGGAAATTTAAATGATACCGAACCTGAACCAGTAGCGAGCACACTAAAGACGAACAGTTTCCTGGAGGGAGCTCCATTTGCTTTGGTTAACCGCAGCATCCTAAATATTCTGAAGCCCTCTAGTTGCGAATTTTAGGACCGCGTCTGAAAAGGCTTTTACACTCAAATTCGAATTTTCACATTGAACATGTCTTAAGAGAGATGACATAGCATCATACTGATTATTCTGATTGGCAACATCGATTGATCAAATGAAGAAAATTATAACCACTTTCAAATGATATTGCATATCCTGAAATCAAGTACTCTTATTATTCCATTCTTAGAGAGTTTAAAAAGAAATTGATATTATTGATGCAGAAATTAAAAACTCGATCCTAATGTTTCAATATAGAGTATATTTTAGAAGCAGTTAAATTTTCAAGAGAGTTTTCCATAAAAACATACAGATTCATGATATCTATATATATATGTGGTAATCTATTCATAAAAAAAATAAAATAAATACAACATTTAAATAACGTTTAATAAACAATTATAATATATAATTATAAAAAAGACGGTTTAATGTTATGATGATATAATTAGCCTTTTATAATTATAAACAATAGCTCTGTCACCGTAAATATTAAAAAAAATCGAGAAATAAGTAACATCTCATAACTCTACAATTAGAGTTTAAAAAAAAATATTGAACAACGGGTTAAATGTATGTAATCTTCAATTCCTTTCTCCGAAAATCATTCATTTACTTTGAGTTTTTTTTAACAATATATTAAATTTTTTTTAACACTACTAATTCTGCTAAAAAAACTTTAATAACAACTATTACTGCAATCTTTTTCATAAACATTCAAATAAATTTTATTTATTTTCTTTTTATGCTTTCGATATTATAGCTTTATTTTTTTTTAACTACCTCCATCTATAGTTTTTTTTTCTTAATTATTTTTCTATTAGTTAACTAATTAATTTACGTTATTTTTTATGTATAGGGTTAGGATTTTTATGTGGTATGCAATCCAAAATATGTACATAAATATTTGCTACTATTATTTCATAAATAGTTAAATAAAAATCTGAAATAAGTAAAAAAATATATGTGATAATAATATAATATGATAATAATATGATATTAAACACTCCATATTATAAATGCACCAACAACAGCTGAAGTACGATTGCATTTACTTTATAACATGTAAAATAGAGAAAAAAATAAACAAATTAGGAACAACGGACTAACAAGGAACAAAATTAGGTGATAAAGAAAATTAAACAAAAAAAAAACTTCAAGTGCTCAAGTTCTCTGAAACATGAAGAAAGTAGGTGTATTTTTAGATTTTCGAGGAGAAGTTTCTGCCTTTTGTCCCTCAGAATTGCTTTATACCGGCTAATTTATCATTCAATATTGAAGGAGGTGAAGGAGTCAAACTTAAATGAGAGAATTTCCTTGGCATCTAATTGGTAAGATCTTCTGCCTCCTGCTTATTTTTGCTCTGGAGAACATTAGCTATACTCTTCATTTTATCTAGGTCTGACTATTCTTTTGTGACGTCTTCAATCTTATGTCTGGCGGAATCGCCATCACATTCTATCATGTATATCATATATACAGCCAACAGTATATCATGTAGCCTCTTGATGGTGTCCCTAGTCGAACGCCAATTATCAAATTGGTTGGTGACTGGTGTTGTCCTGTTGGATGTACTGGCTAACAGAGCCGATGAGTGTAAGCCATGAAAAATACATTATTGGTTAATGGCACAGAGTTACATGACTTAAACTAGAGATCTGATGACAAGGTCTACTGGTATGGACTAACGACTGCTAGACATTGGATATAATATATTAGAGACAGAGTTACATTACCACTATACTTATTTTGAAGCTACCATTGATGATTAATTATGGTTTGAGACAGGTTTTATACATACAAAAGATGTTTAGGGATATAACATTTGCTAGATGCTGACGAGAAGGCTGAAAAACAATAATTTCCTGGATAATAAACCGTATTACACAGCTATAACTTCCTGGGACATGTGATAACTCATCCCACCTTCATATTAAAAAGCGAATTCCCTTGAGAATTTTTTTAAAGTATTAAGTAGGCATTTAGGTAGGACATAGCTCTTGCATCAAATTATGCAGGATAAACAAGTACTGTGGATAGCGTAGGTTCATACCATGTGATAACTCCACGTCCAAATTTTCAGTAACGCTAATAATTTTGGTCTCTAATTTTGTTATTTTCTTGGACAAGTAAGACAAATTTGCGATTATATATGCCAAATCTTTCTTTAGACCTGATGAATTAAATAACAGACAAGATTTGTCAATAGCTGCCGAATCAGGACTGGTCCTTTATTTTTTCTAAGTTGGTATAATAATATTTCGTCGCCTCAATCCAAGTGCCCCAAGGCGGAGTATATTTCCTTTAAAATATTTATGCGACTACGAGCCTTCAAAAATCTTCAATCTTCTTTGCTGCAGACACCAGCTGGTCAACGCTGGGAAACTGAGCCCTCACTTCTTCAGCCATGAGATGGAATGCAAATCATTCGCATTATTTTAAGATAAAAACTTTTAATTTTTTTCCAGCTTTAATCATAGGAGCTGCTCCGGTCAAAAGCAGTAGCACATTGAGATGGTAAATCTCTCGTGCCAAAGGATACTCATAGGTTAGTAGAGAACGCGAACGACCGTTTCATGATTGCACTTTTCTAAAACTTTACTATTCAGTTGATATACTTTTAAAGAAGCCCCAACATTCAACTTCCCAACTATCATGTTAGCAATATTTCATCCTTTGATGTCCGTCGTTTCATCGACAGAAATCGAAATTAGCCCGTCGAAAATTTCTTGTAAAGTTTCAACGTAAATTAAGTGTAAATAGTTTTTCCTCAGTGTACTTCCATGAGGCACAACTTGGGTGCAGCATTTCTAAAGAAAGGCTTTAAAATCAGGTTTGTTCAGTTTGTTAGGATGTTTGCCCTAAGAAACGCCCGACACAGATCTAGATGTTTGGTGCTGTTACCTACCGTGTTAGTGGAGGAACTAGCTGTTGATAAGATGGCCTGTCATAGGGCAATGCTTTTCTAACGATTTTCATGGTGTTGTTTTTATATACTGGACAACTTGAGATTTTCAGGCCATTGGCACTGCGTTTTCATAACACCCACTTAATAAAGCACCATTAATACTTATAAAAATATGTAATTTAAGGCTAAATATATATTCTTTTAAATATTTTCTAAACATTTATGAAAATATGTAATTTAGGGTCACTTATGTGAAAAAAAGTAAAACATAATATTCAAAAGTATGTTAAATTAAAAGTGCTCTATTTTACTTCAATTTCTTGAAAATGGGTTTTAGTCGAGGAGAATCGTAGAATTTGGTAAAAATATTTAAAACAGAAAAATCCTGAACCTAGTTATCTATTTATGTTACATTTCTTCATTTTTTAAAAATTTATTTTATTTTTATTACATTTTTTTCGTTTGTAAATTTATTATGAATAGTAACATATAGCACTAGTGCATTTTGCCCTTAAGGCTATATTATACTTGGAGCAGTATCTTTCGAACGGCCGACTGCGATGTTCACTGAAAAAGAGAATAAAAAAATTAAAAGTTGAATGTCCTAATAACATTTGAAATTCAATTAGGACAACAAGCAATATTATATATGTTTGATTTTTTCATCGCCCGATTCAGCGACCAACACCATCGCTCGCTCTCCCGATTCTACTCCAATTAAGACATAGCCAAGGTGTTACAAATAGTATTAAGTATCTACCTCTCGTTTTAATTACAACGATCAACTTGAATGGTAATAATTTGAAGCAATTTGGAAGGCTTTTGCAGCCTTGAATGTGATTCGAAAAATAATTTTAGCCGAAAACTCAATTTTTTTATTTATTATTTTAATGTCGTTTTTCATCGCATTATAAATACAGATAAATAAATTTAAAAATAAAGATATAATTTTTATAAAGATAAAAACATATATAGTTTGTCCACTTACAGGACTTTCCTTTGGGTGAAAGTCAAAATTATTTTTTTTCTTCTTCGTCATAATTAATCTTTTTCTTCGCCTATATTAGTCCGATTAATTTTTTTTTTTAATGTTGTGCTTTAAAGAAAATTAAATTATCTTTCAAATGAGCATCTCTATTGTGAAAGATTGTTCCGGGTTATAAAAAACTAAACAAAGGTGAACAGATTTCCAAAGGAGCATGTACTGAATACTTTATAAAACGTGTATAAAGTTCAAAACCTTATAACTTTACTAATACTGGTCCGATTTTGAGAGAGTTTTTTTTGCGCAACAGTCTATCGAAAAACAAGTTTTCCGGTTATTTTGCAGCCGCTATAGCACACAGAGTGCCTGATTCAATGCACAGGCATCAGGGTGCGAAACTCTACAACATTAAAAAAGTTAAAACAAAATCAGTCCACCGGTTCAAGAGATAATCAAGGCATAAAAACACGGACACACAAACAGACCAATGGCAAAAAATGCGTTTATAGGACCCTGGGGACTCTGCGGGGGCACAAATCCGTTGAAAACTGACGTCAAATACTTTACACAATACTTTCCTTACCTAGTAGCGGTAGGAAAGAAAAAAAAAATATAATAAAAGAAAAAAATAAGAAACGATTCGTTTATAAAGCTATTTATTATCATTAATCTTGTTTACGCTATCATTAAAATTATGCTAAGGTCATGGCTAACGTCGCATTTTAAAAATTTTATAAAGACCCTATTCTGGAATGAGTATCAACGTATGAAACTCAATCAAATATTCTGCATTTTAAAACTATGATTCAAAATCAGGCCCAACTTCTCCGGAAAGTTGATGAATTTCAAACGAATCGGTATGAAAATATCACACGGTGGTTAACAATTTAAAACAGCAATAGTAATTTTTTTTTTTTCGAGTCGGCTAATACGCAATCTTCACTATATAAATACGACTGTTTGAATTCATGTTACATAATTTAACCTGAATTTAAAATAGAAATATGATTATATTATGGAAAATGTACGAAATTACTTGATGTGGTTGCGGTGTAACTTAAACAAGAAGGTATTTACTTTTATTTAAGTAGATTAGTCTTCATTGAATTGTAAATTTGTTATAAACTTATACATTCTATTAGTATAAAGACTTTCGCTTAAGTAATGGCTAGCATTTGTTTTAGGCGATCTCAATGAAGAGAACGAAGCCTCATCTTCATAATTCTGTAACGTAGAGTAATAAATCTGAAGCTGTTCGCCAGTGTTTTCCGAGAAAGTTAATCCAAGTTATCTCGGTAGCAGGGAGACACAAAGGAATAATAATTGGTAGGATTAGGTGAGTTGTTAATGATTTGATGGAGATTTACAGTGATGAATTAGGAGGGGGATGGGATGGAGATGGGGTATTTAAGGGGATGGTTGAGGCTGATAGGCTGAGATGGGGTGGTTTTTGCGGTGACCCGTTTTAGCCGCATCACCGCCGAGCCATTCTCCTAATTGCTCTGCCGGCTGCCTGCGATCTTTAAGGTGTGAAGTAAGGGCTTGTTTGACGTGTAATTGCTGTCATTAATCATCAACAATCAAAAATCGTTTTTAAAAAACACCAATGACGTACTATCAGATGTGGAAGTAAATAGTATTGGAATTCCAACTAAGCTCCGAAATACCAATTCTGACGTGTATTGTTCCCAAATTCTTGAGTGAAACCATCGCTATACATTGAGACTCATTTGGTTCTACATACATATTACCAATAAGGAAGAAGCGTCCAGAAAGGTTTACCCATTGATGTGTTGTTCTTTGATGATGAAAAGCAAATCTACCCATAATTTAAAAGGTTATAAATTACTTTTATTTATAAAATATTTATTTTATCAACTTTTATTCTTAGGCCCAACCATTACCGGTGTTTATCAACGTTTTAATTACTTTTAAGTTAATTACCTTTGCGATTTAAGTCCATGATATTTATAATAATACGTAAAAATGGGCACTTAACCGTTATAGAAATGGATAGATAATTAATTGTTAAGAAATGGATAATTAATCGTTAGAGAAACTTGAATCCTTAGTCACGATTTTTATATTAAGAAATAAGTCTACCGAAATGTTATTTTTTATAACGATCATATTTCTTAAACTGATGTTTTTAATAAAATGTTGTAAATAAAATTCCTTGTGCAAAAAGTACTGTGAAAGGATTTAAAAAAAAAAAAACAAATTATATTATTTTATCATTCTAGAAGCAGTGACAGATTAGCAGCAATCTATTAGTGATAATTACGGTTCCAAAGAGAACTGATAAAGCTCAGTGTGTTGGATTTATCAGACCGCGAAGCGGTCGATTCGAACAAATTACTGCACAATTATCATCGAATCTACATCAGTTAAGGTTCAATTTGAAGTGGAGAATATTCTACCAGACAAAATTGATTGAACAAGTTTAGTATATTTGATAGGTCAAGGTTTTTGTTTCATCTTAGCTAAGTTTTGTTTAAAATCAGAAAACAAAAAAATCACATTACTATCTGAACTACTTTGGGAAGAGGGGAATTTTTTTTTTTGGAAATCTCTCTTAATTCACACCTCGAAGGTTTACAGAACACGGTATTCAAAACTTTGTGATTTAAAAATAAAATCAATTAATCTTTGTATTTTTTAAATGAAAGCAGTCAGGTAGTTATTTTTAAATACATAAATAAAAAATGAAAAATTTATTAAATAAGGCTTCTTGAAGGTTATTTAATTCTGAAAAATGATAGTTGAAGGTCAGGGTCGCCCATTGAAATTTGTTCCTATATTTTCAACCAAAAAAATAAATAATTATTATAATTTAATTGTGATGGCAAACTAAATAAATTGAAAACGTGCGAGAGGAAATATAATTGAACGCAAGCTTTAACTTTAGGTGGAGGTGCAGAATATTAGTAAAGTACGATCCAAAGGTGAACCCGAAGAACATCGGAGAATTAAAAATTACCAAAGATCAAGTATACGTATCTTAAAATGTTTCTGAAGAAACAAAGCTGTTTTTTGAAGTTTAGAACTGTATCTTTAGAAAAACTTCCTCTTGAAGTTTGCATAAGGGTTAGTAATACCCTTCAAAATAAATGAAGTTTCGTTGAAAAATAATGAAATATCCAGAGTTGTATTTAATAATCCAAATTATGAAAAATCTGCAAGCTTCCATAGATAAAAATATATTGACTAGATAAAGTAATGCGAGTCGATATAATGGGACAGTTGTATTGGGTGGTGAATTACTACGTTAGAAAGTAACAAAAAAAAAATCAAGAATTTGAAAAAAAAGATTTTTCAAATTATATATATATATATATATATATATATATATATATATATATATATATATATATATATATATATATATATATATATATATATATACATCGGAATACAAAAGAATATTCAAATGCAAAAACACATACATTATAAAGCACATAAATTTCCAGCTAATTTTAGATTTACATTAAGAAAATCCTTATGTTATTATTATTGTCATAATTAAGTTAATCTACTAAATAAGATAATAAATATTGAAAAAATATTTGTCCGTCTAGCAATGAATCTTTGGACCCATCGAACTATAGCAGTGTAGAATTCAAATCAGTTAATTAAGGGTTATCAAGATCAAATAAAGTGCCAAGGTAGTTCTGTAAATGACGATAATTTCAAAGTTCTTTACTATAACGTTAATTATTTAAATTACGTATGTAGACGCCACTTAAGACGACTGTGTTACTGAATACTGAATAAAACAAACATAATTTCGGTCTCAGGATACTCGCATCTCAATAACAATCTGCGATTTATTTAAAATATATGGTGAAATTAAAAAAAGCAAACGCTATTGACAGATAAAAAAATTCCTCATTTGATACAGCTAATACCGATAGAAGAAAGTCTGGAATGATAAAATACCACTTCAGTCAACAGAAAAAATTATTTCAGAGGGATTCGTCGGAGGGCAAACACTGTCCAGTATTTTCTTTTTTACCAGTTAAAAATTAAGGAAGTTGAAATAAAAGTTAATAACTAAATATTCTATAACGTAATAATCTGTTCAAAAGAACAAATAATTAATACAATAGTTTCATAATAGGAGCGTTTAACGAAGAATGCATGATTGTATTTAAGCGGATTATTAATAGATATTATTTTAATTTAGCTATAAATTATTTAATGACGATTGATTAAAAATAAATGTTTAAAAACTTTTTACCCTGAATCAGAAACTGAAAATTAAATCTTATCAGTTATGTCCATTTAATCGAACCGTTTATTAGTTGAAGTGTAAAGCTGGGCGCGCACTAGGACCGGTCCGGACCAGCCTGGAACCAGTCCTTTTTCAGCCTCTATATACGCCGCTCCGCTCCGCTCCGGCCTTTTTAAAAAGTCCGTTCCTATATTTATAACTATACCCCGCGCACTAGACCGCCACGGACCGGCCCGCGCTTCCGGCCCAAACCGCCCTTTTCCTAGGTCGGTCCAAGGAGGGACAGATGGAAAGGCCGGTTGGGTGATTATAGCGGGAGAAGCTCTCTCATATATATAAGTACATGAATAAATAAAATACCAATATTTTAATAATTTTGTTTACATACTACTTTTTCAAGCTGAGGTCAGTTTGCTACCAATATCTCTTTTCTTGCTAAATACCTACCTGTATAATTTGTTGTTGTAATTAATTAATCGTTTCTAATTTAATTTCTGGAATTCATAGTAATTAATATCAGTGTCAACATTTAATATGTAACATAATTGAAGAATAATTATTTTTATTAAAATAATTACTTTTGAAATAATTTATACATATCCTATTTTTTTCGTTTTTTAGAAAATTGATATTAAGTGGTAATTTCAACTAACTTAAGTTTTCGAAAAAATTTCTGATTAATTATTTTTAAATATTTATATTTTTTTATGGAGAGAGAGGGGTTATGGATTTCACGACATTAAATGCGAAGAATATTTTATGCCAATTTTCTATCTTACGCTTAGAATTTAATTGAAAAATTTGATACCAATAACAAATCGAGTGGTCTATTTCAACCTCATGATATTAAAATCAGCAGAATGTGCGACAAAATATTCACATCGAAATCAAGAGTTAAAAATGCCGATCGGTTTTTATTCCAATTGAGAGTGTATTTACGGAATGTAAGTTTTAAGAATTCCAAAACCATTTTGTTGATGGGATGGAAAACAATTGAAAGGTTAATTAAAAGCGTAAGTAAAATTTACTATAAAAAGAATATGTGACACAAATTAACCAAAATCATTTATTTCAAAGGACAATAAATTTTTGTTACCAATAAGTGTCATTAGTTCATTTGATTTATTACCTAAGCCTCAATAAAAAATTAATTAATGTAATAACAAATTAGAAGCACTAATAATAACAATCAAACAATTATTATTAAGAAGAAGAATGCCAATAAATTTAAAAACAACAGAGCAGTTATCACTTGTAGTCGTTGATACAGTATAGAATTTTGTTTTTAATTATAGTTGATAAAATATACAAAATCTATTTTATCTGCATGCCGAGTTTGCTTGTTGACAAATCTGCACTAACTGCATTTTTTTATGTTATAAAATAAATACATTAGGGATAATTAAAATAAATAAAACTAATTAATCCTATTGAGACAGAGGGCTGAGGGTGGAGGGGGGGGGAGGGATAAGATATTATTCTATAATATATAAGCACGACAGTGGCTCTCGGTACTTCCGATATTTTGTGGTATCGATACTTTCCGTTCGATATTGTATCGATACTTTTATTCGATATGTTGGTGGTATCGTTTACGTGTGTAATATAACAGTTTAACAAACAATTAATAACATTAATAATTTTCACTGAAATCGTTCTGTAATTTAGATTGCATAATCACATAATGCATATATCGATTCTAATTTTCAAATACATTATATATCAATTAAATATTCAAAATAAACTGAACCGAAGGGAATCACTAATAAGTATTAATCATGTTTTTAATTTAGTTTTGATAAGTTAATTATTAAATACATTGTGTAATAGCTATTTATAAGTGTATTATACCTATCATTGTAGAATCCTAGAACCTATCATACCTACATATCATGACAAAATTATTTTGTCAGAATGTTTTCTGTAAAATAAATACATTTTTTTATTTTTTGTCGATATATTTTTTTCGATATACTCGCGCCCTCCTTTAGTTTTATCACGCCCCCCTAGAGGGACGCGTCCCCCAGGTCTATACCTATACTATACTACTATCATAGTAATCATACTAATACTACCGTCATAAACAATGATGTGACACTGATTTAAACATTACCTAATATTAATTCCACAAATTAAACAAGAACGATTTATTATTTACAACGAAGTGATTCTTCACTTCATGCGTCTTGTAATTTTTTAATTAATTACTTTTTAATAACTCCATTATAGAGTTTTAATAAAAATAAACTGTTCACTGAACGATTGCTTTGTATTTTGTTGCCATAGTTAAACTGTATATTAAATATTTTAAATTAACAAATTATGTAAGTAAATATTTATTGATTTCAGGTCATAGGGTAGTAGTTATTAAGCAAAATTATTGAAATATAGAATTTTTATTTATTGTTTTATATATACGAGAGAGCTTCTTCCTGTATAATCACCGACCGGCCTTTTCGTCTGTCCCTTTTTGGAGGAAATAGGCCGGTTGCAGGATTAGTTCGAAAAGCGCGGTTTGGGCCGGTCCGGGGCGGACTGGTCTAATGCGCGGGGTATAGTTATAAATATAGGAACGGACTTTTTAAAAAGGCCGGAGCGGAGCGGGGCGGTCCGGACCGGTCCCTAGTGCGCGCCATGCTTACATGGCAGACTATCACGCCCAATTGTACGAATTTTGTCCATAGGGGTAAATAATTTAAAAAAAAGAAAGAATAAATAACGCCTTTACCGATTATCTTTTATATTTTAGATTATATATCGCCACTTCTGAGCAGAAATATCATATCTCCAAATTTATTCACTCAATCTCGTGATAAAGTTCTATTATTCAAACCTTCTGCGAAGTTTAGTGATACATATTTATGTAAAAAATATAAAATTAAAGAAAACATTTTTCATATATTTAAAAAAAAAAAACAGAAAAATATTCTGCCAAGTTAGAAAGTCGAAAAATTTTGTTTATAAATTTATACCCAGAAACGATTTAACAAAAAGTAAAGAAAACCCTTTTGCTGTAACATTGTTGTAAAATAAAATTTCTCTTAGGTAAAGTTATAAACTATAACAAACTTTTACAACGAAATTATATAAAATAATTCTTTTGTTATATAGAGTTTTCAAGTATTTCTGTGTTGTTTCAACTGTTTTCCAGTTTAAGTATTTTCGTTCCTCTATTTCATTTTTAAGTAAACTGACACTAAAAAATGGGACTTTTATAGTTTAACTAATTCGTTCAATTTTAAATCTCTGTTTAATAAAATATAGTAGAAAGTTTTATTGAAAATTAAGTTTCAAGCGATATATAAATTATTTTTAAGGATGAGATACGAAAAAAGGCTTGTTACTGAGACATTCATTATTAATTTCTTATATATTTATAATGTGCGAACAGATTTTTTATTGTGTCAAAGGAAATGCAAGATTATAAAGGCACGGGAAAGAAAGCATGTGCTGTGCGTGATGTGATTGCATAAATTAGAGACAGTAAAAGGCAAAGGTGTGACTTTTCTTCTCTTTCCAGGTCTTTCTTTTACATATTTCAAAGTTTTACATCTTTTGTTTTTTTCCTCTCCATTTCTACTCCAGCTTAGTCCCTTTGTTTAAAGTCCGTTTTTTTATTTTCCAGCTGTAATTTTTAATTGGAAGGGAGTAAAAGAATTAAACGTAGCTTTTGTACAGTAATTAACAGAGGTCTTAAAAAGCTATGAAACCTTAAAAAGTTATGAACTTTTCTTTTTGCTTGTGAGTTTGAAAAGAAAGGAAGAACTCGGAAAAAGTTATTGTATAAACAAAATAATGCCAGCATAATCATTTAATATTGCTTCAACAGCTACACAAGTCAGAAGTATTTAATTAGTCACAACATTTTTTTTATCGCGCTTAAGATCCTTCTCGGCCCCCCCCCTCTACAGTGGTGTAACTAGAGGGAGGGTCCAGGGGGTCCGGACCTCCCTCTCCCCGAAATTACAAAATAAACCTTTTTAAATTTTATTTTATACATAATATACCTTGGCATAGAAAATATTGCATACAAAGAAGGTCCCCTTACATCCACAATTGGGGTGGGTTTCTTTAAAGTTGAACCTTGGATGGACCCCGTTCGAAACGAAATCCAGGCAACGCTACTACCCCTCTCTCCTCCCTTCCCGATCACAAGTATCACAATAGTTGTTATAACTGGATATGTCTATATGGTTAATGTTTTTAAAATACTAAACCTACTTCGACGCATCCATTTTTTCCGTTTTATTGCATTATTGAAGGGTAAAGTTTCAGGAAAATTTTGGTCACCCTCTCGCCGAAATTTCACGAAAAAACGGCAATTTTTTGTTTTTATTTTTCACAATTTGTTTCACACCTTCATTCTCTGGTCTCAACTTCAGGTTCATCGTTGGAAACTCTATAAGCCGATTTGAATTAGAGTATCATCAATGTTTCTCGTAATGAATAATAAATTAATTTAAAAAAAAGTAGCTGATAAATTGTTCCAAAAACATCATATTTTATTCCTCGAAACTAATGATTTTGTAATGAAGTTTTTGGAAAAAACTGTCTGAATAAAATGTTGGAATGATCGATTTAAAAAAAAAAAATTAATCTAGATTCACATCTTTTACAGAAGAAGAAGAAGAATAATCAGCAAATATGATGTTAATATGACTGTGGAATTGTATACAGGAGGAAATGAAAGATCCAGCTGCTGCTATCTTTTAAAAGAGGTGCTCTCTTTTAAGACTGGAATCAAGTACGGTAATTCTCGGAAGGGATCTCCTTGTGATCCTCATCCAGCTTCTTTTTAGTTCTCTGGTAGTATTGATGGTCGGTAAGAAGAGCTTTGTTATTTAGATACCAAGGAACATTTTAAAAATCAGTCTGTATCTAGAAATGTATATCTGTGAAGCTCATGCCAACATGGTTTTAAGTAGGTATGTGTATTTCAATATTTTGTGTAGTCTTCCGTTTTATATCAACTTGCAACACCGACTCCACACCACTGTCTAATCCGTTATATACATATCACTTCATGATGCATTTAACTAGCTACAGTTTGACTGGTAATAGACATCTATCTGTACGTCTAATAGTTCCTGAGATAAAGTGTTCCAAAAAAATATTTTTTTTTTTCTCCAAACATACGAGAAATGACTATTTTATAACTTTATTTTGGCAAATATCATGGACACTGTTTTTCCTACAAACATAATCATTGCAAAATACTTGGTTCATTAAATGGGGTCTAATTTGAGAGGTAATAGTGTCCGAGATAGAGTTTAAAAAACAAAACACGTAGTAAACGACATTTGACATTATGCTTCTGACAGCCATATCTTCAGAAAAGTAAGATATCTCATGAACTATTACACGAGCAGATGTCTGTTACTAATCGAATTGAAGCCTAGTTATGTCCACCATCCAATAGTATGGTATGAGTATCTTCATAGGAAGAGCTTTTTTCATGATATGTGTAAAAATAAATTCACAAAATGGCGATTTCTCGTTTTTTGGTAAGAAAAAAAAAGTGTTTTTTGAAAAACTTTATCTCTGAAACTAGTAAACATAAAGAGCTCTATTAAGGCTCAAATTTTAGAAAATTTACTTTTCTTATAAATAATATACATATTGTTTTTGGCGCAACAGGTAGTTTCCAAGATATTAAGCACTGAATGAAAAATGAGCTGTAAGTGTGAAAAAATAAAGAAATACAAGCAAAATACGAAAAGCGAAAACTTTTCATAAATGTTTGAAGTTTCATAATACGTGCCTACGGATGTACATTATAATTTGAATGTTTTTATCTTCTGATTTACTTGTAGATGCGAATTACGGCTACTTTCATTAAATAAAGGTAAAATACCTAAGGTTTTTTAAAATAAAGTATTAAATTTGTTATTTGGCCCGAAAAAGAATGAGCTGACTAAAGTATCTGGACGGTTTACAGACTAATTGCGCGACCGATTACTGGTAAATATGATTCGATGAATTGGCTTCACGATACCAGAGGTAAGTTGTATTGAGTAAAGTAGAAGAAACAAATCATTAAAAGAGTTATCAGCGGTAAGCCATCAACTAAACGGCTTAAAGGTTCACCGAAACGTAGATGTGAGGATTGTGTTAGGATATAAATTTAATTAATGACGTAGAAGATTTGTACTTTGATGGAGTTTAGTAGAGATCCGAAGATTGTTAGTGATATCGGCTTCGAACATTCTTGTTCGTTAGGTCTCATTATTTAATTATTATATTCTGAATATTTATTAATGTTTTAATTAATTTATTATCATTATTTATTAATATTCTGAGTATTTATTAATTAGTCTTTTGGCTAGATTATAGAAGCAGTGCTTTGAAGATCAAAACGAACAATCTCGTTTATTCGGACTTACTGGGACCAACGACATGCCAAGTGAATACAAGTGAAAATTCGGATAAACCAGGTAATACTGTGATTAAGGAAATCCAAATCCTCAAATAAATAGACTTATCGTTTATAACAATAAAAAAAATATGTTTTGTAACAAAATTACATAGTATGTATTGTAAACAAGGCAATAAAAAAAATATAAAAATAACTTTTCACATCATTTCTTAACAAAGAATTGGTTCACTATCCCCTATTTCAAACAGGTGTGGCGTTTGAATGAAATCAAACGGTCGGTGGATTATAAATAGTTAAGTTCTTGCTTTCATAGTTAAAAATTATTATCTGGCATGAATATTAAATTTTAAAAAATGTCCTAAACATCTGATCCGGATAATCGGGAGATCTGGATGAACACGCTTTTATTTTATTTCGAACTTCGCAGTAAAAATAGATCTATGGACTAGTATAATTATATTCTGTACTAGACTTGCCAAAAATTAAAAGTTTATTGAAGTAGCGAAATCATACCCTACCATTACGATCAGAAGTCTATTCTAACAAAGTAATCCCATTTTTTTGGGAGGGTCTGTAACAACTGTTGATGCAGTGCCTTAAGGCTGGTTTACACGGGTAAGCTTTTAAAAAACTTACTCATTCTTACCACCCTTAACAATAAATAGGATTTTATTCTCGAAGACGAACACAACGCGTCAAGGAATAACCATTTTATTTTTAAATATTAACAAGCTTGAGCATATGCCTTGACAGAAATGGCTGATGAAATGCAAATTAATAATTATGATAATAATATTAATTGTATTAGCGTGAAAAAAAATCAGTAACTATTTCAGTAAAAATGGATTATGTCCACGTTGACATAACGGTTGCCAGCATAAAATTGCCCAATCACTCCGATCTGAAATAAAAAGATATATCGATTTCTTAATACTGATTAAGTGCCGGGGTTATCCGGACATCTCTGAAGAAGAATGATGAAGAGGCTATGATAAAACTGAAGGGGGATAGCAAAGAATTCTGCTGAGAAGGTTCAGCAATTTTTTTATTATACTTTTTTGGTTATTTTCTTCGTTTATCTGGGTGATGCCATTATATTAATAGTTTTACAATAAACAAAAACATTTGTATTAATTATATTTTTATTTTAAACAGATTAAATATTATAATTATATACGACAATATAAATCAATATTACGATAATCTAAATATTTCGAAGCATTATGAAATTTACAATTATTGAGAGAAGTTTGCATAATTTTAATTGAATTTATTAGGAATTTAAAATGTAATTGTGACAAACGTAATTAAAATATAAATGGTTGGTGGAGCATTCTCAATTGTGACAAACGTAATTAAAATATAAATGGTTGGTGGACCATTCTCAATTGTGACGCGTTTTTGCAAAACCCTACATATCCACTTCCATAAATCATGAAAAAAATTTAAAAATCGTTTAGATTCTATTGAATTCATCAGATATACAAAATTGTATTTTATAATTATTAATTTCACTTAAGAGATAATATAATTTATGTTTTCATATGATGAAATAATCAGCATCATCCGTTAAAAAAAAATTATTAAAGTTGTACGCTTTTGCAAAACCCGACAACGGCTGTTATCAGAATTTTTTATCTTTATTAATGCCTCTTAAACATTTATTTTCCTACTTACATTTTTTTCTGTTCCCATTTAATTATAAATTGATGATTATCCTTATTTAACAACAAAATAGTTTCGTTATAAATTTTTAACGAAGTAAAGTAAAGTTATAAGTTTAAGTAAAGTTATAAAATCTGATATGCACAATAAATTGCATACTGAAATTTCAGGCAGACTGGGATATTATTCAAATAAATTTGTATCTTAATAATTCTTCTGTTTTGACTGATTATGCGATTGAATTGGAGCCAATTCACCGATATAACTTTAGAAAAAACATAAAAAACAAATTATTACACTATATTTTATTTTTTCTAACTATTTATATATCCACATTTCTTAATAATGGCTTTGGTATAATGATTCCAAAACACTTAATATGTTATATTTTCATAAATCCTCAAGATATGGGCGTATGAAGCCTTTAATCAATACGGTCAATTTGATACGAACTAGTGGAAAGTAATGAATGCCGTGTTCCGAGAACCATTATACCTATTATTGTATACAAATATAATATAAATTTTGTATAAATATATAAATTTAAAAAAAAAAATGGTCCGGTAGTTAGTTTTTTATTAGATTTTTTGATTCTACGTATCTTGAAACGTGAAATCTCAAATTTTTAGAGGGTTGGTTAAATTGTTTCATTTCTTGATCGAGTCCAAAAAGGTTCAATATTGCAAAAAATAAACCAAAATCTTTTTATTAATCCGTCATAAGTAGTTTGATTTATATTCGATTATAAAATATTCGTGAAAAGTAAAGCCAATGTTTAGTCCTGGAACTCAATTATAATTGAATAAGGAGTTTCAATTTTTATTTTATTTATTTATAATTACTTTATTTTTTATAATTTTAATAATCATTTACGTACAATTAAATATTATAAATGTTTATGATCGACTATAAATGTATGCTTAGCTTTACACATTTTTTATGGTAGTAATTGAGTTTCATGTAAAAAGTTTTTGTCATTTGTTCAAAAAATAAATAATCTTCATTAAATAATTAATTATTTAAACGGTTTAATTGTTCTCTGCAAGGCCGATTTATTCACTGTTAATAATATAAAAAATATAAGTTTCCATATTTACGATTGAAGAAAAAGTGCCCGTTAACAAATGTATTCTTAAGCTTTGTTGAACGCGAGAAATAAATTTTCCTCAAGAGAGCATAGGAGTCCGGAGTACTTGGTATATTCAGTGTATCACATTTGAGTGGGTATTATGAAAAATATTTTTATTTTACCGACAGTATACTGCTTTGTAATTTATATTGATATATATCTATTCTTAATGAATAAAATAAATAAATTAAAAAGATTTTTTTATGGATTATACAGGTTATTTGCAAATTCATCAAATCATTAAAAATAAAAAGCAAGATTATCTAAATAATTTTTATTTTCTTGACTTTGTGTTTGATGAAAATATCCTTAAAAAACTTACGTTTGAGTATATCGTCACTCCATCATTGAAATTTAAAGAAACCTAAATTGTCGATACTTTATTTTCCAGATAATATAATAGAAGTCATCGGACCAAAACATCGGTTACCAAATTTTCCTATTTTCATTGTCTCTCATATTTATAATTTTTATATTTCTATCTATTATAAGTATAAAAGATCAGGTCATTTATTAGTTTGTACTAAACATTATTAAAACAGCATTAAAGGAATGTAGTTAGCTTGCCATTTATTCCTTTTTTTTCGTGTTTCTTGCTTCTTGAACAACCCTGCCAGTTTTTTCCTATAACTTGAAAGTCTCTTTTCTGAAATCCTCTTCTCGCTTCTTCAATGGTGGTATTGATTTATTTTCTGGGGTTGCGTATTTTGTAAGTATTCTTTAAACTGAGAACAATCATCTTACTTCCATTACTCCATCAAATTTTCATGATACATAAAAATGAATAGATGCATATTACCAAAAAGTTAAAATCAGATATATTGATCAATTAAAATTGATCCATAAGGTCATTAAATCTAGTCAAAGACGCATTGTATGAAATGGAATTATAATATAAAATCCTCTAATATAGTGTTATCAGGTAGATTTATTATTTAGATATAAATGCATTACTTTTTTAATTCCTATGTGAAATTCATAATCACCATATTTACTTCATTGTGAACTTCCAAACGAATCCTGAATAATTCTATAATCCCAAATATTCATTTTCTCCAATCAAGCATTTAAATCTCTATGGGCTTCCGGTTCCAGGTCAAGAGGACTTAGGCGCTGAACTCTGCTGTAAAGCCTAGTGCTCTTATGTGATCAAACACTTAGAACGGGGGAGATGGCAATCTCCATGATTATAAATCAATTATGCAGAAACTAAATTCGAATCTTATTGATTGCGTTTTAGGTTGATTTGAAAATTGAGGGATACGATACTCCAAAGAGACTGCTGTCCCTCAATGCTTGTTAAATAATTAGGCTTATAAAATATTCATTGAAGTTAATATTGTAAAACGAGGACCACAATCTCAATAGCGCAGCCTAAGAAATATCTGCTCGGGCGCCAACTATCTGATAGGATAAGACCAAATGGAGGCTAAAATCTTCGTTTTTCTCCATAAAATTCCTCCTCACACCTCCTAATTTCTACCATCAGTAACCCTGGAGTATGGGGTACGTGTATTTCCAACAAAATAAATATAATTTTTAACTCTATTTTCTCCAAATTATAACAAATTATTTGTTTGTGAGGTATAAAATAATACATAAAAATGTGAAACTATTTACTTAAATTTTAATCAATTTTATATTTACATTAAAGCAGTTGACAATGGATATTCGACTTAACTTAATTCCTTTTATTAATTATGCTCTTTCAGCCATTTTAACTAGATATTAGAAACTGATGTAGTAGAAACCTTTTGATCCAAGAAATTCCTTTTAGCTCCTTTTTTTTATATCGAAAATGCCTTCAATTCTCTAGGCAAAATATATATTTTGAAGTAGTTGGCTGAAATCGGGGTTACAGGTAAAATGCCATTACAGGTAAAATGTCATTCATATTAAATTGTTTAAATAATAGAACATTTTATGTTAGATCCGGCAATGCTATATCAAGGAAGTTTGAGCAGTGTAATGGGGTTCCACAAAGCAGCGTGCTAAGTCCTACGCTGTTTAGCCTTGCAATTAACGGGGTAGTTACAGAAATAAGACCTCCAGCCAAGATTTTGATGTATGCTGATGATATAGTGGTTTATGCAGAGGGAAACATTCAACGTTAATTCGCAATATTTTTCAAGAGGCATTATTAAATATTACGTCTTGGCCTAATACGAATACATTCCGTTCAAGCCCCATAGCAAGCCTGCAAGTAGAAGCTGGTATAATGCTATTGCATAAACGAAGGCAAATTTTAGATTTAACGTACTATATGAACGTTATATGGAAGTCTCGGCCCACTCATCCTTTAAATATTTTATTCTCTTCATCAACATAGTAGCCCAACCTATACCCAAATAATAAATTGTCATTATCGGATAGATTCTCAATGCATATTTCAAGCCTGGACCTCAAACCCGTACCATCCCCGTAGAAACTTCAGCAGTTGGATATAGAACCCTGGCTACTTCCAATTCCTCACATCCGTAGAGTCAAATGCAACAAGGGCATTTGGTCAAAGCTGGGATTAGCGGTATTTAGCATATTTATACAGATGGGTCAAAAATGGAGAATAGAGTGGGTGCCACCATTATTTCTAACGATATAAAAATGTATTCATTGCCATCTTACTGTACTTCATACCACGCTGAGCTATTTGCGATAAACTGAGCTGTCTAAACATATAAAATCGGTACCAAGCATTTGTACAGATTCGAAATCTGCTCTTAAGGCTCTGAATATGGAAAGGAAGGAATGGAAGACATAAGAAGTTTTTTAGAAATTTTTTTTTTTTATTATAAAGATAGAACTATTATAAATGTGATTTTATTACTCATACAGGTCATCAGAAAAAAATGTTTTTTTTTTTATAATGACTTATTTTTTTTGTATTTTTCAAGTCGAAACTTGAATTTTGAAAACATTTTCTAAAGGCATTTAGACTCTTTTGCATTTCTATGCTTCAATTACTAGAACTTTTAGGGAAGGCTCTCAGAACTTTCTACAAAACAACCAATTACCAACAAAATTTTTGACTATAAAATATTCCAAGGACGAAGACGCAAGCGTCCGAGATGAGGAGGCCCGACATGGAGAGGGTGTCGAAGCAGGATGGAGTAGGGTGACATATAGGAGGTATGGAAGAAAAGAGATACCGAGTTCGGTGGGAGAGAGAGAATAGCGGCGAGAAACAAAAGACCCGGAAGAGAAAGAGTTGGTCAAGAGAGGAGAGAAAGTACCATTGATGCGGAAAAATAGAACACCTGTTAGCTCAATGTCTTCGCACAAAATGTTTTGAATGCGGGAATGAGGGGCAAGTTTCGAGGCAATGTCCCTACTATGAGTAGACGAGGAGAAATGGTCCGCGGAGAACCCATCAGAAACGGAGGAGTATTCGGAATCGACGGGAACGGAAGAGGAAGGAATTGAACCAGGAGAAGGCCGAGTCCGAGGAGGGAGGAGCAGTAGGAGGATCGGAGGAAGAAGAACGCCAGCGCAGAGAGGCAGACGAGATGAAGAATGAGGAGAGGGGAAAAAGAGCAGCAACCACGCTATCATAAATAATGTGGAGAGTGGATGCGTGGAATTGTCAATAGTGAGTGTTGCGTGTGGAGTGAAGTCTTTGGTAGATACGGGGAGCTCGAATACGATTATGTTTCGCGGAACTAGAAAGAAATTTGAAAAGGAGAAGGAATGCCCCAATTACAGGTATATAAGTGTAAATTGATCAATTTGGGTAAGCACTGTAAAGTAGCGGATAGTGTGCGATTTGTTAGGCAAAAAAGGGACAAGGATTCGGAATCAGGGTCAGCGATGGGACATCCAATTTGGCGGGAAGAGAGATAGGCGGAGAAAGGACCGGTCAGGAGTCAAGATAGTAGAGGCTATCAAACAGACGGAGCATTCGAGGCAGACGTTAAAGAGAGAATATGCGGATATTTTTTTTACAGAAGGCGCGGTATTGGGAGCTATGGGGAGAACAGTCCATGAAATTCCTCTGATACAGGAGAGGGTGACATACGTCAAGAACATAGTGGGAACATGCGAGGTGTGTCAGACATCAGAGGTGGGAACATGGAGTGGGAACATCAGAGGTGTGTCAGTAATCTCGCCATATACCAAAGGAGATTCAGGAGGAGACGCCAACACCAAACGTACTACTCAGCGACTTGCAAGTAGATACGTTCAACTGGAAAGGTTTCAAGTGGGTAACGGTCATAGACGTTTTTAGTAAGGCCGCTATGGCTCATCCTGTACAAGAGAGGTCCGCAGATGCAGTGATTGCAGCTCTGAGTAACTCGTTTCAGTTCTACGGAATACCGGACAAAATATCGTCGGATGGAGGAAGAGAATTTGACAATGAAGAGGTAAAGAAGCAGAAAAAGAATCTGGAAATCACCTGGCACATCAATACCCCGGGACATTCTAAAAGCAGAGGGGTGGATAGAGCGACTACACGGCACATTGGGAGACCATCTTCGGATGTGCCAAGTGGAAAAGAGTCTGGACTAAGTTGTGGCTATGCAGCATATAACCACTCCATACACTCCGCGACGGGATTTTCCCCTTTCTAGACGATCTTTGGGCTGTGCGTCAGAAGGAGGAATAGTAGAGAATCCGCAGTAGATGAGGAATTTTCGGAGAGGTTGGCTACTAATAGGGTAGAAATCGTGAGAGTGTGGGAGAAAGCGCAGCGGTAGGTCGAATCCGAAAAACAAAGGAAGATAACACGCGAAAATGTGGGGATAAGAGATATAACCGAGAAAATCAAAATAGGGACGATTGTATAACGTAAATTGGCTTCAAACCGCGGCAAGGAAGTCATCAGACATCACGGTCCATTCAAAGTGATCGTGATTCGTGAACGATCCAGAACATTAGGGACCCACGAAAAAGGCGAAACGTCCGTGTGGAGCAATTAAAAATCCCCGTGAGGGAGCCAAGCCAGGCATAATAATGTGGGAGTATCCTTTCTCCTAAGTGTTGTACATAATTGTAGACGTAGGCAGTATGTAATTTATAAGTTCAAAGGCAATATTTTATTTTATATTTTGTGATTGTACAAAACAGGATGTGAAAGTTTGTTTATTTTTTTGGTATAGTGTATTTCTTTTCATAGTGTTTTTCTTTTTATAGTTTATTTCTTTTTATAGTGTAATTCTTTTTATAATGTATTTCCTTTTGTTGTTTTTTCAATGTTTTTGTTTGTTTCGTTGTATAAGTTTGTGAGGTGTATTCATAAACTGGCAGGGGGAATTAAGATAGCAAATAGGACAATATTAAATGTAATCCGTTATCTGGAATGAAATTTTTTTTTTTTTTCCAAACCCCTGGATAGTTATATTTACAGTTATATACATTTAATTTGATGTTTTTCCATTTGCTGAAGCTGGGCTTCATTTTAAGGAATTTTTGTGGTTTTGGTATTTACATTGTTATTTCTTTTTCCTTCTTATTATAACAAAAGTGTTGGGGCACACTTTATTTTTCTGTATGTTTTTCTTTATACAACTAATTTTAACCTAATCTAATCAACTTAACTAATACCTTAAACTAAATTTAGTGTCTATTTCACATTATGTTTCCTTCCACTACTTTCTGCCATCTAAGTGGGGGTGGTGCTGGAGTTAGTGTCCTAAATAGTGGGTTTGCTAGATATCCCAGCGAATCCAGGAATTTGATATGCCTCCTCCTGATAAATTCCGGAACCGTTGGTAAATCTAGCAGGGTGTGAAGTTCATGAGCCTTTTTCTTCTTCCACGCCGTTGTCCTTACCATCTTCCGGAGCATCGAGTCTTGAAACCTCTGGAGGAGCCGCTGCGTGCCACCGGTGAGATGTGTGAACAATGGAGCCCCGTATAGCAGTGCTGGCCTTAGTATGCTCTTGTACACTTGCAATTTGAGGCGGAGTGAAAGCGCTGGCGAAGTCAGTAGGTGGTGAAGACGGTAAGATCTTCTCCTGACCGTCCTGGTCTTTTGATATAGATGGGTACTAAGCTTGAGATGCCGATCAAGCTTCAGGAGCCGGGTTTCCAGCAGGGTTTCAGGAGTATCGTCTGTACCCCCTCCTGGCCAGGGGTCCTGTTTCCGTGGGCTCTTCTGAGGATGGCCTTCAGTTTCTTCGGAGTGACGAACATGTAATTGTTCTCCTTAGCCATCTCCGGTATTGAGAGCTGGGCCCCTATCCGCGTATCTATATCCTGCTGATAGTGCCCAACTAGTAGCTCGGCTTGCTCAGCATGATTTAGAAGGCGGTCTCCATCATGTAGGCGGACATTAGAGGTCTTCTTAGTTGCCGCTTTTGTGAGTTTCCAGAATTTCCTGTAATCACCATGCGTGGCCCGTAGTCGTTCGTGCCAGGTCGCAGTCTTCCATTGGCGCATGAGATTTTTAATCTGGGTGGTCACTGCGTTCAGGGCTCTCTTGGTGTCTGGATCTCTGGTGCGGGAATGACGATTCTTCAGTTTCCGCCTACTTTCTATGAGCGCCATGATGTGGGGTAGGGGTTTCTGTAAGTGGGGAGGCTGTGGATGGTAGGTGGGAATGGCCATCTGCGCAGACTCGACTAATGCTGCCGTGAAGTTCTCGATGTAGTGAGTTACTTCATCCACGGTTCGTAGGGTCGGAACTTGCTGCAGCCTATGGCATACCTCGGCTTTGAAACGGCTCCAGTTGGCCTCCTGGTATTTAAATTTCTTCACCGTCGGTTCGGGTCTTCTTCCTTGCACTTCATAGATCACCGGGCGATGGTCCGATGAGATGAAGTCTGTGACAGTGCACTCAGTGATACGGTGTGGCTGTCTTGTTAACAGGAGATCGATTGTTGACGTAGAGCCATCTCGAAAGTGGCGGAAGGTGTGAGTGGCTGGGTGTACAACTGTAAATGCTGTTTTAACCAGCTGCCTTCCCGCCGGGTTTGCCGTCGTGTTATGCCATAGGCTGTGTCTGGCATTCAGGTCTCCTATCAACAAGTGATTGGTTTTTGTCCCGCATGTGTCGATGAGTTGCCGTAGCTCTCTCAGTGACCCCCTTGGACGCCGGTATATGCCTGTGATGTAGGTAGGCTGGTTCATGAGCACCTGAACGGTGACATGACTGGTCCGTGCGTCTCTGGTGTTCATATGGGGTGGCATCTTCTTCCACGTCGTTCCATGCCGTATCGCTATGAGTACACCTCCATGGGGATCGTGTGAGTCATCTGTAGCTACGGCATATCCTCGAAATCGGAGGGGGGCGCCCTTGTATTCTTGTGTCCGTGATGACGGCCACAGTGGGTTCAGTGAGCGCCAGGAGAGCCTCCACCTCTTCTATTGTTGTGGCGAGGCCACAACAGTTGAAATTTACAATGCTGTAACCAATCATTTTTGACACTGGCATCCTTGTTTCAGGTCTGTAATGAGTGTTTTCATGAAAGTCCTCATCTCTGAAAACATATGGGTGATGGTTTGATTTATCACTGTCAACATGAAAGTTTGTGATTGGTCCAGCTGAGGTTGTGGCGCTCCCTCCTCTGCCGGTGGTGGGGATTCCTTGTCTGTTCCAGTCGCTGATGGCGGTTGAGGCTCTGAGGGACGCAAGAGAGAAGAGTACGTTGTCGCCGTACTAACAGGTCTGTTTTCCCTATTCTGATTGGTTGTGGCAGTGCTGCTGGTTTGCACTCGTCTGGTTGCAGCCTGTTCTTTTCTCTTCTGTTCGGCAATCTTGATAAGTTCTTACCGGGCTTTGCACTGTCTGTAAGAGGCCACATGGTTGCCCTGACAGTTTGTGCATTTAGGCTCACCCTTTCTGGGACAACTGTCGACGCTGTGTCCCCCGCTGCAACCCACACATGCCAAAGCATACCCGCAATAATTATTTGGTATGCCCGAACTTCTGGCATCTATAACACTGCGGGGGTGCGTTAGCTTTCTTCGGTATGTATTTACAGACGAGAAGATGCACCTGTTGACGTGCCTAATCGCCTGCACGTCCTCAATGGTGACCTTGACAGGTACCGTGATTACTATTGGTGACAGAGGGATCTTTTTTCCTTTTTCATCTGTCTTCTGCAGCCTCCTCACGTCCACTGCTGCAAGAGGCTTAACAGCCTCTTTTACGTCCTCTATCGGGATGCTGACGTGTAGATTTTTTAGCACAAATCTACTCTGTGTCAGGTCTCTTCTTTGTGCATACGTGTGAAAACGTATGTCCATTAAGCGAAGTCCTCTAAGGACTTCGTTTCTGTCCTTCACATTATTCAGCAGGATGTGTACTCCAGCACGCGTTTGCCTTAACAAGTAATCTGAGATTTTTAACTTCGTTAAGAATTTTTTGGCCTCCGGAATGGTGTGTTCTGCGGCCAACATGACAGGTGGTACTGGGAGCGGCTTCTGGGGATCCTGGGTCACAGTCTCGGTATCTACGTTGGCGAGTACCGCATACCTATTAGAGGTCTCAATCCCACTGGCCTGTAGAGGTTTGGGTTTTCTCTTCTTTCTCTGACGCGTGTTTCACGTCCCAGTGGGCTCGAAGAACTAGCTGCTTCTACATCTGCTTCGCCTTCAGAGCTGGGAAGGGGGGCACTCTGTGCTTTTTTTTTTTTTTTTTTTTTTTTTTTTTTTTTTTTTTTTTTCCAATCCCTCAAACAAAACAAAACATTAATAAAACAAATAATTGGATAAATTATAAACTTGATGTACTTTACCTTTTACTACCTGTTGGTATTTGAAGGTCTGATGACTATTTACAATTTGAATGATATTTCCCAGTCAGGGAATTTTCTCATTATTTAGAGGTGAGGGTCCTCTTCTAGTTGTTTGTTAATAAAATACCTACTACTAAGAACTTTATACAAGATTAATAATGATAATATTTACAATATTTACATGGTTATATTTACAAAGGATGAATATAAGAGAGTGGTGCTGGGGTGGGACTAGGGAGTAGGCAGGACGGGGCGATGGGATAGGATACTGGGAGTGGGGGTGCTTTAGAAGCGGATTACAGTATAGTGTTGACCGGATTGAGTGGTCCCTTTCGGCTCTGCCATCTGGCAGGAAGGGAGGATGGGGTGATGGCCCGGAAGAGTGGGTTAAATGAGGCAGAGATGTTGTCAAAGAACTTTATATGTCTCCTTGTGATGTGCTGTTGAACCGTGTCGAGTTGTAATTCATTGTGAATGTGTGCCATGTTCCGTCTTTCGAGAGATGTTCGTTTTGTGATTTTTTGTAGGACGCTGTTTTGGTATGTTTGGAGAGACTTCAGGGCTGAGGGGTATAGGTAGTGCAGGATGGGGGCACCGTGAAGCAATGTAGGCCTAAGGATGGCTTTGTAAATCAGGATCTTGAGTCTGAGTGACAGCCCTGGTGAATAGAGTAAGTGATTTAGTTGGTGTGTAGTGGCTTTGGCTATCTGTATCCTGTGTTTTGTGTGAGCTGTAAATGATAAGTGTGATTCCAATTTCATACCGAGGTATGTTAGCTGTCTTTTATTCTGTATGGTTTGGCCATTCAGTTTTGGTTGTTGTTTGAGTGTTTTCTTGTATGAAAATGTGATTGCATCAGTTTTTTGTGTGTTTATGTGGATATTAATGTTTTTAAGTTGGTCTGTGATTTTTTGGGCTACCGTTTCGGCCTTGCGCATGGCGTGATCTGCATTCATGCTTGCTGTATATATAGCAATGTCGTCAGCATATGCAGCGATTTGTACATCATCAATCTTTTGCCCTACTATATGGGCTGTGTATATGTTGAAAAGGACTGGCGCAAGGACCGAGCCCTGGGGAACACCACAGGTAACTGGGCGCGGGGTGGATCACTCTGTGCTGTGTCCATCTCGCGCACTTTATTGTCCTATCTCGCGCACTAGACGGACCGTAACGAGAGCACCTACGTGCGGACCATGGGAGCACCAATGAACGGGCCGTAACCAACGCACATACACTGTCACTCTGGGGAAGCTTAAACCATCTGAAGGACCCTAAATAGGAAACGTAATCTCAGGTTTGTAAATAGTTATCCCACCTTCAAGTACCCACAGGTAGAATAAGGTAATGTATATATAGGAATCATAATACTTTGCATGATGCTATCATTTTACTAATTATATTTATTCTTTTGTTCTGAGGGGTCAGAAAAAAAAAAAAAGTGTCTAACTGAATATAAACACTCGATGAAGTACACTGCGTTGAAGACGGCTAGAGGACATCTGTACCCCAAGCGCCTACTCCAGGTTTAAAGAATGGGGATTGGCTGCCAAGTCGTCTGCCATGCACCATTTTTTTTTTTAATGCATCATTCATATTTATAGCATATTCTAAATATTGCAATAAGAATATATTCATTTAACTTCAGCGAAACGTCGAATTTAATTCAATTGTTCGTAATGAAATTGTTTGTTATTTATTTTGAAAAGGTCAAGTAAAATGTTGCTTGTTATGAGTCAAGGAAGAATATATTCAGGAAAATCAACTTGAACAACATTAAAAAAGTTTATATTAGATATTTGTATGATACTTGATGAAAATGATTTTAGAGATATGATCACAAAAGAGAACGCTGGGACATCGAATTGAAGATAGAGGAAGAGAAGAAATAACTCTAGAGGATCCCGTGAATATTTCACGAGGAGCAGGATGAGATGGCAAGGCTCCTTAATCCGTCCATTTCTTTTTTATTCATTGTCTCCGACGTGGCCAACCTATCCTGTATTGCTGCTCACAAAAAGGGTATTGTTTTGGTCTTCGTCTCTGGATTATTATAAAACTTTATCAGCAACATCTTTTCGACTTTACAATTAATGAAAGATTTATTTGTATGTTTATTGAATATTATAATCCCATAAAAATGTGTTGTTTTTTTTCATACACAACAAAACTAATTAATGTTTGGACAAAAACGGACTATAAACTATTCCAGTTTATTAATAATAAGATTAATTTAAGAAAACAAAAGAAAAAAAATGTTAGATTTCAATAAAAACATTTTCTAGATATCAAATCTTAAAAAAAAATAAAAGCAATAAAACGAAAAACTATGACCAGCAGAGCTTCGTCACAAAACCATCAAAAGCCACTTCTCTTGTACCAAATCTCTAACTTAATTTCTGTAGGCTGTATAAGTGTGTAAAAACTGCGAAAAAAACGTGAACGGGGTAGAAGAGAACTTTGGACTCTCAAAGTTTGAACCCTCTCTAACATCAACACAATTCGCATGCAAATTTTCAATCCTTTACCCTATTTTGAGAGGCTGTAGAGGTGGAAAAAATCTTAAAAACCGCGAAAAACAGATTAATGACGTAATTTCGACTGAAATGTATATCCACTTTTATGGTAATTTTGTACTTAGATTAAAGTCCGATTAATTTTCTCTTTCTCACTCTCTCTCTCTCTTTCTCTCTCTCTCTCTCTCCCTCTCTCTCTATATATATATATATACATATATATATATATATATATATATATATATATATATATATATTGTTTAATTTGATTTTTAAATATATACCTTTTATAAAAAATTATGTTCCAAAATTTGCATTCTTCAACTAAATGCATTGCTTATAAATATTATATTCACATAACCTACAAAACCTAGTAAGTCAAGCAATTTAAAACAAACATTCGGTCACCACATTAAAATAAATAATAAATATCTAATTATATTATAGGCTGTAATAATAAACTATAAAATAATAACAAATAATTAATTACATTAATATTCACCAACAGCAAACTAATATTTCATAACAAATTAAATTAAAAAATAAAACAATAAATTAAGATCTTTGCAATGTGACTTACTGATGATTACTTAGATCTTTCCAATTAGCACTATTTAGTAAACTAGCAATCTTCCGGAGAACAGACCCACCGCCCAAAATGCTCTTCTCTTACATTGCTATAGATATGATAAGTTCCTAAGAAGTAAATTTTATTTTCATATCGGGCAACTATCGTTGCTCTAATTAGACTTAAGTTGAGTATTTCCGTTCTTCAGAGAAAAATTGACCGTATTGATGAAAGACCAAAATAATCATCTAGATTATTCATCATATATATAGATTATACATATCATATAGATTATTATATGTATACATATACTGACATTCCCGAAAAAGAGTTCTAGGAGTTATGAAGCATATTTAAATTGCAGCCAACCCCTACGATAATCTCCGATGCAGTGCAAACGTCAATCATTTTCGAAAAAATACGATAAAAATTTTTAAAAAAATCGTAATACATATGATATTTTTTTAATATTATAATATTAACCTATCATCTTTAAAAACTCTGATTCAGAACTAATTTTGGCTTATTGGTTAATGCTTTTTTGTTTAAGGCAAAGGGGGAAAAAAAAAATCAAATTCCCTCCAAATTTTCAATTTATTCACATAAATGCCAGCAAGCATAGTTGACATAGTTTACTACAACATAAACAGCAAACATATTTAAAATAAAAATATCCAAATTGAAATGAATTTTCGAAATGCCGGAGAGGACACAACACGTTCTAGCTCTGATCAAAACAACGTCTGTCGTTGCTTTATTCTCTTGCTTATGGTATTTTCATTTTAATTGTTTTGCATTTTTTTTTTATTAGTACTGTGGTAATATATTTTTTCTTTTGAATATTTAAATATTATTAATTTTAATTTATCGATGTTTATTTTATTTTTATTTTCAGGGGCAGTTTCGTTTCATATTTAATTTCAGAAAATTGTTGTTAATTAATAGATTTTTTTTTTGCAAAGTTTTATTTTATTTCATAAAGAAGCTTTTATTATCTATTCCTCTGTTATTTTAATGACTAGAAATAAAGTTAATTAATTTCATTCTTAAAATGCTTCTTTATCGGGGAAAGATAAATTCCACTCCATACTGTTTTGCAAATCAGGTGCCAATTCTAAACAAATCCCGAAAAGAAACTCAACTAATTTATAAGAAATTAAAGCATTATAAAAGGAACAGTTTTCGTGGAAGTGGGATTTCCAAATGTTTAGGGGGCTGAGCGCATCAGAGGGCTGAGAAAAACATTCACAAGTGTGATTTTGAAAAAGAAAAGAAAACTTTTGATGTTGGTCCTGCTTTTGTGTAAGGAATCGAACCATGGTTCATATGAACATTTTTGTAGGTTTTGAGGTCAGCCTCTGAAGTTTCCTGGTTCTTATCCAATAATCCCAGTATAATTGTTTATGCTTAAGAGATGGCAAGCTCCTGGCTGTAAAGTTAAGAGGTCAACCGGTGTCCCTTTATGTGTTTAAATCCATTCAAACATATTGTTAGCTGTGCCCAGTCTTTAAAAAACATATTATTTTTTAAATGATCTTTATTTTAAATACAAAACCTGACCAGGATTTTTAACAGGTTTTTGTAGACTTGTACAGTCCACTAGTGTACGTGCTTATGGTGAGTTATGTTCAACCAATGTAACTAACTGGCCAATGATTACGACAAAACATTTTTTTTAAAAAGAAAGCTTTATTATGTGTAGCAACGATAATTTTGAAGGTAAGCAAACTTCTCTAGAAGTAGCTATTTCAATAGTTGAATTTCTATTAATATTCCTATTGTCGCAGTGCAGTGAGTTGAAAATAAGACGAATAAGTTCGGAGTTTTCAATTGTCAGCATTAAGCTAGTTTCATTTTATTTATTAATTTTTTTTTTTATCATACATTTTCACTTCTAAGTAACGACTTGTCCATTGAGAAATCTAAACCAATATAGTGTAACAAAGAAGAAATGTGAGAGAAAATGCTGACAGCTGGCCATTCGGATGAAACCAAGGGAGTTTTAAATTTCAGAGAAAAACAAAAGGAAGAATTTCCTGAGTTATTTCTGACTTCTCATTTCTGACATGTATGAGGTTTGAACAATATAAACGTATTCAATTTCTACTGCGTCGATAGATTGTCCAAAAAATTAAATAATTTTTTTTTTTTTTTTTTTACTTATACTGAAATCTCTCATCCAAAGAATAAATAAACGGATAGTGCCTAGCTGACAACCTTGACAAAACTTGAATTTTGCAAGTCAATCGCAAATTATTTGCCTAAATTTAAGTTCTTCGTAACCAACTATCGAAAACTATCTAAGACTAAAAAAACGCTCATAATTTAACAAGAAATAAGCGTAAATCATCTTATGGCCCATTTGTTGAAAAATGGGCATACATGTTAATCCAGTAGTTAATTGGAGCTTGAACACATATTAAATAAGGACATCCGTATAAACCAACTTTAAAAAAAAATTTCTATAACTGCTTAGATAACTTCGAGCTAGGAATCAAAATTTAGTAATTAATAGGATTCAAATATTGATTACTATTAAGGCAATCAACGGCTAAGAGATAGCTTATTATTAGCAAAAATGTTCGCTTTTACGCAATCATCCAATGAAAACCTACAATACAAACTTCTTGAAGCAATTACCGACTCAGACCACAATAAATCAAACTGTATAGAAGGCCGGACCCATTATTCAACTTGGAATCATCCACCTAATTTCGAACCTATTAGATTCACCACAAAAGAACGATTATCAACACTACGTTCAAAGCAGCCAAGACACTGCCAAGTAAGATGAGAAAATGTTCAACTTCAAAATAATTTACCGGTAGACATGCTAATTTAAGTTTTGGTGAAGATTGCATAAAAAAACATTAGACTATAAATTTAATGGTATATAAGTGGTTTTAAATTTAATTTAACATTTATTTATCAATATTTATTTAACTTTTAATACACGAGAGAAAAATACAACATATTGTAGCCACTTAGATTTGTTTTTCTTGGTGCGGTTTTCCTTTTCAATTAACAACAAATATACTAGACAATATAATGAGCGAAAAAACGTAATATTTTTAAAGCAATAATTATATCCGAAATAAGTACTACAAAATACCAATACACAATTGTGGTTAGTATATATCTTAGAGGACGTGACGGCCGAGTACGTTGGGGCGAGGGTCCCAGATTCGGAACGTTGTGGGTTCGATTTCCGCCTGGGCCAGTTAATATTTATTTCGCGGCGATCCCGCGAAATGAATCTTGACACTCCCACTCTGGTTAGTACGCGGCGGTGACGTAAAAGTAGCCCTCAGGGGTTGGCAAAAAGGATAACTTGCCGGACTAGTTCCAGTAGTATATATCTTCCGAATGCAGCCGACCGCAGGTCTAAAATCTATTTTTTTATTGAAACAAGACTTATAATAAAATATTTAAAAAGAAGCAACTGCGTCTGTGAGCTCAATTTGATTTTGAAAATGGGATTATTCTTGTTATTTGTTAACTGATTTCTCAGTACCGAAGCTGTCATATTCATATGAATGACATAACACCTACTGGTGTTAATCCGATTTGGTTGAAATTTTTAGTTATCGTGAGCGTGGTACTAGTGGTACGAAGATGGTCCCATGTCAATTCAAATTGTTCAACTGCCAACCACTACTTTCGCATACGCATACACAAACGAATTTTTCCTGGCACTTATATTTCAAAAACGAATCTTTCGATTCGGCCCAAAGTTGAAGAAACGTTGAGTATTAGTATAAAACTGGTTCACTATCAATGTAATTAAATTACATCCACTATTTTTATTTACGCATGTGTAAGAATAATTCCTTGACACACCAATATTTCAAAGACAGCGCGTCCGATACGACCCAAAGTTGGAGGAAAGTTGAAGATTAGTGTAATAATAATACAGTATCAATTTTGCCCAATTTCATCAACTGCTTATTAGTTAATCTTTGTTTATATTCATCATTTTGGCATTAAGAAATCATAAGTTGTTGAAAAACACGTGTAGCAAAAAACTCAAAATTTCATCGTCAGCAACTCCAAACATAAAAAAAAAAGGAAAAGGTTTAAGAAATGACACGCACAATATCCGAAATAAGACTGACTTTATTCAGGTTTTAATTCTCCTTATATACATTCTGGCTGTTGTTTACAGCCGTAAAAGGTCTTAAGGCTAATACTGTTGCACTCCGGGCCTTAACTCCCCCCTGCCAGTTCACGAACATTTCGTAAACTTTACAAAAGCACAGCCACGAAGTGCACAACACTCAGCCGTTAATACCTAATATAATTACACTTTAATGTTACATGTAATCACTGCACTCATATCTTAAAACTATGTACATAAACAGTGTTAAGGTCTACGAAAGCTAAAATGTTTTTTTACACTACAATAATTATAATGGAAAACAGAATAATAAGAGACTAAGAATGGAAGAATTGCTTGCAGGCGAATTATGTAGAATGGAAGGAAAAAAAAAAATAAATAATTTACTTATTGAGCTGAAAAACAAACTTTTGTACAATACAATAATCATAACAGAAAATAGAATAATATGCGGCAAAGAATGGAAGAATTTCTGGACAAATGAATTCTGTGGAAGAAAAAGAAAACTAATTAAAAATTTTACTTATCAAGCTGAAAAACAAATTTTCATAAACCACTCTTCCATGGGGTCACACACTGACACTGAAAACTTTGTGATAACTACCTGTAGGGTAGGACGTCATACAGTGAGAAGGTGTTATTCCAGAACCCCTGGTGGTGATAATAAAAAGCAGTAGGCCAACTTTCACTTTATGCCAACCAGTCCCTCTCTCCCCAAGCATTTTTTATTAAGTATATGGTGATATGACGATTATCTAAACAAACTACATTAAAGGAGTGGAAATTTATTTATCGGGAATGCTAGGGTTCGGCTATTTGATAAACGGGCATCAGAAATCTCAATAATATACATGAAAATATCTGATATGGACAACACTAGACTTCCTTGTACGCCTATTAAATTATAAATCCGTGGCTCAAAAAGTGATACTGAATTTGGTTACTAGTTCTCGAAGATTGCAGTAAAAACGACACTCGGCGTCCCGTCATCCATTTATTGAAACACAGACTCTTGTCACTGGAGGTCTCATTTCGTTATTATATATCGTTTTCCTTCAGTAGGTAACTAGTTTCCAAGATATTTCTTCATGTTCCATGACAACAATAAAATTGTCAATATCACTGGATAAAGCATTAGAAATGGACAGTTTCGACATTTTAAGCGGAAAAACCCACTTAACTAATATCTTATTCTAATGATGAAGACTTGTTGATCTAACAAATGGGGAGGAAAAATAGTATTTTAGACTCAATTTTAACACTTAACACAAGTAATAAAAATGTTAAATTGGATTGGAAACCAAATTGCGTTTGTAACCTTTATTACCGAAACATATGATTTCTCTTTTAATTTAAATATAATTTTTTATGTAACCTTATTATGACCTTCAAGTAAAGTATCCTTTTCCGCTCACGAATCTTAACCAAAATCTAGTAAATACATTTATTTCGGTATAAAAGTCCTATTTACCAAATTTGAGATGTTTTACATTATATTTTAATATATTTTTTGACGAATGTCTAATATGACCTTCAAGTAAAGTACCACTTCCGGTTTTCCACTTTAGACCAAAATCTAGTATGTTATTTATATTAATATATAAATTATAAATACTAAATTTGAGAAGTTTTGCATAGTATTTTAATATAATTTTTGATGGATATCAATTATGACCTTCAAGTAAAGTACCACTTCCGGTGATCAAGCAGTAACCAAAAAGGGAAGTCCACAAATAGATATTACAGCAATCCTAAAAACAAAATTTCAACTTTCTACGGCTAACTGTTTTTGAGTTATGCGAAATACGAACGTACGAACGTACATAAGAACGTATGTACAGACTCCACGACGAAAATAGTCAAAATGGATTCAGGGATGGTCAAAATGGATATTTCCGTCGAAATCTGAAAACCGAAAAAAATTTTATTATTACAATAAACAATACTTACAATATTTCAATTACAATACTTCCTTTACTTCGTAGAAGGAAGTAAAAAGATGGTACATTATTGGATTATGGAATTTTTCGTCCATTCACAATCACACATATTGACTGTCTGTAACCTCTACAATAGCTAATTTTCAAAATGAATGTTAAATTTAAAATTCATAGCCTTTGGAAATTAATCCTATTCTTAAACCGACCGCGAAGTAATTCAAATAATATCACGGAGCCTTGTGGGAGGAAAAAGAGTGATTTAGAATTTAAATGAAGGGCTCTCCGGGTTGAAAACATTTTATCTGGGTTTGTACCAGCACGATTGATTGGTCTATTCATGCCACTATTCATATTCATAGAATCAGTGCATTCACTGCATCTCTTATGCATCAAGATATAAAGAAAAAATATTAAAGTCATTGTAATGAGGTGGAGTTCTATTCATATTAGGGATTGATCCTTCTATACAATCATGCGGATGACAACTGGTTCTATTCTTAGGAGCACTAAGGATTTTTTCAAAAGTGTTTTTTCTGGACTTGAAATCAGTGCTTCGTGAGGAGAACTGAGTAGCTGATTAAACGTAGAAGTAGTTATAACGGTATAAATACTTGTGAAATTAACGTAACGAAAATGTACGTGCAAGACTGATAACTAACTATAACTCCCTCATAAAAAATTAACGAGCATCTAAGTGTTTTGGGATTGGTGTTCGATGATAATCCTGTAGAAAAGATAAAAATATAAAAATAGAAATCTATATACACAACTTTGGATAGGGCCTAAATATTATAGCTATGTAAAAAAGAATTCGTACATGAAAAACAAAAATGGAATAAAAGAAGAAAGATTTCTTGTAGAATACATAGAGAAAAGAAACACACACACAAGATGTATGAAGAATGATCTGAATTATATGTTGGTTTTAAAAAAAAACAACGTAATTATTGGAACCAGATTCCTATAACATAGTGCATGCATGATCAGCCAGCGTTGGACTATATTGAAAGGAAAATGGAATAGCAGAGTTTTGAATGTGCATAATGGCATAAGGAGGTTGCGTGCCGGATACTTTATTTATTTTGTTTTATATATATATATATATATATATATATATATATATATATATATATATATATGTATACATAGTTGAAATGGGATAGCTTGGCGGGCAAGACTCTGGACCCACCAATACCCAATACAGCTGTGGGAAGAAATTAAAAGCTGTATCAGCCTATATTCTAGGGTGGCAACCTTCAAGAGTATAACCAGCCTATATACAGTGGGTACCAGACCTTTTATTGGGTTGAGGAATAAACCTGACAGTTGAGTTTGGATCCAAACCCCATCTCAATGAGTAACCATTTATCAAGAAGGAGTAAGCTCTTACCAAGCACTTGCGTTCAGTGCTTGGTAAGAGCTTACTGAGTGACTACCTCTGACCCTTAGTGAGTTGTAGAGGTACAGACTTGTCTAAACATATATGATTTAATGTTCCTTCATACTACTTCTATCGTTTCATAACCCACTCTAATGCCACGGTGTTACTTGGAACTTCGAAATTGATAAAACATAGTGAAAAATATGAATAATGAAATGAAACAAATTTTATTTCTCGATATGAAGTACCGGTACATCATCGCTATTTAGCTATCTTCCTAATTTGTCTTATAATTAATTTAGCTAAAAAGAAACTTCGATCTTTTTTTAAGTTTTTTATAAAATTATATCATACATAAATTTAACTTACGGGTCTTATCCATGATGTTTACATATTAAAAATTATCAGTTTATCTCAATTGCTAAAATTGTACGAGCTGATGCAATTTCTTTTATAGACAACTCAATCAATCCAATAAAAATATCGATTTATGCATTGCAAACTAGAATGAATATGAAAAAAAACAATAACCAGAACTCGTCCTCTGTAATTTGGTTTGCAGAAGAAAATGTTTGTACTTTAATAAAATACATCTCACACAATACTTCGAAATAGGAATATTGGAACAGCACGAGAACAATGTTGAACAAGAGCAAAGATCAGACAAAAAGAACAGTACGTGATGAATACAGAAACAGGCAACTGCCAAATTACCCGGTAAAAGGTTTTGAATGGCCTCCTGGGCTGCCCCAGTATTTTCCATTCTATTCACGTCCGGAAGGGAAACCCTAAGGAATTCTGGCACTCCAGAATTTGATATAAGGAGGTGATAAATCTAGATTTAAAAATAATCAATAGTAGTATTTCGAAACTTCATATATATATATATATATATATATATATATATATATATATATATATATATATATATATATATATATATTATATATAAAATAATTCTATCACTTATATAAATAAATAAGAATGTACAGCTTATTCATAGATATAGATTTTTATTAATTTACATTTCATGCAGCTTTTACTAAGGACAACAATTAATATTGGCAATGTTATACCTCTTATACAGCAGAGAATCATTTTTGAAGATGCTCCTTACCTAAAAAAAATTAAAATTGGTTAATTAAATATAAATTAATTGGTATAATAAATATTGCCGGATGAGTTAATTTTGTATGAATTGTAAACAAACATTCCTTATGTTGGAAGTTGTTTAATACGTTTGAGAAGATTTGACAGCTAATAATAAAAAAATCTAAAAGTGTGAAAAACTGAGAAATACGTTTGTTGGCGTTGTTTTCGCTACCTGCAGTCAGAATTAACACTTGTTAAGGAATAGGTGCTAAATCCATGGCTATTTTAAAATTGGTACTAAGATGGAATGCAATTAGTTAGCATAGTATTATCTTAAAAGAATGCAAAGGCAATTTAATTTTTAGATACATATTATCGCAACTAATTATAAAACCTTAAATATAGCAGGTACTTTATGATCGGAGTACCGCACATTGATTAAAAGAGGAAAAGATAAATAAATTTCTGTTTTGTTTTTTTAAATAAATATCAAAAGTAAAATTTTGATTTCCCTTAAATTTTATGCGTAAGGAATTAGTATTTATGAGGATTGAATAATAACCCAGTTTTTTGCTCCCCTAAATAAAGTGGCGTAGCAAGAGGAGCGTCCAGAGGGTCCGGACCCTCTCGAAATTACAAAATACTTTTACTTATTATCTGTAAACAAAAATTGTATAAGCCTATTGAATGTTATTTTATAAATAATATACCTAGGCATAGAAAATATTATTAGAGAGAAGGCTCCCTTATATTTCTGGTTGGGATGGGTTTCTTTTAAGTAGATCCTTTGATGGGTCTCCCTCCCTCCAAAAACGAAATCCATGCTACTACGGCCTGTACGGAAGAAATTTCTGAAAGGGCGTTTAGTTCATTCTTGAAACTCACTACCAGCATATTTTAGAGTCGATTTACAGGATTTTAGCTGTTTTTCTCTCAAAATAACTTTAGAGAAAACAGCTTTTTAAATGAAGTGCTTAACAAACAATCTGACATATTACATTTACACGACTTTGGTCATAGAGTTAGTTTTTAGATTTTTTTGTGTGGGTCCAAACCTCTTTATATAATTACATGTATAAATGTATATTTAGATTTTAATTTTACATGAAAATCCTTCTCTAGTTATTAGCTACTCAAACATTGCCCTTCAAAAATTGTATGATTCACACACTTCAGGGACAATCTATAACTTGAGTATGAATCTTCAGACGCTAAAAATCTCGTTCCTCTCCATCATGAGAATTGATCATATACTAACTCACCCTTTTTTGTAACTTTTTTTATAAAATAAAATTGTTCTTAGTTATATAACAAATTGTTAGAAACTTGTACAAAGAAAATATTATAAAATAAGTCTTTTGTTATATAGTTTATATAGCAAAGCTAAAACATACAACTTTGTAACAGAGGTAAAACATTTGCTTGATGAGCAACAAAACCTTGTTTCTCGAGTAAACAATACATTTTTATAATAAAACATGGGCGTACAGAAATGAAGTTCATTATACATAATAATAAGAAGTGAGAATGATTAGCTCGGTGCCGATACATCAACAACCGCTATATTAAAACTTCCTTCATTGATCTCTGTGGAGCCATAAAAAATGACTTTCCTCTGCACTAAGTATTTAATTTTTTTAAACACCGTCACGGAGATATTATCATTATTTTATGTTTAAGAGTTTAAGATGATATGAAGTCGAAGAGAATTTCACGCCATGAATGGAAATATATTTTCCGAAATTATAATTGTAAGTTGATCAAATCTATTTCTATTATGCTTAAAGTCGTTCTTGAAGAACGAGGAGGATTGTCCTATAAATATTAAAAATTTGAAATGTTCAAAAATTTTAAGCAGTACGTAAAATTACGAAAAATTTTGTGACAAATTTATTTAGGAATTTGATAAAATTGTTGTTGTGCTTATAAATATTATATATTTATTTATTGAAAAGTAGAGTATCTTTTTTAAATACAATTAAACAAAATGAATGTACATCATTTCATTCATTTTACATTAATTTTTAGGACTTTTAATTTTTAGGAAAGTGAATTGTAAAAGCGTTCGTACAATTTTCAATCACTAAAATATAATTAGTACAATTCTATTGAATAAATTATAGCATACATTTTAAGTTTCAGGAAAATAAATACAACAGAAGTCAAATAATTATTAAACTTACTCATATGAGCCGAAGACTATGATAAAGTAGGCCATTCAAAATAAGAATTATTAACTAAAGTGAAATATTATTAAAACAATGAGACATTGGCATTAATTTAAAAGTAAACGTAATATTCGAAACAGAACCGTTCCGCAAAGATTTCTAGATCTGACTAAATAAACAAGAAGAGAAAATTCTGCTACAGGAAGTTAAAGTGGGGGGTAATTAAATTACAGAGATTCCACCATCCAGCGCGCCACTAAAAGTCTACAATATTGTTAGGTTTCTTCAAATGTAAATATGTATTCAGATATGAAAATCTCAATTACTAAGAATCTTTTCTTTCTTTTTCTTCAACTATTTCTTTAATTTCTGATTATTTTTTTTTAAATATTTGTAATTAATGAGATAATTATTGAGCTGAATCCCCATACTCATTTCCTTAATTTGTTTCATAACAATGTTTCTGCAACGTAGAGGTGGTTATCAAACCTTTCAGTATATACGTCTGTATCATTAAATTATCATTACATATCTGGCTTATTCACATTTTATTCAAAAACTTTGCTACACATTTAAGGAGAAGATGATAGGGATTCCGTTTGGGAAAGAAATGCCCATTGAGATTTTAGACTGTTTTTACACATTGTGTGCCAAAATTTTTACCTAAGTTGTATGTCTTCATCGGGTGACTTGACGAGAGAATGGGAATGAGCCAATTCTGCAACTTAGGTCGAAATGTCATCACACATTAAAGGAGAATAATACTTTTTTCACTTTGATTACATATATGGTCAACAAAACTTCCATCATTATTTAAAATATCTTTCCGTGTTTTTCTTTTATGACTGCACCCCCAACCAGCTTCTCCTCGATTACATGTACGATAAATAATATTAAAGGTTTAGTTTAATTTTACCAGAAAACTTGATTTAGTCTGTTAGTTGAAAAATTTCATTTTTTACAATCTCTTGCCATTTATGTTAAAATTTTACTGTCACAATAAAGATTAATTCATCACTATTACCAATTAATGCAGAATTAATATAAAAACCTATGTGGCTTATCACAAAGTGTAAAACAATTGTCTTAGACATAAGTAATAAGAGATATAAAAAAAGAAATTTAACTATAAATGAGCGAAATTAAGCAAAGAGGTAAGGGTATACAAATGTCTAATGACATTTTTTAATGATATTTATATTAGTTTTTAATAATATGTGACAAATTGAAGGGCATGTAGGTATAATGAATATGGACTATTTTACAAAAAAATTTTAAATTGGTTTTTGTTATGTTTAATTATGATTACAACTGGTCCAAAGTCTTATACATACATAGACGAATGAAGAAACAAAATTTTTTATAGTTCATTCCTATATTTATTTTAATATAAAAAATAATTATTTCAAATATTATTTTTAAAATAAATACAATTTATATTCCCATAAATATCAAGGCGAAATTGAGGCATATTATCTATTTGATTTAAAGGTAGACATTCGCTGGTACTGCCCGCGGTTGCGGCCGGCAAAGTTTGCGGGCAGTTTACTACTACTTTGACCGAATAGAGAGGGACATACGTATTTCGCTGGTACTGCCCGGCAGTCTAGAAATGACGTAATCCGATTGGCAAACTCTGCCAGTAGCAACCGCGGGCAGTACCAGCGAAAATCAACCTTAAGAGAGACTTAAACATATTTTATTGTTTGGGAAAACATACTTTTAGAAATTTGTCCATTTAAACCTATTAATACTCCTATTTTATCACTAAGTCTGAATACAAATAGAAGCCTGAATATCTGATTCTGTTTAATCCTACAAGATCATTCGAGATATCTTGAACTGTATTCCATTACACACAAATAAAAATATCTAACTTTTGAATCAGATGAAAACTTTAATACACCAGAGTTTTAAGGACATCATGTTTTAAAACAAGGGCTAAAGAGAGATTTGAGGGAAGTTATAGTTAGAACTGTGCTGCCTGTTTTGTATTCCATATTTAACATTGAATATATTAAAAATAAAAATTCATATTTATAGATATGCCTTCAATTTTTGTTCTCACGTATTTAATACTTATGTAAAATATATGTTTTCCAACTTTAGCTAGCCTTTTATCATATTCATTTTCCAATTAATCTATATAACTTTCCATGACCTTTTAATATTTTAAATTTCAAAATTATCATGATATGAATACACATGGTGAATAAATAGCTTCGTAATAATAAAGTTGTGAATAATAGTATTCAGTTATGTATTACATTATAAATTATAACTTTCTTAAATTTTATTATGTATAATAGTTACAAAAGTGAATAAAAGGAATAAAACTGTATATTTATAAATTATATATATGTGGGTCATTTCGCGAAAAGTGGGTCTTCAATTTTTCCAAAAATATTTCAAGGATTTCAGCAATTGTTTTTCAACCATCCCCTTCATGTCTTATCCAAAGGTCAGGAGCCAAAAAAAGGTCATCATAGAAATGCATTATTTTCGAAATAGAGCCATCTGCAGAGAGGTAAGTGCATTAATATCCTGTAAAAAATCGAAACCCTGTCGTGTAAAAAGTGGTTAGAACCTGCCCTTTACGGAGAAAGGGGATACTGATGTATCAGAAATTAGCCACTAGAGTTCACTAAGGTAAAATATTACGAGTTTTAAAGATATCATTTCCAGCCCGTTGATTAAGTTGGACCTTTCAACTTCTGCTGTACAGTTGTATCGGTGTTTATCCCCCACCGGTCTGTTTTTTTTTAATTTTTCCGGTAAGTGGAACCTTCATATGCTGTTCTTCAAAATGCTTGGTCATTTATATTTCTACTGGACAGTTTTATAGTTTTTGAGTCTTCCAGATACCTCGTACGCATTTACACCTTAAGGCAGGGGCAAGTACTTACGTTCTAGGTACTAATAAATTGAAATATCAATCTCATATAAACTTATGTGATTGAACGTGGACTGGAATGAAATATTTAAACATAATCGTCCAAAGAACATTTTTAAAAACAGAGAAAAATATATCTTCAAGAATACAGATTTTACAATAATTCTATGTCGAACTTTGTAAACTCTAGTGTGCACTTACCCCACATTAGCATATATTAGATATACATTTCTTTATTTATCAAAATTAAAAAAAAAAAATGCGCTAATATTATGCCTAAAAATCCTAGATCGTTCAAATTTATGCCTGGAATAGAATATAGAAATAAAACGTTGGCTGAAGTGGTAACTGCGGTGAAACTTTACGATGTTAAACTTCAGAACTTCGTTATCTTATTGCTTTTATTTTAATTGGTATGCAAGGAGTATTTCCAGGCTCACCAGAAGGTATTAAATTGTGAATTCTCTAGGGAAACTCCGCGCTATAAGAAACAGTAACCTCCCTTTTTGAAACAATGGTCTTTGAATAAGTAACGACCTCATAACCTAGGCGGGTCTTTGTTTAAAATATCTTTCACACAGGATTAATTATTAAAAACCTTATTTTTTCATTTCTCGAAAACGAAACATAATATTAAATACTTAAACCCTCTTAATTGGAGTTCAGCCGGCAGATTACTCAATTTTGATATTGAAGACATCTTTATATTTTATAATAAATGTTTATCACTGTCATAATATTCATCTAATTTATGTTGCCTATTGCTAGTATTCATACAAATATGGTTTATTGCCAATATGTTGATATTCACTGTTTTGTTAGTTTATCTTCATTGTGTTTCCACATATTCTGCTCATATCACAAGCATGAGATCTAAATACATAAGTATCTGACAGCACTCTTCGGTACTTACTCCTAATTTGAAACTTACCCACTTTATTTTATCCATATCTAAAACAGTTCCAGAGACAGAGACAAATTAGAAGACGCATTCCTTACCCCGGAAGAGCAAGCGGGTTTCACAGCGGGGCGCTCCTGTAGTGATAACACCTTCGTCCTTCGGCAGCTCATCGAAAAGTCCCGGGAGATGAACCAGGAGCTCCATATAGCGTTCGTGGACCTAGAGCAGGCATACGACAGTGCCCCAAGAAGTAGATTACGGGTAGCACTGAGAGAGGCTGGTATCGCCGAGACCCTAATAGGACGGAGGCGAGGAAGACCCAGAAGTAGAAGAGGAGATGGCGGGCTGGGGTCTTCGGGAGGAAGATTGTTTTGACCGTGATCTCTGGAGCTCAGCCCTGACGTGAAAAGGCAACCCTAGTTGGAACGCCTATAAAAGTAATAAGTAAAGTAAAACAGTTCCTTTTTAACCTTATTCGAGTAAACGCAGGAATGTCGGTCATGGTTTTTTGATATGTCTGAGGAATTCGTCATGGAATGTTTTTCATGAAGTGGGACTATAATATTATGAAATAGGTGGGTGAAAACCTGTTTGCAGTATTTTAGTGTTTCTGATTCAAAAGTCTGTACTTTTTGAGGACGCATGTTTTTTGTAGTCTCGAAAAATTGTGATATACAGGTCCATAAAATTATTAATAGGTAGTTTTCTGAGTTTCGGTGATTTTCAAAGTCGGTCGTTTTAAGGAGAATATAATAGAGCATTCTTAGTATTTTGTTTAAGTATAGGCGTATCTGTTTCTCTTCTTGTACCATGATTATCCTTTCGTCGAATGTCAGTCCTAGGCAAGGAACTATGTTAGAATCCTAAATTAGATTCGTTGCCTATTGGTGTAGGAATCGTGAATATGGTATGCAGAGTTTCGTTGAGTTTTATTTTCCGGTGTTTCAAATAGTCATTTAATTGTTCAAACTAATTTTATAGAGTCACTGGAAACTGAGTGCTGTTTGCGTGTCTGATAAGAATAATCATCAATTGCATTGGTTCATATTCTTGAGTTAGGGCAAGATGAGTTTTTATAATGTATATCAAACCTATTGGGCAAAGAGTTACTTGTCTGATAAAAACGAAAGAATGATAACATAATAAGTGAAAGGAAGAAAAGATTTTAATTTCCAAAGTAATCCAAACTGTCTATGCCAGAACAAAATCCAAGAATAAGCCAATGGTGTATGGTGATGATATAATTTATCATCACGGCTTACAGTAATAATGATATCAAGTGCAACTGAAATCCTACAACTCTGAGTATTTGGCGTATGGTTGAGATTAGCGATTCTAATTCTCTTGGCTGTTCAAGTATATTCATTGTGTTCATTAATATGATTAATGTAGATTTATTCACATGTATTTTGTACTGCCAATACGTTTACTTATTACCTCCTCCATGAAGGCGTCCTTACTAAATATGGCCCAATCTATATAGTTCAAATGTTTCTTTTAAAACCTTGCACTCTTCTTTGTACTAGAAGAGATAGTTTATATCATGAAAATGAGAAACAGAAATGTATATTTCTTCTTTGATCTTTGATTTGAAGATAGAACGAAGGAGTTTAAATATCGTTAATTATTATACCAAATATAAAATTAAATGTAGTCTTATAAAAAAAAATAAAATAATTTTTCTAAGAACTAAGTCATAATTATCAGGATGTCCCAAAATTAATGCAAGATTTTAATTGAATAAAAACACAGTTTATTCCTGTTTAAATTATTATTTTTTATTGAATCAGAAAGTACACAGAGTAGGGTTATAAAATAAACAGTAAAAATAGGGACAATAAAAAGATACCGAAGGATTTGGGAAATAAATGTCATAGTCCGAATATACAAGAAAGAGAAGCAAAGTGACTGCAGCATAGATCAATTTGTCTCTCCTCAGTAGCATACAAAATGTGCACATCAATCCTTCAGTATAGGCTCAGAGAACTGGTGGAGAATCAGTTAAAAGAGGAACAGGCTGGCTTACGTCCTGGGAGGCAAACTCAGGATAATATCTTCATTCTAAGAAATATATTGGAAAAGTCGTGGGAGAGAGGTAAGACCGTGTACCTGGCATTCTTAGACCTGCAATCCACTTTTGATTCCGTTCCTAGGAAATATATATGGGCAGCCCTCCAAGCAAAGGAAGTCCCAAAAAACCTTATAGATGCTATAAAATCGACATACCAAGACCCAAAAGGGGTAGTACGTATAAATGGGCAAGCATCTAAGCCATTCCGTATGGAACAGGGAGTGAAGCAAGGAGATAGCCTTACTCCTCTGCTCTTCATTACACTACTAGATGAAGTCCATAAAATTTGCAAAAGGAGGACAGCATGGACATCGTTGGGAAAGTGGAATCTCAGGACAATCCTCACAAAATGTTACCTGTTCGCTGATGGCATTGTCCTTCTTGCCGATACTAAAGAAAAGTTGTAACAAGCAATAGTTGAGTGGCAAGAGGATCTGCTGCGTAAAGGAATAAAAATTAGCTCTACCAAGAGTAAAGTACTTGTAGTCTCTAGAGAGGAGGAACAGACGTGCATTTCTACTGCTATGGACAAGAATTAGAAATCACTAATGACTTTACTAACCTGAGAACAATTATTTGTAAGTCGAGAAGGATAGACCAAGAAATTTCCAACAGAATAATAAAAGCTAACCAGGTCTATTATCAGATTTGCAACACAATCGTGGGCAAACGAGAGGTAAGTATAAAAGTAAAACTCCATATCTATAAAGCGGTATTTTCCCTATCTTGATGTACGGATGTGAGAGTTGGGTGACAACGGAGAAGCATATAAGCCGAATTACCGCAGTAGAAATGAAATATCTACGCAGAGTCGCAAGAAACAAGAAGAGACCGGGTGAGAAATGTAAGAGTAAGGGAAGAATTGGGAATCCCGGCATTAAAAGATTCCTTGCAGAAACGGCAGCTGAGGTGGTTTGGACACATTTGCCGAATGAGTCACGATCGAGACCCAAGGAAGGTGTTCGAAGCTAGACCTATAGGCACAAGACCGCGAGGAAGACCACGAAATTCGTATAGAGATAATGTTCGCAAGTTGGGAGAGGAAAAATGTTGGTACGGGACCGACAGGACTGGCACAGTTGGGTAGAGGCTTCTCCACATTGAAAGATATACGGAGGAAGGGAAAGAAGAAGAAGAAATTTGTTTCAGCCGCTAATTATTTGATTAAAAATAATTCCTAAATTTATGTTTAATAATTTGTTTATATTTAATTATTTTAACAATTTATTTCTTAATTTCATTAAAAATAAATAATCGGTTGAATTGTTAGGACGAATTGAGAATCACGTTGTGTAACAGTTGTTATTGTATCATCAGGTAGAGGGAAGAGCGATACCATTAATATTGTTCACGAAAGCCGGCACATCAATGTTTACATTTTGCCTACAAAACGAAGAAAGTGGGTTTAAAAGTCAGTTGGCCATTTACTATTTTGTTGTTCATGTTCAGAACATTTTTATATCAATCTAACAATCATTAATCGTATTAATTACGATTGTAAAGTTACGAAATGTCGACCAAACATTCGGTTATCGGCAATTGGGAGACCGTTTTTTCTCCTTTTTTTTATCATCAACACGTAAGACTACCATCAAGAAATCTCACGGACAACGACCATCGACGCCATATCACCCGAATGTTCAAGCAGACCGTAAATTGTGGTACTCCAATATGAAATTCGCTGGTATTCGTGGATTTTTTTTTTAATTGTTGAAAGTCGGAACTTAATTTGCCTTCAATTTGACATTTAAGTTTTCGATTGGGTTCTTATCTTTAACGCCTGAAAATATTTGTATTTTCTGATTATTAACCGCATAGTAATAAAGAATTAAAAAAAAAAAATTGTGAGACTTTGTCTCAAAAATTGGGGCAAACCCCTGCAGAGCAGGCTGAAGCTTTCTTATGCTATTTATAAACTTAATGAAGCAAATGTTCTCCCACAACATTGAAGCTTAAATGTAGTGGTATTGACTGATAATTATTTAATTAATTTGGTACTATCCTACTTCACACAATGTTGAAGTGAAGTATCATACAAATTACATCAAAATTGGAAAAATAAACTTTCCAATGGTTTAAAAATGGTTTATTATTTCCACTTAATAATATTTCAAAAATTTCTATTCTGTCCAAGTAAAAAAAAATTAAGCAGTAGGCACCAAAGAGAAAGAAATTTGAAACTTTTCACAAGATGATCAACGTGAGAGTGCTGAACTGGGAGTGTTAATTTAAAAAAACTCTGTCAATGCAAGTAGGCTGTGATGTAAAATGATACAGAGGAAATATTTGATGTGCACTTCAGGAGGCAAAAAAAAAAAAAAAGGAAAGACTAAGGAAGCTAAAGGAAGTAAAGAAATAATCCAAGGAAGAATAAAACAGAGAGATGCGTCAGAAGCCCAATAGATAAGTTAGGAAGCCAGATGACTAGCCGCCAGGAGAATCAGTCTCCGAGGTTCCTTACGCAATATCTCAGCTAATAATAGTCCAATTTAAATGATTCTTATTATAGGGAATTTAATCAGATTTCGTTTAAATACAATAAAACAACAAAACAAATTTTTTTTATTCAATATTTGGATTCTGCGTATCTTGAAGCGTAAAACCTCAAATTTTGAGGGGGGTTACAAACATTTTTTCCTTGGTCGATTCTAAAGGTATACTATTGAAAATAATAAACCAAAAGTATTTATAGATAAAGATTTTTTTCTTTTTCGTTTTTTTTTTTATTTTAATGCCTTGTTATGCTGATTCCAAAACACCTGACATTTCTTCTCTATGTTTATAAATAGCCGAGTTATGGCCTTATGAGACTTTAATCGGTAATTATACAGATTTTATATGTATGTATATATATTTTTATTTTATTTTATTTTTTAATGCCTTGTTATGCTGATTCCAAAACACCTTACATTTCCTCTCTATCTTCATAAATGGCCGAGTTATGGGCTTATGAGATCTCTAATCGGCTGCCATTTTGAAACAAACAGACGGATGGTAATGTCGAGTTCCGAGGATCATCCCGGGGTGACCTGAGACATTGGTACCGAATCTCAAGACAATCGGTCCAATAGTCTCGGAGAAAAGCCGCGGGGAGGGGGGGTTACAAACATTTTTTCCTTGGTCGATTCCAAAGGTCTATTATTGAAAATAATAAACCAAAATGATGTGTGAGTAAGCTACCTTTATAATATAAAGATAAAAAACGCATTGTGTTATATAAAATATTTGGGTTTATGACGTGAATAGTCTTCAGAAGGATTCAGAGGAATGGGACATTCTGCTGATAGAAATTTTTTAAAAAAATGTGAAGAATCTAATATCCATTAGGTACTGTTGATGTAAATTTTTAATTTTGTGATTATGAAGATTATTTAGCCAATGAAAAGAAATTTGATAGACATTTTGAGGTTATGTAAGCATTGAGGGTACAAAGGAGATATAGGAGGTCGGGTCTTGGATAAAGCATCTTTGACGGGATGACGTTAGACAGATTTCTCAGCCACTCTTCGCCAATTTAAGACACAACCTCCTCACCAGACTCTCAACCTTGCAAATTCCCTATAGCTGAATATTTTCATAATAATAATAATAATATATATTAATTTAAGTGCCTTAGAATTTTTAAGAAACGAAGCAGAGAAATTACTGGAAGGATTCAAAGTATATGCAATATACAAACGTTACCTAACATGCTATACAAGGTCAATGTAAGGTATTCTAAATTTTTTCTTTAATATTGGGAAATGATTTATATTCAATATTCTTTAAATTTTAATTTTATTCCGTGATTGATTAAATTATTTTAAAAAAAACACGGAGGAAAGAAATACGAAAACGGCATTTTGCAAAAGCAAGAATCAGCGTGATTAAAGTGTAGTCGAACCCTTTTCCTACAATAAAAAAAATGTTAGCAAAAGGGATGGCTGAGGTCATTAATTTTTATTGAGTCTATGACGAAATTCTGAAACATAAAAAAATACTATTAATAAGAAGATTAAAAAATTACTCATGTTCGGTTACATTTTTTCGTCTATGAAGGAGAGATAGTAACTATTACGCAGAAAAAATGAAAAAAGTTAGAATCGAATAGCATGCAGATCTTGAGAGCAAACAGATGATAATTATTGTAAATAAAATAAAAGCGCTTTAGCTGAGAAGGGAGTCCAGAGAGTTGTATTTTGTGAAACCGAATAGATAGATAGGTGACTGATTATTGCACTTTCTTTAAGCGAGAACTGGGAACATCGATTCGCCAACAACGGTTCGGCGAACCTAGTTCCTATGTGTGTAGAGTTGACGAACAACGGTTCGTAAATTTTTCCTTTGTTCGTATAGTGTGAGAGAGCCACGAACCGTTGTTCGCGGACCGATGTTCCCATGTGTCTAGGCCGCTTTAGGGCAGCGGTAAGCAGTACCGAATGGTGATGGCGCTTACCTTAATACAGTTGTAAGCAGGGCGGGTAAACATTTTCGAGAACTGAAAATTAGTATTCAAAATGCATACGTGGTATGCAATGCGTAATGTGGTATGCAAGTCGGTAATGGAAAAGGGATGTGCGACTACTATTTTTATTTGTTTACTGTAGGTTTTGAACTAATTGTCTTTTTGCCAAGGTATCGGCTGTTTGGATGGCTGATTTTTGTGATATCGCTTTAAGTTACTGAATTTTATAACAATGCGCTGTCCATAATTATTAGATATGAGTGGTAAGTTGATTTTTACTTCCTTTTACGAAGTAAAGGAAGCATTGCAATCGTAAAAATTTTCGGTTTTCAGATTTCAACGGATATCCATTTTGATCATCTCTGAATCCATTTTGACTAGTTTCGTCGTGACGTCTGTACGTACGTGAGTATCTCGCATAACTCATGAACGGTTAGCCTTAGAAAGTAAAAATTTTGTATTTAGGATTTTTGTAAAAATCAGTTGTGAACCTCTCTTTTTGGTCACTACAGGATTATCGGAAGTGATACTTTACTTGAAGGTCATTATTGATTTTTATCAAAAATTATATTAAAATATAATGCAAAACTTCTCAAATTAGGTATTATAAGATTTAAACTTTAATATAAATAACATAATACATTTTGTTTAACATTGGCAGACCGGAAGTGGTACTTTAATTGAAGGTCATGTTAGACTTTCATCAAAAATTATATTAAAATATAATGTAAAACATCTCAAATTTGGTGAATAGGACTTTTATATCAATATGAATATATTTACTAGATTTTGGTTAAAATTGGTGAGCCGAAAAGGATACTTTACTTGAAGGTAATAATAAATTTACATAAAAAATTATATTCAAATTAAATGCAGATATCATATGTTTCGGTATTAAAGGTTACAAACGCGATTATTTTTCCACTCAAATTAAACATTTTTATTACTTGTTTTAATTGTTGAAATTATATGTAAAATACTGGTTTTCCTCCCCATTTGTGAGATGAACAAGTCTGCAGCAGGAGAATAAGATTTAAGTTAAGTGGGTTTTTTCGCTTAAAATGTCGAAACTGTCGGTTTTCAATTCTTTATCTAGTGACATTGACAGTTCTAATGTTGTCTCGGAACACGAAGAAATCTCTTGGAAACTAGTTACCTACTGAAAGAAAACGACATATAATAACGGAATGAGACCTCCAGAAACAAGAGTATGTGTCAATAGATGGATGTCGCGACGCCAAGGGTCGTTTTTTAGGTTCTGCAATCTTCGGAAACTAGTTACCAAATTCAGGATCACTTTTTGAGCCCCCGATTTATAGTTAAATAGACGTACAAGGAAGTCATGTGTTGTCCACATCAGATATTTTAAAACCCGTTTTTAGAGAATAGTAAAAATTAATAAATTAACGAAGATGTTAACAACTAATTTTACATTTTATATATAGTAAGGTCTATGGATGTTGTTCTATGATTCTCAAATACTGCATTATTCCTGTAATTAATTGAAATAAATAATTTTTGAAATTATGCTTAATTTTCTAAATCAATTTGAAAAAAAATGTTTTCTATATTATAAATCTTTGAAAAAGTTATTACATTTTTTGCATCGATTGATTTTTATTTATTTTGAATTGTTGTTTTTCTCTTCTTTGCTCATGCTTCTTGCATCTCATGTACGAATTAAGTTGGAGAAAAATGTTAAAATCATCCATGGAAATATAAAACAACTAAAAAACGCAACAAAATATTCCACCACCTTCGGTCAAAAATAAAATCAACTGATCATGGGCTGCTCGAGTAGTTATGTTGGAAAGAATCAGTCTTACGAATGTTCAGGATGTTTTAATAAGGTGGGGTTGAAAAGTACCATGATAAATAACTTTTATGTAAAATAATTCTATTCACATCTCACATTAGCAATATTGATGTCGTTGATCGGCATATGCTAATGATGCTAACAAATATGACAGAAGATACTACCGTATTATTACTACTGACCTCTATATTCACCAAATAATTATTTACTGTTATTATTTTTCATGTATTGAATTTTGCAATTTGTTGGTTCTTTTAGATTGAAGTTTATTTACTGAAATTCATTATACAGCTTTCTCAGTCAATAGTTGCTTAATAGAATTACTCCACTGTTTGTGCCCAACTAATAACCATGGCGACTTATACCATTACGCTAAAGTCGCCATTGAATCCCATTCAATTCAGTAGCTAATTACTACGAATGGTCTTCAATGGAGTAAATGAAAACGCTTTCTTAGAATCGATGACTTTTAAAAGACTTGAAATTCGTCTTTACCATGCTTCCGATCCCGGGTTCGAGACAGGCTGTGGAGGATAATTATTCTGTTATCAGGCGTGGATAGACCGTGTGGGACCGGGACCCTCCCCCACCTTCTATAAAGTGGGTACCCTTAATTGGGGGAAAACCTGCCGGTTGAGCATGATCTCGGCCAAATCTCCAGTTTGCGCAACCGTTGGCTTAGAAACAATACGGTCCTTCCTAGTATTGAACCTAAGACCCTTCATGGGTTGTAGTGGTACGGGTTTTTTCTTTTTTTTTTAAATTCGTCTCGGTCTTATAGAAATTATTAATATTTTGATTTCAAAAGTATTACCATATAATTAATATAAATTTTCAAATCCTACTTCGACAACTTCAGCAATATCGTGGGCCTGTTTAGTGATAGAAATTAAATGAAATTGAAATGCATTTATTTATTCTAGGAATAAAAACTTAATCAACCCACCAGTAAAGAGGAGATTTTGAAAATAAATGAAATGAAACAAAGAGATCAAACAAATATTTTTTAATAGAAGCTAAAATATGTTATACATTAATTATTAACGTTCTAGATGAAGAAAATAACCAACAAAATCATAAGTTGAAGAAGACAGAATTATTGAAAAATGAAGGCAATCCTAACGTTAGTGATTGAAAATTATATACTTATAAATTAATTAAGGACATCTATTGGCATTAATTTTATTTTTACTTTATATATTTTATTAAAAATATGATGGTTGTCGAACTAAGTCCCATTTAAGTTTTGAGACCATGTTGGTTAGAAAATATAAAAACCGTTAAAAAATATATCTAGTGTACTTACGGCTAAAAAAGCAATTGTAATTATTTTTTTTTAAATCAGTACTTTTTATCTATCGAAAGATTTTACAACTGCATTCGTTGAAAACTTAGAGGCAAATTATATAATCCAGTTTACACAACATAAAAAACAAATGGGGTTCAACGAAATATTGGTGACTTTAAACAAAATATTAGCAAAGGTTCAAAAAGAAAACACCAAAATGACACCTCATACCATAAGAAAGAAAACATTATCAACAGAATAACCGATAATTCGGTTTCTCCCAATGACGATTAGACATCCAATAAGGCTATTGTTGTATATAATAACCAGAGAACATTTGTTCTCAAAATTCTCAAGTGGTGCAGGAGCATTGAATATATAACAGACTGTCAATATCTATAATACATGTTCAGCAACTACTATAAACTGTTCAACTCAGCAGCAATCGAAGATCTAATTGCCTGTTTTAGGCGTGCAGAAGACAGTGGATTCATTCTTCTCAATTTAAACGTCCATTGAGGGACCGATTTCAACTTCCCTCCTTTTATTGATCGTTTCTATTGTGATTTTCTTGTTCGGCATGTATATATATATATATATATATATATATATATATATATATATATATATATATATATATATATATACACATACACATAGATGTGTATTAGTTGTTCTTTTTACAATTCCTTTTACAATCAACATTTGAATTGATCTCTGTTGAATATATCTTATCTTCCAGTGAGTTCAACAATGTCTCAATAGATAAGGAGTCATCGGTCTTGTGTTAATCTGCATAATTTATTTATGGTTGCCCATGGTGAATATGTACTGAAGGGCCAAATGAGAAGATAAGTATTAGTGATAAATCCATATCACCACTATCATATAATATTGATATTTAGTCCCCAAATTTATAAGCATCCAAAACGCCCCAAAAAAGACATGTAACATGCTTGATAAGTCAAGTGCTTGATAAAAATGCAACAAATTGATAAGTTTGCAATAACAAAATATCAATTTTGTTTTACAAATGTATTAGAACTATATTAAAATAATTTTGAAAGTACATTCATGAAAATAAGTAATCAAATTTTTTAATTTAATAACTTCATTTTTTTTAATCCACACCTGTCACTCATATCGCGACAATAAGCGGATGTGATATAAATAGTAGATAACTGGCATGGCAGGCATGAGAGAGGTCAGTATCCATCGGCACCTCCTCCTAACGCGAGTTTCTAAAGAATTTTACACAAAGAGATCTCTTTGCCAGCTCCTTTTCATCCTTCTTCCGATAAGTTCACGCATGCCCGTTGTTGCCATATTTCGTATAAGTGTGTTGTAATGTCCGTGGAGTTTGTCATGAAATCTTTTGTATGTGTTCTGAATATGCTCTTGAACTGTAAATATGTGTAGATCTGTGTGTAATGTTTTGTTAGATGTAATGTGTTCACAAATTGAATATTAAAATTATATAGCGCAGCTAACTGTAACTAGGGTTTTTTAATTTTATTAATATGCTAAAATTCAGGGTATATTATTAACCTTTCAAACTTCTTCTTTTATTGATTACATAGACAACGTTTCGCACCAAACGGGTCCATTTTCAAGTCAGCATTAGGTCTTCTCATTTATAAATGTCTGATCCAATTAGACTGTCGTCTAAGTATGAAAAGGAATGTTAACGGACGCAGTGGATTTACTTTTCACAGATCACATAAATATTAATACATTTTATATTTAAAAAAAATGATGGCAAAAAATGATTGGATCAGACAATTATAAATGAGAAGACCTAATGCAGACTTGAAAATGGAGCAGTATGGTCTGAAACGTCGTATAAGTAATCAATAAAAGAAGATGTGTGAAACGTTAATATTTTTTTCTGAATTTTAGCAACTTAATGAATATTAAAATAATTTTATTTACAATTATTTCCCAAAATACAGGTTTCGGATTTAATTTAATGAAAGCGATATCAGATGCTTTGCATTTCCATCTCTTAAGGGCTACAGTGCAAACATTTGTTGAAGAACCCAATGGTGACTTATGTCCAGAACAATGAAAAAGCCGCGTTTACCAGAACCATTTAAACAGCCTTGTAAATTTGCGTCCAATTGTCGAAAAATGTCTTACAGTAGCTAAAAGTTAGAATCACCTTGTATTTTATTGTGTAAATGTACAAATAATTACTGTCTTAAATAAAATGACTAATTTGCCTTCAATGACTGTAGATTTCCATTATAGGTAATAGGTGACCCTCCTAAGGAGGGGTGAGGGAACGGACCAAAAATGGACAGGCGATATTCACTAATCTCAGCTAATATCCAATAACAAAATGCGGTTCTCACATTTTTCCACGTTTCACATTTTTTTGTTTACGTTAAATACCAATAAAAAATAAAATAAAAATGTCCTTGCATTTTTCATACTCAACTATACATTTACAGCGTCTACACTATACGGAGTTTGCAATATAGAAAAAGTACAATCAACTGTTGAACTGTGAGGAAGGATTTCTCAGAACAAATTTACTCGTCCGACGGAAGATAACTCTAGACCATATTCCAAGAAAACTTCTAGTATTAAATTATTAATAAAAAAGATATTGACAAAGAAACAAGAGCGGACGGTCGTAAATATGCTACAGCAGAATAGACATTATAAGGACTGTTTCAGTAATGGATTGGGTAATATGGCCATTAGAGTATTTTTGATTGAACATCAGTATTTTGGACTATTTATAATCAGATATAATTTTTTGATTATTTTAGGAAAGCAGGCCAAAATGTATTGGAGATATTAGCGTTGTTCATACTAACCACAAACACGCCTTTGAATAATAAGTTAGGAAAATATTTGATCACTCTAAAATTAGCAAAATGTCGAAGAATTATTCATTATATTAATATATTTAATAATACCATTCAGCTGAAAAATGTCCACAAGACCAACATTGTTTAAAGTATTATTTTAATTTTTTAATGAAAAAAATAAATAAAAATCCCTTTTTTATCAAGGCCAGTCTATTAAATTTGAGTTGACATCCGCATGATGGTATAGAAGGATCAATCTAATTAGGGATTGATAAATTATTTGCCACTTCTATAAATTTGTTTTATTGAAAACTGTTTCGAATGTTATACATTCATCCTCAGTTCTAATAACACAAAAAATTCAAAAATAAGCAATTCAAAATATAGTTGGTATTATTATACAATAAAATATTTATAATATGTATAATGTAATATATGTAATGTAATATGTAATAATATGTAATGTAATATGTATAATAATACCAACAATATTTTGAATTGCTTATTTTTTTAATTTTTTGTGTGTTTTTAGAACTGAGGATGAATGTATAACATTCGAAACTAGTTTTCAATAAAACAAATTTATAGAAGTGGCAAATAATTTATCAATCCCTAGTTACATTAAATTTGAGAGAAAACTCAAAAGTTTTACACTAAAATATTAAAATTATTAATTGTTTTCGTTTATTAAAATAACAAAACACGTTTAAATTATGAATTGCACCGTAATTGATCATATCAAATACCAATTCACAGTTTTTTGATGCTGCGTTTAACCCTGAGAATGATTTCAGTTGTAACATAGAGAAAACGGTAATGACATGTTAGACAAATTATAAAAAATTCAGATTTTTAATAATAAAACTGGTAAAGTCGCTTGAGGCTATTAAGGCTTAATAAAGGTATAAATTTTACGAAAAGTGGGGTAGATATCTTTAGTCTAGCAGGGGGATGAAAAAACATTCACAAATAATGTGTGATTTAAAAAAACACATAAAACTTTCCACTAATTGTCCGTCCAAAAGTTCTCTTACAATAGATTTACTTAAGCTTTAAGATTTACTTATTTCATAAAGGGAATTTTATCTATTTTACAACAGTAATTGGTACTTAAGTTCTTTGAATAGCTTTTGAGTGGTCGCTTTCTATTCCACAGAAAACGTGACTTACACACAAAAAAAAAAAAAAACACCAAACAAATTTCCTATTTTTCTGTGTGAAATCGGATCATGGGCCATACGAACTTTCTTGTCTTGAGGTATACTATCATCTTTAAAATGATTCCCGTGACTTTCGGGATACTCTGTATACCTCATATTTCATAAACGATATGAAATATAGGAATATCAATACTATAAATATATACAAATGGTTAGATACTTTGATTTCCTTCCATATACGTAAGAAGATAAAACGACCGATAGGTGAGTACTGATGGCAATGATTGCAATGGGATACTTAGAAAGTCTAAGCATCCTGAAGCATACTGAAGAGTTCACTAGCTGCCTGGTGGCAATGAATAAATGAAGTTTATATAGAAGATAGATTTTCTTTTTTGGTACCAACACTCCAATAGTCACTTTCTTTTTTACAGTGCTAAAACGTTGGGGAAAAAATAAAAAAGAATAAGAGAAAATCGGAAAAAAGGACAGGGTTAAACTAACGTTGGAACAGTTTCTGGGCCTACCGAGGAGAATCAATAATAGCCCCATCTCTTGACGGCAAGGCGTGCCTTAATAAGTTGGCCAAATATAGGGGCTCTTGCAGCTCCGAGTACCATTTCCGAACCCTTCTCGTTTTAACAGCCTGTCTTCTTGCCCTTGGGGAAAGTCTTCAGCTTCAACCAGTAGATCAACATTAGCTTAACTGAAGATGTTAATGTATTTTAGGTTGCTGTTATTATTTGGAACACTTATGTTCTGTTACCAGTTTTAAAAATCTGGTGTGGTGCGCACATCACAAAACCTTTACTTATCGATATATAAAGAATATAAATCTAGAAATTATTAACTACAATAATCGCCTAAGTTTATGAGTTTTTCGTGGCTTTTTAAGACTTTGTATGTAAGATATCAATTATTATACATCTATATTGCTGTTTTTCCCAGAAAATTTGTTTCCAGCTTGGTTAATTATAGAATTCATTCATAGTTTAGATTGTTACATTTTTTATTACAACTAACAATGAGAGGCAGATAATTATTTCACATAAACAAAATTAAAGGTACTTTAGAGGAAGCCATTTTGACAATTCGATATTTAAGCCCAGTCAGACAATGGGGATTAGATCTAGCTGATATTAATTGTATATTTTTCTAAGGAGTTTAATCAAAATCGTTGGAGCATTTTTCGAGAAAAAAACATAGACGCAAAAACCATTTTGCGAGACTTCGTTATTTGGGACTTGCATGGTGGATATGATGATTGCAGTACATTTAATTAAACATTTTCAAATAAATGGCGGCAAAAATTTTCAGATATGCTATATTATATGCAGATATAATTATTAGTCTTAAATATATATATATATATATATATATATATATATATATATATATAATATATATATATATATATATATATATATATATATATATATATATATATATATATATATATATATATATATATATATATATATATATATATATATATATATATATATATATATATATATATATATATATATATATATATATATATATATATATATATATATATATATATATATATATATATATATATATATATATATATATATATATATATATATATATATATATATATATATATATATATATATATATATATATATATATATATATATATATATATATATGTTGTGACTTTTGTATTTAATTGACTTTTGTATATAATTGTATTTATTAAAGGACGGTTTTATACACTTTTAAAAAAAAATAGTGACTATTGTAAGACGATATAAAATAAACTTTTACGGATGATGTGACAAAAACAATGGAGAATTAAGACAATAGTGAGTAATTTCCAAGTTAAATACTAATTATTGTAAATAGTTAAAGATGTTTAGATATAACAAATTTATATTTTAATGATTATTGTGAATAATTTTTGGCTATTTATGTTAGAGTTTTGGTTAATTATAATTTGAAATTATTATTTTGATGATAAAGATTTCACTTCTAATTTAAAATAAACTTGTTTAAATATTTAACAACAATACGGTATAAATTGTAGCCGATGATGGATGTAAGCAGATAAAACTCACTGTCTTGGATTAGCTCTTAAAAAAAAGCAAGAAAAAAAACTTCACAATCCTCTTAGCTCTGGGGATTGTTAAAAGGGAGGGGTAAGCCGTGGTCCAGATTTCGGGCTAGTCTTCGTATCTTTTTTTAATTTTTTATCCTTCCCACAATTTGTATTTCTAATAACGTTTTTTTTTTTTTTTTTTTTTTTTTTTTTTTTTTATTATTATTTTGTCATATTTCTTGTCAAAGGCAATGAAATCCTTATTTAAATAATATAAATACGTCTTCGTTTGAAACGCCTTTTAAAACTTGATATAATAGTTTAGAATTACAATTTATTTATTCACACCATTATTTGTAGTTGCTTATTACTTCTTGTAGTTAACTAATTACTCAATTTCTTCTAAAATTTAACTTGTAAATACTAGGCTGTAAGTTAATTTGCTACTCAATATAGATATATTAAGTAGATACTTAACTGTCAGTTAAGTATATTGCTATAAATTTATATATATTTATATATAAATATATAGCCCTTGCTATATATTTCATATATAGGTAAGAGAAAGTAAAAATTATTCCAGCAAGCAATGGGTGTTGTATTTCTCCTCTCATTTTACCCCGGGCAGATGGATCACAATATTATGCTTTCGTATATAATATCTTATCTTTATAAATATTTTTACAAAGAAATACAAATATTACATAATTTATTAACATGAAAATAAAAATAAAATAAAACGAAATTCATAGGAAAGCTTGATCGCATCGTGATTTGATATATTTTTCTTAAATGAGGAAGAAAAAGATGAGAACAGAAAAGTTCTTCATTCACGAATACAAATTCGTATAGATACAAATATATTTTGTATCAAAGATAGATACAAATCAGAGATGTGAGATCACAAACTTACTGAAATATAAGTTAAATATTAAGGTAAATTATCCGAAGTCAAATTAAGTCAAAATCGACTTACCACTTTCACAATCGATTTTACACTTTTTATAATTTTCTCGAAAACGGCTCAAACGATTTTGATGAAACTTGTCTAAAGTTTTCTTCTTAAAGACCTTTAACTTTTCATATAGGTAGCAATGCAGAGAAAATAGTTATGATGAAAAGAATATTTTATTTGCGCATAGCTCAAAAATTATCGGACTAACCGTAAGTGACAATTATATCATCGCTTTTACACTTTTCTTGTAACCGCTCTAACGATTTTGATGAAACTTGCCTAATGTATTATTCTTAAAGCCATTTAACTTTAATACTATGAAAACAATATTTTATTTGGGCATAACTCAAAATTTATACATTTTATGGTAAATTGATATGTGCGAAATCATATGAAAAGTAATTAAATTCTCTGAAAAAAACAATTATACTAAATTGTTAAAAAAAAAATTCTTTTATTGCACTTTTGTGAGAGAAAACAAGAAGAAGTACATGCTAATGAATTTATTTCAAGTAGTGTTTGCGTGAACTCTTTAAAATTATGTTAAAAAGATTATTATAATAGAGTGGTAGGAAAAAGTTGTGTGATGCGCGCACCAGTTTTTTTTTATTTTAGTATTTTAATCTAATAGTATTTTTTTTTCCTTAGCATTATTTCGTTTTTACTTTTTCTTAAAAAGCATTATTTAATTTTATTTGGTGTTTGGAAATTGAAGCCAAAAGTAAAACCTTCGGGTGTGAGGGAAAATCTCACACGCGAATTCTCCTGGATTAAACGCGCAGATCTTGCAAGCCAGATTTGAGAAAGAGTCATTTTAAATAAAGATAATGATACAGTTTTCAAATGATTGATTTAGAAAACAATAAACTTTGCAGAAGGTCATTCGGATTCCCTTGGATATAAAAGCTGATATTCACTGTAAAAAAAGTGAAATTAAACATATTTTTCTACAGTCCTACTGAAGCTTTATAAGTAATAATAATAATAAGTAATAAAATAACGTAAGAATGATGGTTTAATAAAAAAAAAAATTACATTTAATCAATCAGAGGACATAAAGTACATTCGTATCATTGGATATTTTGCTGAAATGGTAAAAGATCTTTTTATACATAAACATAAATGCAACTAATATTTTGTGAAAATAAAAATAATTATTAATAGGACATAAATGGGAAAAATAAAAAAAAGAAGCCAAAAGTCTCAAAAATAACATAAATAAATAAAAAAATCATTTGTCGATATTGAAGTGCGATATTTTGTTCTTTATTAGTTTTTTTTCTTTATATTTTTTTATTTCTCTCCTACTGCTCTGATGATGCCTGAAGTGGTGAAATACCGACAGATAATTTTTTTTATTTATTTCTGTTTTTTTTTTAGACTTGGCTTCCTTTTTGGATTTTTCCATTTATGTCCTAAAAATTATTTATGTCTCATTTTGAGCTTTTTCTCTTGCATATTAATAATTATTTATGATAAAAATTTATTATTTAGCATAATTGCTATATTTCTGAGGTATTTACTGAACATTGCTACATTGACAGTAATTCAAATGGTTCTATCACAATTCTTATAGGGGTCAAAGCTAATCCCCTCGTCTCATTCGATACAATAATATTCCGTAGTTTTGTAGCAGATTTATGACAGACTAAGATCTTAGTCAAACAACGTCAACTCACCGTCAACGTCAAACACGTTGTTGCAGATCTGCAACAACGTGTTTGACGTTGAGGGCAATGCTAGATCCATTATTCTTCATACATAACCGACAAAATCAAATAGCTAAAGGATATAACAATGATTCGTAGAACCAATTTCACTCCGTAATTTCATCTGCTCGGATTTTTCAAAAATATAAATTTATACAGCTTATGTATTTAAATGAATATTTAATCGAGCAAAGTTATTACATATGTGTAATAAATATTCATGTCACTAGAAATCCAGGGTATAAAAGCCAGAATAGGAAGGGAATAGAATACCAAGAAGCCCTAATTTAAATATATTAGCCTAGGTATTTAAATTTTATGTTAATGTTTGTGCATTAAGGCTGGTTTAAACATTTGTAAGCTTATATTCTGGTTTAACTAAAAATAATGCGTAATATATTCAACTAAAGTTCAAATATTCAACGGTTATATCGTTTTTATAAAATATTCTAAAAAAACACAAAAAAGAAATATATTTATTTTTTTGATGGTGACATGGATGGTTTCAATGTTACTTGGTATATACAGGATGGCCCACAACTCACGGTAAATATTTAAAGAGGTGATAGAAGACCTCAAGTCATTGGTGCTTTCAAAGGGACATTCAGGAGTTATCGTTTGGCCCTTCATATTAATATTAAATTTGATTTTTCAAATTGATCTAAGAAATATAGTAACGATGAAATAAATCAATTTTAAGAGGACTTTTTTTTTTTATATCACTATTTATTTGTGAATGTTTTTTTCAGTCCCCTGCTAGGCTACAGATACTCCACTTTTAGGAAAACTTCTACTTTTATTAAGCTTTAATTTCGAATTAATAGGTTTCTTTTGTGAATGGTCTAGAATTGGCTTCTGATTTGGCAAAAAGTGGAGTAGAAATAGGTTTCCCCAGCAGCAATGTTTTTTTGAGAATTTAAAATATTAAATTCACTTTGTTTCTTGTCGATAAAATCTCTCGGAATACAAAATACGGAAATAAAGAATAAAACGATTCTTTGTGAAATAAAACAAAACTTTGCCAAAAAAAAATCTGTTAATTAATCAAAACGATTCTGAAATTAAATTCGAAAATAAAACCGAATTAAAAATATAATAAAAATTGACGAATAAAAATGGACAATACTAAAATATTTAAAAGAATAATTTTACCACAACACCAAAAAAATAATACAAAACTTAATTAAAATAAATATATCCTTATTAAAATAAATCTTTAAAAACGACAGAAAGGTCTTGCCTTAGTTTTAAAAAGCGTCTGTCGCTGCTTTATTCTCTTCTTCAGGATATTTTCAGTTTAGGTATGTTTTATGATTTGTATAGTGCTGTTGTAAAACACAAACACAAATATATTCTTATAGATATTTCAGTATTATTCATTTTAATTTATCAATGTTTATTTTTATTTTTATTTTCAGAACCAGCTGTATTTCAAATTTGCTTTCAGAATTGTTTTGGTTAATTTGCAGATTTTTTTTTTTTGGTAAAGTTTTTGGATTCCCCTGATACACTGATTAGTAGATAAAGAAATTGTAAGCTTAATAAAATATCCAACGAACTCTTACGTCACAAAAAATCTATATACGTAATATGTAGATATTATCTAGTGACCCCCTGAGATATTATCTACTCTATCAATTCCGTTAGGTCAGACTGAATGCAATACTCCCATTACGTCTCGCTTTACTCCTCGAAGGTCCATTTGTCCATTCAGTGCTAATAATAAGAAAACATAAATGAAAGTAATAACGAAAAAAGTCCCTTAACCGTTTCTTATCTGCGTTCTCTTTCTACACTAATTCAACAGATATTTTCATAACGTAAAATATCATTCTTTTTGCATGCGTGATTGAGTATGGTATAATGACTATGAAGTAAATTATTAACAAGATAATTAAATATGATTTCGTCCCTCTGAAAGTTTCTTCATGCACAAATTTTTCGCAATACGTTATAAGCTATACAAAGTTAAACAAACATTATTGTATTCTTAAAAATAAAAAGTTTAATTTGTGATATAACGTATATTCTTATAGTTCATAATTTTTGTTAATACAATCTTTTATTGTCAAAAATTTATATTTTATTATATAACAAATTAGTGAAGCTAATCGCAATTATGAGGGGCTTGCTTACCTCGGCAAAACTTCATAAAAAGAGGGAGAGGGAGGAGAGGAGAGCGGGGGTGAGAGAGAGAGAGAGAGAGAGAGAGAGAGAGATTCATCTATGCATTATTTTTTTATATTTACGGAAATCATAAATTTATTATTTTAAGATTTTAGAAACTCATTTTACAATGAGCATGTAAAAAGGAGAACGAAACTTCTTCATTTTCAAGACCCTGTTCTAACCTGAAGACTTTATTATGAAAGCTGGTGTTTTATTACTTAAAAATAAAGGTCTATTTTAACTTAAATTTTTCTTAGTATTTTATGATCATGATGTGGAATAATCTCAGGATCATCTGTATCCCACTTTTTGAGATTTAAGTAAAAACAATACTTACGGAAAATAATAATATTTCTAAACCAAATTTATTTACAGCAATTAATAAATTTTAAAATATTCCAAAATGTCATTAGCGCATTCGTAAAGCCTAAAAGCGGAAGACTTCCATTCTGTCAGTCAATCCTTTAAGATATTCTGTCTTAATAGTCTTAAAGAAAGACGAGAAGGGTCCATTAGTGTCATTCTCTTTAAATTAAATTTCATAAAATCTGTAATCATTATTAAAATATTAAATTTTAAAAGTTCCCGGCCGTCAAATAACGGAGATGAAGACGATAAAGACATGTCTATAACATCTTCAATCATTTTTATAATATCAGATTCGTTAAATTTTATCCTTTGTTTGAAGAGAATTGTTTAATTTTATAATTTAATTTGGATCATGACATTCGTACTGTGACATTCCAAAAATAGCTCAGTATATATTGTCGGATTTACACAGCCTCCGATTCCATACTTGGCTCAAAATTTCCGTTGTTTTTTTTTGTTACATATATTTTATTTCATTTATTTGTATCTCCCATCACGGCGACCTCATAGCATCGAAAATGCAGCGCCAGGATGATTCTAGTTCTATAGCCATGGATTAAGCCCTACTTCACTTGCATATCAGTTCTAGACATTCCCCTCTAGTCAGCTCCACTAGCTAGTCATCGCTCGGAGATACAGACGTACAGAGGCGGTCTTAACATAGCTTCCGCTATAGTCCGAAAACTACAGCATTCGCTACGGACGACCGGCTGATTTATTACACGAACGAAGAACACGAAGCGGCGAGACATGGTTCAGATATCACTCTTGCGAGCGTACAATGAGACAGACCCCAAATCCCCGGTAAACAAATACAATTAATTAAGTTAATTAATATCAATACTAACACGCACTAGCATTTTTGCCCCCTCAGGGATATAATTTGATGAGCAATAATTTCAAAAATTTTAATTTTCAGAAGCACGGTGTTGACAACCACATAGAATTTGTTACTTTTTTTTTTTTAATAGAATATATTATTCTGTTAGGATGAAAGCTCAAATATTCTTGTATAGTTTTACTCATATTGCCATTGAAAATGTTTTAGCTGCGTTTGGATATATTTTTATATAAAATTAGAGCTATGGCATTTTTTTATTTAACCAACTTCCAAAAAGTTCAATTAAAACCATGTAAAGCAATAAAGTTTGAGCACATCAGATTTTCTAACTCGTCTTTCTGAAATTTAAGACTGAAGCAATTAGAACCTGGTCAAACCCAGGTAGCGAGCAGTAAGTCTCAATGAAGAAAAAAAAAAATTAAATAACTCACAAAAGTAATATATATTATAGTTACAGTGTAGTAGTAAAATTGATAATATTGTATTGATTTAGTATTTGAAACGATAACAACTTTCTTAACTTCGATCTTTATTTGTACTTCTTCTTTTTACGGTAAGGTGTGAGGCTGCAAATACAGTGGACCCACCAGAGTCCTCCTATCTCAGCGTCAATCCACGACCAGCAAGAGAGCAATAATTTTTTCTTTTGAAAGGGGGATGATTGGAACTCTGGGGCCATAAATATACAGGTTCCAATATACGATATTTTCCATACTACCAAAACCTTTTCTTGACATAATAAACTTTCGCCAGAAAAATGAAACACTTGGCCGGTCTAATCATCCCTTTTTTTCTAGCTTATTAACCACTTTTTTGACTCATTATTAATAATTTTTACGTTAAACTTTTGTCAAAATAAATCATATAATATTATCTTAGCCGGTATGAGGTTGGGATTCAACAACAATAATCATGGTAAAATATGTGTTTACTAGATTTTATTTTTAAAATACAAAGTTTAATACGTATTAAAACTGATAGCATAAGGAAGAATTTTTTTTCATACTGATTTAAAGAATATTATTTTTCATCAAAACATTCATTACCTACATTAGGTTACTAAATACACAGGTGATTTTTCAAACTTTTATAAGTCATATATATATATATATATATATATATATATATATATATATATATATATATATATATATATATATATATATATATATATATATATATATTTCCTTTTCATATTAGCTATTTCGTACTATACATTACTATCACTATTAGTTAATACTATATGAATGTATATTGACTTTCATGTTAGTTTTTTTCTTGTTCCTTTCGTGTATTTCTTTATTTACACCTTTCTACTACATTCTCATTTATTTTATATTTATATTTTGCAGTTAATTCTTCATAATTTCAAAACATAATATTTTTTTTATTGGTGATCAAAAATAAAAAAAATTAGACAAATTATTTTACAAATTCACACATGCTTTAATTTCTTAACAGGTACAATAAAAGAAGGAATACAATACGCAAAAACGAGATGTAGCAAAAAAAAACTAAATTAATTTTTATTAAATAAAGATGTTTTTAATAAATTAACAAAAATAAAAGTAAAAAAGGAGGAGTTGGTCTTTTTTTCTAACTATCTGATAAATTCGATCACAATTCATGTTATTTTAATCTTTTTATTATTTCTTAACAATGCATTTAAATTATCAAGAAGGACAATGAATTTTCTTTAAAAAAATTATAATGAAAAGTATCATTCCTAGGTCCGTAATCATCATCAACTTCATCATAGTTGGAAAAACAGGTAGGAAGTTAGATTGTAAAAAAAATCTTAACGTACTGTCGCGACTTACACAGTGGAAAAAATTGTCGATTAAGTGGCCAAAATTCTATAACTATTGATTAAAAACCGATAAACAAAGAATTCTTTTTTCGTTTATGAGTATGGAATGTTCTTTATAGGTGAGAGTGAAAAAAATATATACAGGATATCTCTGGACCTTTGAAATTAAATTTTCTTCACTTTATTTTAAATAAAACAGTTTATTAGGTATAGGACAATCAAAAGGGGAAGAAATGAACTAATATCTTTCTCTATAGAACTTCCTACGTATATAATTTCCTTTTTCAGGTAATTAATACGTTTACATGATTTATAAATACTTATTATTTGAAAAAAAAAACTAAGTTAACAATATCCTATTTTTTATTTATTCGAAATTTATCGTGTGTACAAAAATTATAAATGACAAATAAGAAAGCTTGATGCATATTTTAGGCTAATGCCTAAGTCAATGGCCTAAAAATATATTTAATGTTTAAAAATAGGCCTTCAGATCGTCAAATCTATATAACACTGGTTGATCAGATTTGATCGAACAAATTGTTAGTATTTTTTAACAATTTTAACAATTTAACAAATCAGTTGTGTTTTAGTACCATACACCATCTACTACTTTAAAAAATTAAACCCACATGTTGCCACCTAAAATATTTTTTTTTTATTTTTTTAGTTTCATTACCCTTACAAAATTTTAGAAATGTGGAAATGCCAGTAAAAATATAAAATAACAATTGCGATATCATTTCGGCCATGTTAAATATATCAACTATCAGCGGACAGTGACAGATGGTGAACATTCATAACGGCCATGAAGGATCATGACGTCCCACCAGTGATATCAGGAATTAATCATCAATTTTCTGCAGTCTTCTTTAAATGATAAAGGTAAACTAAATATATATATATATATATATATATATATATATATATATATATATATATATATATATATATATGTGTGTGTGTGTAGGTATGTATGAATTTGGACGGATTTCAACGAGCCCGAGTGTTCGATATGCCTCCATTTCCGCTAAATTTAGGGACTGCTGAGAGTTCTAAGAGGGCGTAGAACGAGGGTGGATTTTCCTTCTTCAGCAACGTTCCTCGAAGCATCTTTTCCATAGCTTTGTGTCTTGGAATATTTTCTTTTTTATCTTAAAATCGCTGTAGATAGGCCAGCGATTAGATGGGTAAACAACGGAACGTGAGATTTTCGGTTGCCGGGTAGAAATATAGGCAAACTGTACTATACCTTCCTATTATTACCTATACAACGCCTGAAGGATCTTGAGTTCAATACATGACAAATAATTACTGTTTCTTACTAGTGGCTTTACAAGGTGATGCCGTTACCATTCACGCTCAGGGTTATTAAGACTACTCACTTTATAGAGGCTGGGTGCACCCTAGAAGGGTCTCTCGACTCCGGAATCGATCCCAGAATGTTATATAAATATGATAAATTATTTACTTTTATTATTGGATTAAAATGCATTCACAATGGGGAAAAATACATTAAGAGAACTGTGTTGGTAGTTTTATGGATATATCTGAAAAACGATTTTCATAGATGGATTAACAAATCTATTCTATATATACATATATTTCAGTCGGTAGAAAAGTTTCTGTTTATATCAGAGTACATGGCATGGAGAAAAGGTAAAATATCATGCAATTCCTTCAATGCATAGGAGATATATATGTATGTTTTAAATGTCCAAAGAATTTTATGACCGTTTCAAAGTGACTCTAGTAGCTCCATTTGAAATGTTAAGGGCATTATTAATCAACAGTCAGACGAAAATTCATTTTCAAAGTTAAATTACATTGTAAAATGTTAAACAGATGTTGCAGAACAACCAATAGCAGAGAGGCGAGGGACGGCTCTTGGGGAGGTTAACCTCTCCTCTACCTCCCCCTACATGAAACAGTTGAGTGGAATGACAAACACTAATTTCTCTAATAATATTCATAACAGTCTCCACTGTTTAGGATTAAAATTATACTCGCTTTAAATGGGTTCCCTCCGACCGAAATAAATTTGCGTTTTCAAATGGCCATAGATGCAACAGCAGTTTCTGTTTCTAATGTTGTGTTCGATAAACAAACATTGAATGTTTTATTTGTCTTTCCCCTTAAAATAATGATTGAGGGAAAAGGTTTTTTAAAACAACTAGGAAACTATTACCAACAAGAATATATCGCTTTTATGACCTTGATAAAAAGGTTTGATGGTTAATAATTTTTAAGATTTTTTTTTTTAATCCACATCATGAGTATGATAAAAACCATTATTTTGGCTTTTAAAAAAAGTGATTATATATTATATCTACTATAAGATAGTAGTATTAACAATATTTGAGAAACATATTTTTTTTTCAAATTCATTGTTATTTTTTTGAATATGTATTCACAGTGGAGGTGAGAACTCAAACAAAAATAACTTTGTAATTCTTTATTTAAAAAATATTTATTGCGCATGTGATGAATCTGATGAATTTTATTTTTTCTCCTAGGTATCTTGAAAAAAAGCAATTTATATGATTCGATGTAGGATCTTTTTTGAAATACTAATTTAATTTAAATAATATAAATAACTAATGTATACTTTGTTAAATAGGGTGTTGTTGTCAAGCTGAAGTTTCGGATTTCGAAGTTACGGTATGGTACTTGAGGTCTTATACATTATTGCTGCGTTTCTGGCAATCCGCTTTTATAAGTCGAGGGGTTCCAGAAACAGTACCTGTTCTACTATCTGTATTTTTATCGATTCCAGATAGGAACCGATCTGCTGAAATGTATGCTTTATTTTATTTAATTAATTGGAAAGATTGCAGAGACTCTTATCCCACTAGGTATACTAGATTGAAATATAACATTTCAATTTGGATAATGACTATTTTAAAACTGATTATTTAAATATTTTAAGTGGGATAATGTGGGGCAACTGTGCACTAAATTTCGACTTTACTGGTCTATAATTTTTTTTTTTTTTTTAAGCTAGAATTTTCTTTTTTTTTTTACAAATGTTCCTTAGACGATTGTGTTTAAATATTAAATTCAAGCCTACATTAAAAAATATACAGTTTGATGAGATTGATAATTGAATTGAAAAGTAGTTATTATGCATTGCTCTTGCATTATGGGTAAGTGCGTACAAAGTGTCTGGAAGACTCATTACTTAAGCAGAAACGGTTTTGGGCCAAGTACAAAGTAGTTCGGGTTTCGGAGGATTATTATACTCGTGTAATCATCGAAAAAAATTAAAAAAAGTTAGTCTGAGATTCATATTTCGCAATCTTCATTGAGTTATGAGCGTGGGATTTGAAATATAATCGAATAAATGTATTGAAAAAATAAATTTTGTTTTAATTCGCTACTCCGTATTTGCCTCGACGAAACATGACAGTAAGGGTAAGTGTACAAGACGCACACTTGTCACACAACAGAGTTCTGCACTTGCCCCTACTATCATGTTTTGTTAGGTGACTGCGTACAAGCTCTTAAAAAATAAATACTGTCTAGCAGAAAGGTAAATCAAAAAGTATTTTGAAGAACAGCTTCACTACAAAGCTGTACTACAAAAGTTGAAAGGCAAAACTCTATCAACACGTTGGAACTAATATTTTTACAACTAATTATATTCCATCTTATCGAATTTCCGTGGCTGATTTCTGATATATCGGTGTTTAGGCTTCACTTTCCGTAAAGGACAGATCTTACCATTTGAAGGTTTGGATATAACCCCGAAAACGCACTTACCCCACTTCTCCCTACCTAATTACATGTTTAGGATGGTTTTCAAAGTTGAAATACTAAAACTATACAGGAGATAATTAAAAATATATATGGGAATTTCAATTATGATATTATTAAATAAAATGATTACTATAAAATTGAACATATTTAGAAAATCAATAAAAATAGATAATCCAAAGTTTTCACATTTATTCTTTCAAATATTAATTTGAATAATTGAAATATTTGAATGATTTGAATAACTTATTAAAATTATTGAAATTCTTCGATATAATCAAGAATTGACTATTTTCCTGAATTGTCCCAGGTAGAAATATGCCCAAATTGAAGGGGTGTTATATTGTACTCTATTCACTTCTTAAGAGGAATTGAGAAAGAAGGGGTCTATCAAGATGGAAATTTGACTATATTTGAGTTGAAGATTATTTTTTTTTTACGATTTAGAAACTTTATTAAAAATTCTTATCCTTAGATGGATGGAAATTTCTTATCTTATATACTACAGGGGTTCTTGAATATAAATAAATCTTGGATCTTGAAGAGATAAATAGCCTCTTATTTGAACATCTTGTGCATATTTATGTAGGACATTAATATCGGGGGTAAGTATTGGCTGAACCATTATTGATGACAGGGTGCAGCATCTTGCGCCCTCCTCAATATCAGTTCTACATATTCAGTAGGTACTTCCTTTTGTCTATATTTCACTCTTTTGGAGGCTATATTTGACAAAATACTTATAGTAGGATCAAGGATAGGAATAATCCTTTTCTGGAATAGCATATTATTATTACGAAATTTGTTTTTTGGGATTTACAAATGCATAAAAGATAATAAAGTAACAGCCCACTTCAAAGGAACTACCTCTTATAGTCCAAGAGCTGAGGCCAAAAACCGTGTCTGATATCAAGAAAATTTTTGATCACCTAGACCGAAAGTACTCTGATAAGAGACTGGAAATATGGAGGTCTGCCAACCTCGATCGGTTGCAATCAAATTTTATGTGTCTTCGAATTCGTCATTTTCATCACTTTTTTAACATTCTCCTCAGTAGCATTTTAGGTAAAACTTTGAAATAGTCAAGTTTAAAGAACGTCATTTTCTAAAAGTTATATATGTATTATATTTTAAAATTCGGAACAGCTGTTAAGATGCGAGAGCGTAAACATCTGCAAAATATCAAGAAAACGAAAATTGTTGAATATTCAGTTGCTTCACCTTAAAAAGTATTTTTTAGTACAAAATGTATAACTACCATTCTAGTTGCCAAGTAATATTGAAATAATAAATACTTATAGAAAAAGCGAATAGTTATTTCAATATTTCTTGGAGTCTACTAAGAGTAATTACAAATATTTTGTATTGATATTGTTGGAAACTTAATTCTCTCCAAGATTGGTCGTTATGCATTTTGCACTAAAGTGCACTGAAAAATTGTTATTTAGGCGAAACCTCTGAATATGTTTGCGGTTTTTGATATTTTGTAGATTTGTACGGCCCCTTATCCGAGTAGCTGTCCCAAATTTAGATATTTTATCCAAATATAAAATATAAAGATAACATTTATATTGAATATTGGAAACGTCATATAAAAAGTGAGAAAATACCATTTCTTTCATTTAGGAATTCAAAAATATTTTATTTTTAAAAGGATTAAAAAAAATCCTACAGCCCATGAAATTTTACATCTACATTTAACGGTACATTTTACGCGTAATAGGTACATTCATATGTAAGTATAATTTAGGTATAGGGTTAGAAATCAATGTCATGTCGATTTAAAGGGTTTTCCAATCTGAAACAGAATCTGGTTTTAGAATCCTTAATGATTTTAGAATATGTTTTTATTTCCCTCCCCCCTTATTTTTTTTTAAATTTCTTTATTATACCTGTAATGGCGCATCTGGCGTGATAGCATATATTGGATCAAATTTTATAACCAAGAATTACCGGTTGCAACACGTTTTATTGTAAACAGTTTTGAAGGACTATGAACTGCACAGGTCCTCCAAAAGAAGAATAATCATTTGGGCTTTTGTAGTCCACATAAAAACGTATTTTTCGCGTGGTTTTTGTTTTTTTCATGTTTATGACCAAAAAATTTGTCAAGATATCATTTGCTGACCCAAGTTCATAGGATTTTGTTCAGCGTTATATTTACTCTAAAATCCCAAAGGTTAACCTTTACTTTTTCGAAAACTCTTTATTACATACTGATCGATTATCATTCTTCTTTGGGTAAATAAGGAAATACTAAATCGAAACAAATATTACTGAATCTTTCACAGTACTTCAATAAACATAGACAAAAATGATAACAAGTATAAAGACATATTACATGAACACCTTCCCGACTTTGAGCAGCATCTCCCTTTACGTTTATTTGTTTCTTATTGTCTAAGTTGAAATCTGCGATGTAGGTTGAAACGTTAAAAAATATACGATACACAAGTTGTTTCAATTCAATATTTGACTGAATCTAAGATATAGTCTCTTTGATTAAATCTTACAATCTTACTTTAATCACAATTACTTACTTGTTTAATTTTGTATGTATTGAATTATATGTAAATAACATTACAATAATTTTACTTACTATATACCCTACATTTAATATCTTAAATATTTATTAGCATTTAATAAATTGGAATTAAACTAATATTTTAGTCATTTATTGAAATAATTTACATTTAATTGATGAAAGTTTGCTCGTTTTAACTAATCTGCCTGCATACTAATCTACTTTGAATATTTAAATCACGATGTAAAAAATGTATTACTAATATATTGTTTGAGGTCATAAGATGAAGCTTTGAGGAAAATATTTGCTATCGAGCACAAGTTTGTTTTGTAGTTCTATATCATAACTTCCTATTAGTATAGACTTTCAATCAGAATTAATTGTGTGGTATAACATGCTTTGAAACAGACACTACCGATAAAGTACACTTCAACTTCATAATTGTGAGACGAGGCTGTATTAGACAATCAGCAGTTTGTTGTAATTTAGTACGGAACAGAAATCAAACAAGTTTGTTCTGACATCCTAAACGTGTTACCCCCTGATCCTAAACTTTGTTAATCTGCACTCGGCAATATGTATGCAAGGAATTATGATTATGCGTTTTCAGTAAGTTCGTAGATCATATTATCTTCAATCATATGCTTTCAGAGCAACTACATACATGCAACACTCCGCTTTCTCTCATTAATTTAGGATATGATAAACACTAAATAAATACTTATTGAAATCCTTGGGAGAAGGTTAAAATATTGGATATGGAATAAGAAATATGATAAAAATGGTTTTTATAAGTAAAAAGTGAAGTAAAAATATAAAAATATAGTAAAAATATCCTTTCGCTGGACCATGAATATGCGATATCCATAGCCAATACATTATTAGCCAAAGGGGTGCTGGTATCGGAACTATAATATGGGCAGTTCTTGACAGCTTCCGTTTGGACGTGAAGGCCATGTAGAGATTTCCTAAACCTACTAGATCATAGTCCGGTTAGTCATTTTTTTTTATCATGTATTATTCAATAAGATGAGTAAACATATTTTGAACAAGGAGAAGAAGATGAGGACATGAGAAGATAAAAACGATCATCAATTTACCAACTTCAAGAGCTCGAAGTCGCAAGTGCAGTTCCTGATGTAGATCTATGTGATAATAAATATTTTTAAATTCTTTTTAATCCACTTAAATTCTTTTTTTTAATACCTGCAAAAGACTAAATAAAAACCCGAATAACAGAATGAAACGGTGCTATGTAAACAGAACAATTAAAAGTGTTTATACAACATTTTAATAATGATTTAAAGACCAATCTTTCATTTTATGTCGGTGATTAATTGACTATTCATTAATTTCAAATAAATTCCGTTTATTCACGCTAAATACGTTTTAATTAAGTAAATATAAAACTGTATAAAAACATATTGAAATAAACTTAATTAAATTCAAATGAAAGACAAAAACAATGGTACACTGTTTTCGCCGACGTTGTCGTAATTTCAAATTCGGTAGCCCATTTTCTCCTGCAATATTAAACGGATTTTCGTGAAACTTTATAGATTGCTAGGCTTTTGGTTATTGACGAAAATTTCGTTATTGGATCACATAATTATGACGCATTGCTGAGAAATAATTGCCTACATTTGAAAATTCAACTTAGGTTCTCTAGGTTCTACGAGAGTTTTAAATTATTGAAATACATAAAAAAACTATTATCTCATAAAACTTCTTAACTGGCCAATCATGTTTGAATTTTATATATCAGTATTGTTTGTCTGAAAATAATGATTTTTTTTTTTTAAATTTTCATAACATAAATGTTTCGCAATAAAAAGTTACAGATTTTACAATATTTTTTACTGGAACGAAGAAACTGAATTATTTTATTGATTTCACGTATACAGATAGGATCTCAAGTTCGGCAATAAAAAATCTCGATAGAGAATGTATAAATATATATACATGTTCAAGTGTAGGGTACTACTGTAGAGGTTTACATTTTATTGTTTACATTTGAGTTTGGACTTTTTGACCAATGTCCATAAACTAGAATGTCAGATAAGATGGAATTAATATCAAAAATAAAAAAATTCAGCCCCGAAACGCGATACAGCTATTTTTTAATTTATTTTTTGATTAATTATGACTTAACTAAACTTTTAACGAATGCAACTATTGAAGGAGAGGACAGACAGTCGGAAGAGCTCATCTGCTTATCTTCAGGTGGGAATAAATTGGAATCCTTGTCGAGTCATTTTTCAAATAAGTACGAGGATTGTCCAGAACATTTTCTGAAGAACTTAGTTTAAAATTTCTAAACAAATTCAAAGCGAGAAGGTTCGATTGAAACGGAATGACGGAACGTTTTTTCGCTATTAATGTTAATCGTTTACATTGAATAAATCGTTCATATCAGAAGGTTTACAGCCACAAATGGAAGAAGTCCAGCATGATTAAATGTAGCTGATGGCTTACATTGTAAAAACATTGTTTACTTCGAAATTTTCAAAGTTTCGCATCGACAGATAGTGCTAATGCTTCTTCTTTATTAATGTTTCTACCGTTTCTACCGCTAGTTTGTATCGGAGTGGGCCATAGCTTTATGTTCTTCTCCCAGATGGTCTCATTTCCTACGTACAGGTAATGGGTTACTCCCGGCTTAGTCGCGTCGTTGAGTGCCCTGCTAATCTGTTCTGATCTCGCTCCTGGCTGTGACCATATATTGATAATTTTTCGCTTCTCGTAAGTACTAAAATCCATTTTCATCAGTCCCGCGGATCTCGTCTTCCAGATAATCGGCCAGCTCTTGTCGTTTATTACCTCGTCCTTTTCTTCTATATGTAGGTCTTTCTTCCGAGGACTGTTCTTCGTCTCTCATCACTGGCTCGTTCTGTTCTCCTTCTCCTTCCGGCGTCCATTCCCGTAAAAACTGCCGGACATCTCTGGTCGACTCACTCTATTGCATTCACCATCAGCGCTCGAGAAAGCCAATCTGCCACGATGTTCTCCTTTCCGGGCTTGTACTCTACTTCCAAATTGATTGGCTGAGGAGTTCCTTCCAATATGTAATCCTTGAAGAGGATTCTTTTAACTTTCTACCCATTGACCAGGTGTCTGTGGTCTGTAAGTACCGTGAAATTTCTGCCAAACATGTATGCCCTAAAATGGTCTAAGCCCACACGATGCCTAGGAATTCCCTTTCCAATGTGCTATATGTTGTTTCCGCGTCTGTGATGCGCCTACTGGCGTAGCCACCGGTCGTTCGCCTATGTCTCCTTCCTGTGACAGTACCGCTCCCAAGGCGTAGTCGCTCGCCTCTGTCGTGAGAATAAATTCCTTCTGAAAGTCAAGGAATGCCAACACGGGTTTCTCTTGTAGTCGCATCATGCACTTCCTCATGTTATGCTCCATCGCCGGCGTTACAACTACTTTCTGACCTTTCTTGAGTAGGTTAATAGTAATAGTTAATAGTAAGTAAATGTTCTGCCATCCGGGGACAAATCGTCTATAGTAGTTCAGTGTCCCTAATAATCTCCGAATCCCTTTTACACCCCGTGGGACGGCCATCTTTCGTATCACTTCTACCTTGGAACTGTAGGTTTTCATCGCTTTCTTGGATATAATGTATCCCAAGAAGTTGATCTGGTCTTGGCCCAGCTGAGATTTTTCCTCAGACAACTTAAACCGAACGGCATTCGTGTGACTTCGTAGTGGGCCCTCTCGAAGTGGAGTGGGACACTCCTTCTTCAAACTATTGCTCACTATCACGCGGTTATGTCTTCGCTGCCACTCTCCTCAGATTTCGAATCATTCGCTCTTCTCCACTGCTGGTCGACGATTCCCGCTCCTTCGGATGCTCCTGTTCCTCTCCTTTTCCCCTCTTCTCTGGTTCCCGTGCCTCTTCCTCTGTTTCGGATGTCTCCGATGATGCGGCTGACTCGGACTGCGGTCTATATCTACTCAATACTCTCTGAGTGTTTACCTCCATCGGCTCTGGCGGTTGGTTTCTTCGACTCATGTGGGAGCATTGCTTGGCGATGTGCCCCTCCGTTCCGCATTCAAAATATCTGGTACGAGGGCATTGTGCTACCAAAAGCCCCGTATTTCCGCACCCATGGCATTTTCGGTCTTCGCGTCTCCCGTAGTTCCTCGGCCTTCCTTGTCTCCTTTCTCCAGCCATTGCTCGTTCCTTTGCACCGCATTCGGGTTTCCCTTTCCCCTACGTGACTGGTATGGTTCTGGATCTCCTATATGCTATCCGGCTCCAGCCAGCTTCTCCTCTCCGCTCCTGACATCCTCTTCTCTGGCGCTCGTGTCTATCACTTCTTGAGCGCTTTCTACGAAAGTGCGATCTCCTGGTAGACCGTCTTTCCTCCCGGTTTCCGTCGCTAACTGCACTTTCAGTATTGTCGAAAGAAACACCATTCTGGCCTCCACTTTTACTGCGCTAACAGTCTCTCATTTTCTCGGTGATTTTATTATACTGGGACAATAGTTTCCCGGTGTACTGTCCATTTGTCTGATGGATCTGCTTTGTCTTTCTGAATATGTAGAAAATGTCCTCCTCCGGGTTCCAGCGACCGCCTCCGAAAGCTTTCTTCGGGCGTTCTTTTATCACGTTTCGCGGGTTTCCTCGTCCGCCTGAATTAGGTTCAGAATATTTCTTCTGACTCTGCATATTAATGCCGCTTTTAATTACTCTGCGTCTCCCTGGCTTATCAGATTCTCCGCTACCTTCCTCTCGATCTCTGCCATCAGCCGATCACCGCCTTTAAGGAAATAGTGTAATTCGCCGGTTTCCCCGGTGAAGCTTTCTAAGTCCGAGATCGCTCTTCTCATATCTTGTGTCGTCGCTGCCCATATTTTCATCCAGGCCAGTGCGTTCGCGTGAGCTTCCTTGGTTCTTGTGGAATCCCTGATGACATGTTTAATGTCGATAGTCGCACCATTCCTTCTGGCATCGCCACAGCAAAACGAAGAAAAAAACGGATCCTCTAATCTGCGTTATGATGTTACTCAAAGTCTCGCGGTTTCGGCAACAGTTAAGCTCCCTCAGCTCGAAACGAACAAAAAAAAAACAAATTAAATAAAGAAAAGAAGGAAAAGGGAGCTTGAAATGACTCAAACGAGATCTGAACTAAAACTGCTTTATTCTTCTTAATAATCCTATATGTATATATATATATATATATATATATATATATATATATATATATATATATATAAATATTATCTGTATCTTATTCACATTCTGAGATGGTATTAAGGTTTATATTGTTGTCCGCCGGATTAACTTATATATATATATATATATATAAATACATACATAAGTTTATTTATTTATAATAGATTCGAAATTTCCTGCCTACATCTCGGCTATGGATGAATTTTTATCGAAACCTTATTGCACCTTATTGCTCTGACTTTTGACTCTCTAAGTACCGTTAAAGCTTCATCGGAAATATAATATATGAATTAGTAATTTGGGAGAAAAAATGTATTCTCAGAAATGGAAGGCGATGATGAACAACTATCACATTTTTTATGAATTTATCTATTGAACTCATAGAAAAATTTGCTGTAATGTGAAATTTTAGATCTATAATAAATATAGGGCCTCGCGCGGATCTCATTACCGCGTAGGGGAGCGTCCCACGGGTGGCGGATGTGGGGATGGTCGGTGGAAATTCCTTGGAAGTTCTTCCCGGCTAAGTCCGATGGACTCGCTGACCAACAATGAGAGCGCCCCTCCAGGCTTGCTGGAGGGTGTGACGTAGGTTTGAACGCCCTACTCACATATTTTTAGTTCACAAAATACCACAAAAAGTCCTGAATCTCTCTGAGGTAAAACGCTCATTATCCGGAAGTAAACTAGTCCCCCGTTCGGGTCTCCGGGTGGGGACTGCTTCAGGGGATTCATGGCGCAAGTTGAAAATTAGAGATTTAGGTATAGGGACGTGGAACGTAAGAAGTTTGAATACAGCGGGTGGGTTAAAATCGGTGGCAAACGAGGTTAAGAGATACAATGTAGATATCGTGGCACTGCAAGAGGTTCGGTGGCCAGGGGAGGGTTCGTTAACAGAAGGGAACTATTCTATTTGGTTCGGTGGGAGCGGTAATTATTGTTTAGGTACTGGATTTCTAATAAGGAATAGATTGCTCTCCGCATTGAGGGACGTAAAATTTTTTAGTGATAGGATATCTGTGGCCATATTTCAGGGGCGGTGGTTTAAAATCGCGCTGATAAACATACATTCCCCTACCGAAGACAGTGATGATGAAGTTAAATGCGAATTTTATGATAAACTAGAGTGGGTATATGATAAACTACCTCGAAACTGCATGAAAATAGTATTAGGGGACGCAAACGCAAAGGTGGGAAGGGAAGAAGTATACTATCCGACGATCGGTAAAGAAAGTTTGCACGAACATAGTAATGATAATGGGATCCGTCTAATAAACTTTGCTATCTCGAAAAACCTAACAATCAAAAGTACTACGTTTAAACATAGGGATATTCATAAGTATACGTGGACATCGCCGGATTCACAAACACGCAATCAAATTGATCATGTTTTGATACAACAAAGATGGCAAAATAGCATAATTAACGTGAGGTCTTATCGTGGGGCAGAATGTGGGTCAGATCATGAATTAGTAATCGCGAAACTTCGACAAAAACTTAATATAAAAAAAAGGAAAGAAAGCCGTATTTGTTCCGAAAATTTTGATCTAGATAAATTGAAAAACCCTTCAATTAGAAATCAATTCGCGGTAGAAATCAAGAATAGGTTTGAAGCCTTGGAATCTTTAGATGAGGATCGCGAAGATGTAGACAAGCTATGGATCGGAATTAGGGATAATATTAAAGAGGTAAGTAATCTGTGTCTTGGAAAAAGGGACAATAAAAAGAATAAACCGTGGTTCGATAATGATTGTCTAAACTTGTGCGAAAAAAGAAGAGCCGCGAAACTAAAAGCTTTGAATAATCCAAGCGATAACAATGTTGCTAATTTCCGGGCCTTGATGAATGAAACGTCCAAATTCCTCAAAAATAAAAACGAGAATATCTTAAAAACAAAATAATAGAGATAGAAACTAATAGAATTGAAAACAACGTAAGAGACATGTACAAGGGTATAAGCAGATCGCGTAAACAGTTTGAACCAGCAATGAATGGAATTAGAGATGAAAATAACAATATCTTGGCCGATCCGGGGGACATTGTGAATAAATTTAAAAAACACTTTGAAAGTATTTTGAATTCGGGAAATAATAATCAATCTCCTCCTTCTGAATATCAGAGTGCTGAACCGTTAATTGAAGAACCGAGTAAGGAGGAAGTCGAAATAGCCATCGGAAAATTAAAATCTCATAAAGCAGCGAGAATCGACAACATTTCCAGTGAAATAATAAAAGCGTGCGGTGAAGCTGGAGTTTCTAAAATACATTTTTTGGTTAAAAAGATCTGGGAAAATGAAAAAATGCCCGAAGAATGGAAAGAATCTATACTTATTCCGATTCACAAAAAAGGTCCGAGGACGGAGTGTAATAACTATCGCGGAATATCACTCCTCCCGATATGTTATAAAATATTCTCGTTGATCCTAACTAGTCGAATCACGGAATATGCCGAGGAAATTATCGGAGACTACCAATGTGGTTTTAGACGGAACCGATCAACTATCGATCAAATATTTTCCTTACGGCAAATATTAGAAAAAAAAATTAGAATTCAACGGTGTAGTTCATCAGCTTTTTGTAGATTTCAAAAAGGCTTATGATTCCATTGATCGCCGGAGACTGTATAACATTTTGATTGAGCAGGGAATACCGAAGAAGTTAGTAAATCTAGTAGGGATGTGCATGACCGAAACATTCAATAAAGTTAGAATAGGTAATTATTTTTCGGAGAAATTTGAAGTTCGCTCGGGGTTAAAACAAGGCGATTCCCTTTCACCTGTCCTATTTAATTTAGCATTAGAGTATGTCATTAGAAAGGTAATGCTTACCGAAAGGGGTTTAGATCTGGGTGGTAGAATATCCGTGCTGGGGTTTGCGGATGATTTGGTATTATTAAGTGAGGACGCGGAAACTATAAAACTGAATACAGCAACGTTGATGACAGCTGGGAAAGAGGTTGGCCTCAAAATAAATACGGATAAGACGAAATATATGCTTAGCAATAGAAACAGAGGAGATTTTGAGGATATAGATATAGGAGAAAATAGGTTTGAACACGTTGAGAAATTTAAGTATTTGGGGTCTGTGATTACTAGAAAAAACGAAATTCAAGAGGAAATAAAGGCGCGGTTAAAGGCGGGAAATGCTTGTTATTTTTCAGTGTCAACATTACTTAGGTCGCGCATTTTGTCCAGAAACTTAAAACTTAGAATATACAAAACTATTATCTTGCCTACAGTTCTGTATGGGTGTGAAACGTGGCCGCTAACCTTGAAGGACGAACAACGCCTTAAGGTATTCGAGAATAAGGTACTGCGTAAAATATTTGGTCCGAAAAAGGATGAGTCAACTGGAGAGTTTAGGAGATTACACAACGCGGAATTGCGGAGCATGCACCCTGTTAATATAATCGAAGTGATATCATCGCGACGGTTGAAATGGGCTTGCAAAGTTGTTGGGCTCAGTAACGAACGAATTCCTAAAAAGTTAATAAACGCTGAGCTGACTGGTAAACGTCCGAGGGGTAGACCGAAACGTAGGTGGGAGGATAGTATTAAGAGTGATCTAAGGAATTTGGGTTTGGAAGGTAGTCGGTGGACCGAGATTTGTAGACAGCGATTAGTGGTATCGGCATCGAACCTCCGGGTTCGCTAAGCCTTTTATTATTATTATTATTATTAATAAATATAGCGAAAAAAAAAAGAAAATGATAAAAAATATTCTATCTCATGTTTATGCGAAAGTAACCAGACATGACGAAATGTTAAAAAGATATTATTCGGTCCTTAATGTAATCGAGTAACGCTATTTTCTTCCGATTATAAGTCTTCCTTACCTTAAACCGTAGTTAGATGTGGTCTTCATTAGTATTTAAAATTTGTGTTTCCATTCTTTAATTTACCATTGTCATCTTTTACATATTTTAAAACATTTCGCCTGTACCTATCATTCCGCCTTCAACTTTCACCTTTCTTCTCTACTCCTTTCTTGGAGTACTCCTTCACTGTATGTATTCTTCGATCCTGAAGACTCAATTTTCACGATCGAATTCATATAAAGATAATTGTTAGGTGAAAAAATTCCATGCAATTATGATAGTATTTTTTTTTTAAAGGGAGAAGTTGGTCAGGGGGTGCGGTCAAAGAATTAGACTACTATAAGCGAACTTATATATTTTGTGCCGACGTTTCGGCCTAAGTTTTAGGCCATCTTCAGGGCTAAAAGGAAAACAAAATAACAACAATGAAAAAAGAGAAAGAGGCAGTACCAGTAACAGTAAAAATGATAAAAAACAGAAAATACAAGTAAGATAAAAAAGTATGAAGTATAAAAAGAAAAAGATAACACTAAATTACATAATACGAGAAACAAATGAAAAAGTAAAATAAAATAAAATAAATGAAATAACAATGCAAAAATTAAAAATTAATTGAAAATAAGAGTAATGCGATATTTACACAGGGAATAGTGAAATATATGAAATCTATTAATTAAAAAGACAAATAGTATGAAGGTTTAGTAATGTGTAAAGCATACAGAGATAGTTGTAAGTTGTGCAAAAGATGACTATGATGTTAAAGAAGTTGACATTGTTGTAATTAAATAATTATGAGATGAAGGAATAAAATATAAAGTAATGTAAGCCCCAAAACAAAAATAGATAAAAAATCCTATGTGGTGAAGAAAGAAGAAGGATAGAAAATAATGAGGAGGAGGAAATGTAAAGAAAAGGTGATAATTACATACCAGCGAGGCGTGTGGTCAAGCGCCAACTGAATATTAACAATGGATTACCGGGAATTAGAAAAACCGTTAAAACAATGTTACCAACTCACTGATTTGAAATAAAAATAACACTAAATTTAAATGCTGTGTGATCAAAAGACATAACAATTGATTTTAAAACTGTAAAACGTATTGATATAAGTATATTTAGAAAAAAAAAAAAAAAAAAATATATATATATATATATATATATATATATACATATATATATATATATATATATATATATATATATATATATATATATATATATATAAAAATATATATATAAAAAAATTAATGTTAAAAAATTAAATTAGAAATTAATATCTCACCCAAAAAAAAACGTTCACTCCAACTGGTGCAAAAAATGGCAATTGAAAAAAATACAGGTTACGAGTTAAAAAATAAAATAATATAATAATAAAATTAAAGTTAAGTTAAATATATAATATTAAGTATGTTAAGTATAAGTTAAATAATAATATTACGGGTTAAATTTACTAAGGAAAAAATAAATAAATAAATAAATAAATACTTTGTATAAGGAGTCGTTGCGGGTGACGAGTTAAAAAATAAAATAATATAATAATAAAATTAAAGTTATGTAAACAATAAGTATAAGTTAAATAATAATATTAGGAGTTTAATTTACTAAGGAAAACATTTAAATAAATACTTTGTATAAGGAGTTGTCACGGAAAAAAAAAAATAAATAAAAAATTAGGTAATGAAAAGTTATGTTTTTTTTAATAAAGTGAATATTCGGGAGCAGGTTAGAGAAAGGTTTTGTATATCAGTTTTTTGATTGGCGGGAAGGGATTCTAACTGGATGAAGATGCTTTCTGAGAGGAGTCGTTTGTCACTGTGGCGAGGATTGAAGTACTGTCAAAATCAAAAGTGTGGTTTAAGGATAAAGCGTGTTCTGAATTATATTATTATATAGATAGTATTTTTTCTTCCTCTTTCTTTCTCTGTGGTGTTGTTTCCCTTCTGGAAATAACAGATATAATGAATTATCTGAACATTAGTCTATTTATATTTATTCTGAAAATAGTCCCTTAAATAAAATGATACACTTTCAAAAAGGTGGGTTTTACCTAATTTAAAATAAATAAAAATGAAGAGGAAAAACGTCTGTAAAAGATTTCTTTCTATTCGATTTCTTCATGAAATAGAAAGTAAAAATAGAAACAATCCGTGTTTTATTGTTTAGTAAAATTATAAATCTATTGGGTGGTATACATATAAATTATCGAAATGTGAAAAAAAAATGTTATGAATTTATTTTGCATTTCTTAGCTTCCAAATATTTGGACTGACAAATGTAATAATAAGTAAACTTGATGGCGGTCAATAAACACGTATCACGCCAAATATTCGCTGTATCTTGTGGACTCAGTTGCGTTCACAATCGCAGCTGTGTAAACTGCTTCTTTCTCTCTAGTGTTTCACCAATAAAGTTTCACTCATCACAGAAACAATCGAGGGACTCCTTACCGGAAGGTAGATAGTTGTACAGGAAACAAGCAATTCTCCTTGTACACATATGAAAGAAGAGGAATATCAAATCCTTTGTAGACACTAACCAAGAAATTGAAGGAATGCGACAACGAGATCTCTCTTGTAGCATATAGAGTATATAGAGTGTCCCAGCGGGCATGGATCACCTCCTGTAGACTCCTGAGTATTTGGAATAACGGGATGAAATTGGGTCTTTGTTACGAATTATGAAGTATCTTTTTATGACCTTACCGCTCCAGTAACTGTCTCCAGCTCTTCTACAGCTAAATCACACGTCTTAAGCACTTAAATCTGGAATTTCAAATAGAATGGGATATTTTTTTTTTTTACGGATTCTGATAGGAAATGAAATTTAAAGATGAATTCATATCGAGCAATATTTTAATAGCAGCTATGTTCAAGTAATCATTAATATTTAGCGTCACATTTCATCAATTGAGCTAAAAGTGAGTAATTGATATTTTTGGGAAGAACCTCTGTCAATAATCATTATTGATAATTACACAATTTTGTCAATTTCGAAGCGTAGATTCGGTTCAGGTAGATAGCATAAAAACTCATATTCGCAAAAATGTCGCATATTCACTTTTTCTTCTAACCCGGCAATATGATGTTTGATCGGTCTTAACAAATATTTGAAATTTCAGTGAACCTCGCAATTTTCTCTAATCTAATTACATGTTCAGTTCAGAATTGATTTTTGTTTTATGTATAAAATATATCTTAATTATGGTTTTGCTTATGGTAATTTTAGTAATTTAGCTGGTTACAAAAATATATTCTTCATATCTACTCATTATCAAAATTGATTATAGCTACTTCTGATGATTTTTTCAACTCCAATGGGTCTCCGCACAAAGATAGTAGACCATTTTAATTTACTAGAGTTCAATCGCACGACAATCTGCAGCAGATCAATTTCTTTATAACGTAACGCAGGAATTTCCTGTTAAAATTGTGAATGTAGCACTAAATTATTGTTTTATTTGGTACTCCCATTTTCTTATTATAAAAATAATATTGTTAGATATCAAAGTTATCTAAAAATATAAGACTTTTCATGAGCCTAATATATAGTCTTCAGAGGCTTTGTCGGAATGGGAATCATGTTTTGGGAGAGGCCCTTTCTCAGCCTACTAAATCCTAAAACTATGAGGAACGTGGTCATATGGCCAAATGGCCACCCGATGAAAACCACACTTACCGTTAAAAATCAATCACACCTGCCTGGTGTTAAGAGCTCTTAAGCTCTTTTTTCAGGACAATTTTATTTTTATTATATAATATTCAAGTAAAGACAAATTTTAAAATGTATGGTTTTACAAATAAATTCTCCGATTTATGCTAACGATCCGGGGACACTGGAGGAATTCGTGTGGCATCTTTGGCACTAATCCATAAGATTCAGGAAACTAAAATATGATCTCTCTCTCTCTCTCTCTCTCTCTCTCTCTCTCATTTCTTTCTTTCATTTTTCATTTTGTTTTTTGAGTAATTTGATTATTTTCTTCGTTATTTAACATTCGGCTTTTATTTAATATTAAGATTTAGTATTAATAATTATATATATATATATATATATATATATATATATATATATATATATATATATATATATATATATATATATAATTATATATATATATATATATATATATATATATATATATATATATAATATATATATATATATATATATATATATATATATATATATATATATATATATATATATATATATACACAAACACACACACACACACACACATATATATGACTGTATTCAGCATCTTTTTTGTCTCCTTCTCTAGTTCCTTTCGATAGGAAGGTCAACCGTTGCTTTTTACTAAATAATTCTGCTGGGTCATCATAGGTAACCGTTCGTAACGAAAGACTCCTTAATTGGAGATTGTATTGTCATAGGTATCAGTCAGTAATTTCGTGTTTGTTAATATTTCGTATTAATTTAGACTTAATAATAATTCTAAATTTCTATATTTATAATAATTCTCCACTTCATTAAGGGAGGGAGATCTAAATATTTACTCACAAAAAGGTTTCAACAAAGATAATGGTATTACTTATCTGTGATAGGAATTTTAAAAAGAGAATGCTGTGAAAATTCTTTTAGATACCAAAATAGCTTTAAGATCGGAAAGATATGAAACTGTTTGCTCAGACGAAGTGGAGGTTAGAAACCACTTTCTCAAATACAAATAATACCCTCTTTCCTCTTTACCTTCAAAACCTCGGCGTCATTTCCTCTCGGCGCTCACAATTTCGTAAAGGCATCTTTACCAGAATAAGGTCCCCCTTTGGGTTGAATGCTAGTCAGCAGTTCTGTATTAGAAAGCCATTCATTAACTTCAAAAGACTTTAATATTCCCTTAACAGCAGGAAATTCACAATCGTTAGGGGACTATATTTTAATATAAAAAAAAGAATTTAAAAATAATACTTTTTTGTTCATTTTTTTATTGCTTCTCTCTTGTACATGACTTTTTCTATCTTCGCTTTAAGTAGTGAAGCATAAACTACTCCCTAATTCAAAAAGTCAAATCATGAATATATTCATGATTTTATTTAAAATTTGCGAGAAAAGTAAATCGAAGCAAGTCCGTAGATTTATTGAGGATTTATATAAGATTTTTGTTTAAGTTGAACCATCAACCATTATATTTATGACCTCCATTATTTTTTTCCTCCTTAATATTGGTTTGAGATCAATATCTGAAGTAAAAAAACTAATGCAGCATCATTTTATTTTCTCTGTGAAATAAGCTATATTTGTCCACATTTTTCTCTTCCATCAAGCCTTTAAACAGGTCTATAAAGGAGACAAGGGGAGTTTCCAAATAATGTTTCGTTTTCTTATTCTTGAAAAGTTTTGGAACTTAATTAAATTACGAGATAAGATCTTGAACTATTTTCGTGAATGGTATTTTTGTAACTTGACAAAATAGTTATATCAATAAATAATCATGTTTATTTCACATTAGTAATGTTACTTTATAAAAAAAAAAAAGAAAAACAGGGAGAAAGTGATTATTGAAATTCTGAATAACGATTTAATCTAATTTTAATAAATTCATTCGATTTGGGAGGTAAATTGTTTTAATTAAAATACTGCCTGCAGAATAAAGGGAAATAGTTAATAGCCATTTGAAATCTTTCATACTATATTTACCGGCAAAAGTGTATTTAAAAAATATAGATAATAAATTGTGGTTACAATAAAATAAAATATAATTAATTAAAATAGAACATTATAAACAATTTAAAAAATAAAATTGAATAAATGGATATATATATATATATATATATATATATATATATATATATATATATATATATAAAATACCGTGACCTGATTTCAAAGTTTTATCAGGATACCAGTAGTAGTTAAGGTTCAGGGTGATGTCCTCACTTATTGATCAATAAGTCTAAATTCAGGAAATCGGTTAGATCTAACCGATTTCCTGAATTTAGATTTCCCATTTTAAACTGTTGAAAACATGGGAGTTGTAGGGCTATGTACAGGAAATTAAATATCAGGAAATAAACAGAATCACAATTATCATTAGATAGGTATATTCACCACAAATATATATAAATGGGTGAGTATATATGTACGGAATATATATATATATATATATATATATATATATATATATATATATATATATATATATATATATATATATATATATATATATATATATATATATATATATATATCGAATTATATAATGCACACACCTGATTCTAAATTTAAATGAGAAAGAAAATATTATCATATAGAACCCTTAGATGCCCATAGTCTTAATTTCGTAAACATTAACAAATATTTCGTGATATTTTTTGCAAACTTCGAATGTGGCATGTGTGATGGAAAGACATGCTTATTTTTAATTTAATATTAATTTGTTTTATTCTGTCTGATTCAAATACATTTTGCTTAGGTTTTACAACGCCGTCTTTTGCGATTATTAATTAATCTACAAAAAAACTACCAACAATATAAAAGTTAAATATTTTGTATACTGTAAATTAACATGCAAAAAAACATTTAAAAAAAAATTTAATATAAGATGTTTTGTGACCAGCGATTTGATATGTGATTCAAAGTGCACCGATTACATGAAAATAAATTATATGGTTGAACTGGTTCATTAAATGACTAGTGTTTGGTTATGAAAGACTTGAGTGGACTGTATTGGTTTGATAAGGTTTATTGGAACAAGTAACATGAATTCTGGACAGAATACAATATCTTAGTAAGCTAATGAATTTATCTTCTTCTTCGTCGAGCCCATATCTACCGCTGTTGCAGTGTTAGGGTTCTCTTACACAGCCTGGACCAAAGATCTCTTTCTCCTGCCACTTCTCTTCTCCTTCTCCAATCCATCCTCTGGCTACAATGGCTTCTTTTATGCCTTCCTTCCATCTTCTTCTTGGCCTTCCTCTTGGTCTACGACCATCTGTCTGTGTCTCATAGGTTGTTCTGGCCATCCTTCTTTCATCCATTCTGCTGACATGCCCGTATCAACGGAGTTGATTCTCCTCAGTCACTATTTCTACAGGTTCGTCCTTATAGTGTTATCCCTTATTCGGTCGTGCCTTGTTTACCCTCAATTTTTCGAAGGAATCACATCCCGGAACTCTGCAATAGACTCCTGTGCTTAGTCGCAACCTTTATAATTACAATAAATTTCTAAGGCTTCTAGCACTGGTTAAGGCTAGTTTGGCGTTTGAGTGTCGTTAGTATTTGGTGCTTACGTCATCATTCGATTTTTAGATCATTTCCATTTTTTTTTTCGGTATATCTTGAGCGGGAATCGATAGAGGTGGTGTTTACGTCCCATAATCAATTGAAACCTAAATTTCGAATTTTTGGCGCTCAAGCCTTTTTCAAAAAACGCCGTCGATATATATATATATATATATATATATATATATTATACATGGTTCCGAGAATCTCTAAATGTTGCAACGCTAAGCGTTTAGAAATCCCATATACTAGAAATCGGATGAATGTGTTTTTGTAGATAGCCACCTTTGTTCCCCTTGGTATCTCTCTCCTGTTTATTAAGCCCCTTTTGACTGCATTGAAAAACTTTTCAGCCGACATTAGTCTTTCCCTGATTTCCGTATCTTGAATACCATTTTCCGTTAGGTGTGCACCTAGATATTTAAAGCTATCCACCTGTTCTATTATTTTTCCATTGATACGGGCTATACGCAAGCTATGATGCCGGAGCTTTCCAATTCTCATTACTTTAGTTTTTACTTCGTTTATCTGCATATTTATATTTTCCAGCTCCTCTTTTAGGATCAATGTTTTATACTGAAGATCCCTGCCATCCTTTCCAAAATCACCAAACCATCAGTATAAGTCATTAACTTATAACTAACTGGTCTTAGATTTCTGTATACAAGGTTAAATCCTATTTTTTTAGGTTTGGCTATTTTTAGAGCTGAGTTCAGGAGAACAGTAAACACGAGAGGGCTGAGACAACAGCCTTGCCGGATGCCAGTGATTGTTTATAATTCTATAGATCGGCAGTTGACTGTCCTCAGTACGTTTCTTAATCTTTTTTAAAGGCTTTCAATAACTATCCTGAGTCCGCTGTCCATAGCCATCTGCTCCTTAAATCTTCCTTTCTCGCTTCGTCGAAGGCTTTAGTCAAATCCACAAAACAGCAGCTTACCTCTTTCCCCTTCTCGATAAGTTTTTTGGAGATTTTTCTCATAGTAAAGATAAGGTCCTGAGTGCTTCTCCGGTTACAGAATCCATATTGCTCCTCATCCAAGACGCTGTCTACCTTTATTCTTAGCCTTTTTTACAGGATTCGTGCGTATATTTTGCATGGCACACTAAGTAAAGAAATTCCTCGATTGTTTTCCCACTTCCGGTTATCTCTTTTTGTAAATCGGGACGATGGTGGAAACTTCCCAATCTTTTGGAATTCTTTTTTCCTTCCAGATGAGGTTTATAAGATGGAGAAGAACTTTCCCTCCATGTGTTCCCATGCATCTGAGCATTTCTGGTGTTATACCATCTCGGCCTGCTGCTTTTCCCAATTTCATGTTTAGCAGTGCTTCAACACGCTCTTCTTCCTCTATAAAATCTTCCTCCTCCCAGATTATCCGCTCTTCATTGTAATCGCAAAAGTATTGGTTTGCTAAGATTTATTGGAACAAGTAATATGAATTCTGGAAAGACCACATTAGAATACAATATTTTAGTAAGTTAATGAATTTAGAGGGTTTATAATAGAATATAATTCAATCTGGCTTAGATGGGTATTTTGGTTCTTTGATGAAGTTTTCTTGGTTTGCCATGCTGATTTCCTAAGATTAGTCTTCTACCTGGTTCTTAGTTTCTCTTCTTCCTCATTTAATTGATCATTTTAAAAATGAAAAACTTTAAAAACTTTAAAATCAACTTTAAAAATTTAATCATTTTAAAGTTGATTAAATAAAGAATTTTTGTAGAAATTTGATTACATATTTTTAACATTCTCAGTCATTTGCACCCATATCTTAGAACTTTGTTAATAGTAATTAATGAATTAGCTAAATAACATTATTGGGGCAAATAAATGAATGCTGCTTTGGAGGATCAATATTCATACGTATAAGGTAACAAAAAATTTGATAAAACTAGCAATTTAAAATCGTACATTCATGGTGACCAAAATGCCTTATTTTCGTGAAATAGCCCATATATATATATATATATATATATATATATATATATATATATATATATATATATATATATATATATATATAGAGAGAGAGAGAGAGAGAGAGAGAGAGAGAGAGAGAGAGAGAGAAATGAACATCGATCCTTTATTTCAAGTTAATTTACGAAACACAATTTATGCAAAATTTAATCTAACAATCATTATTTGAGCCACTTGATCACTTTGAATTCATGGCTTAAAATAATTTATTAGTTAGTTTGTAGTTGATGTCCTTTCTTTTAATTGCTATAAATGTATTATTTTTATATATGTATTTTCATTTTATTTTTTATTGACATTATTGTATTTATAAGAGGAAAGTGAGTGATAATAATGTCTACAGCCGATATTTTCTCACAACCAATGCACGTACAAACATATAAGTAGTTTTTGATAAGACGCATTGATGTGACGCATTAAAAATATAGAGATTTATTTCAAACATCTCTTTTTTTAACGTTCAATTTTTAATTTTATTTCCGATTAAAAGGTCTTATGATAACAATGAGAAATTTTATAATTAAAAAACATAGATGTGAATATAAAAAAAAAAAAAGAATAGCGTTTTAGGTAATCGGATTGAGAGTAATCCAAGCGGATCACCGACATTATTTAATAAAAAAGTGAAGCCCGGCTTTGTCTTTAACTAATCCTATTCAGAAAGATATGATATGCTGTTGTCTCAGATGAATGAAAACTGGTTGCTGTTAAAGAATTAGCTAGGAAAAATATTTGAATAGAATTTCATGTTAACCCATTACATCCTGCCGTATGATATCATCTAACATTAAAATTCCTCTGGTCATAGGTCGTCTAATATCAATTTCAATGATATATTATAATATATCAAGAATATGAATTTTCAAACGATAGGCTCAGTGCCTATTCAACTCAATCTTTTGATACAAACAAATGTTTGCGATAAATATTTCTATACTCTCCCTTCCCACTCACAAAAAAATTCATTTATTCATATTTCTAAGAATTATGAATGTTTCCTTTGAGTGTTGAAATTTCTTATTGGTTAGCTGTGTGGACTTGTTGGGCGTTTCTTCACAAGAAGATGAGCTAAGCCTAATTCACTCGTATATGTTGTCTTTCACATATTTTTAATTAGCGGAATATTTTTCGGTATGCAATTGCTTGCCCTCCATAGTCGACGAACGAATGAAGTACCACATCGCGGGATGTACGTAGTAGCGATTTAATTATCTACTTGCATCACTGCTCATGTGATAGTACCGTTTCCACCACGGCTTTACCCTCTGATAAGGATGTCAAGGTAAGTACCTATATTATCTTGGAGGTCATTGCAATAATATAGATTTCAGTATGTAGACTCATGAAGACTATGTAGACATAATGAAATATGGAAAAATTATTCTAAACCTCCTTCCTGAAATGAAGGCAATCCTGCTCATGTAAAAACCCACTCTCATAAATGGCTGATAAACAAACACAGTAAGAAGTGGAATAAAAAATGGAACCTATCCAACAAGATAAAAAGCCTTCACAAATATATATATATATATATATATATATATATATATATATATATATATATATATATATATATATATATATATATATATATATATGACGGATAACAGACTACAATGTAATTCATTAAAAAGCACAATTATCAGGAATGATCAAAATACTGATTAGGAATGGACAGACCAATGCATACTAATGCAGATTTATTGTTACTCAATGTAATAATTGCATTCTAGACACATGAACACATTTACCCATATAATTCATCTAGTCTGAAATAAGAATAGGAGGAGATTCAAATATAAAATTTAACCCATTTATCAAATAGGTAAAAACCTAATTTTACCAAAATTCATCAATGATATTTGCTTACCTGAACTGACTACATAAAAGGTGGTAAAAGGCAGTGCTTTCATAGAATCAGAATATCCATAGAGTAGACAAGCAAAAAATACTGGTATCACTTTAGCCCTGATCCACTTAGAGCCCTTCTGTCATAGATATATATATATATATATATATATATATATATATATATATATATATATATATATATATATATATATGGTTATATGGTTGGTATATGACATATATATACCAAGTAGATACTTGGTCATGGAACATAATTTTATTTCGGCTCATATATTATTATTATTTATATGTGTTTGCGAGTGTGTGTTTAAATATTTCGCACCCTCTTGCCAGAAATTTAAAAGGTAAAATTTACAAAATTACTATAGTACTATAATATACTAGAATTTCGAGGGCTGGACAATGCCGAATTCTGTGAGCCAGTTAATGCAACTGAGGTGATAGTATTTCGACCAATGAAATGATGAAATGAAATGACCAGTGAAAGTGCTGATCCAATAGGAAAGCGTCCTAGAGATCGACCGAAACGTAGTTGGGAGGATTGAATCAGGTTTTGGGTTTTGAGTTGAGGATTTGGGTTTGGAGGAATTTTTGCAGTCACAAATTGTTCGTGTTTTCGGCATTGAACCTTGGGATTCCACTCGGGATAAATAATCCTATTTATTTATTAAAAACATTACAATGCTACAATTTTTTTCGGCTACTATACAATAAATATTACTAAATCATTTGGATACCTTTAAGAAAATTTTATAATTTTATCTAAAATATATATCTGATGGGTAATCCACCCTTGTCGTAGGCAGTATTAATATTTCGCATCTGCAACCTACAGGGACCATCAAATTTCATGGGACAATCACAGATCACAGCCGGGTGTACTGGATTCGCCGTCTTTATTCAAACTTTGACATTTTATATCTTTCAACAATATCAATTGTAGAGGACAAAGAATCTACAAAAATAGTTGAGGAAAACAACTCCATTTTTTATTTATAGCTTATGTGGCCATCCATAGGCACTAAACAAGTAAATCGACAGGTTTAATTTTTTTTTTATCGCTGTAATATTATTGCCTCAATAGTCTTAAATCATAATATAGTGAATATAAATTAAAAAAATACTCGTATATATATTCTATTATTTCAAAATAGACTGTGATGAAATAAATCCTTAAACTGTAGATTACTTGGGCTGTTATATCTACTCAAAACCTAAGCTGTCAGGACGTAAATCTTAGATAGGATTCCTTCCCTTTCCCTTCGGCGGATATAAACGATTTCCGGGTTTCCTTCCTTATTATTTGATTCTTCTTCTTTACATTTTTTTTTTGTATAATATGTCTGATTTGATCACATATATGATAATTTTCAAGACAATAATAAATGTAAGAGAGATCTGGAAGGACAGAAAAGTAAATGTTTAAAATTTTAATGCTGCTAACTATTTTTTTTGGTTCAATAACATAATTTGTTATATAAATAAAAGGCGAATTTTCGAATATGAAATTTCATCACTTTTGAAAAAAAAAAAAAGGCAATGAATTTGAAATGTTTATTCCATTGCATTTCCTGTTGTACCTGTATTATTCATTATATATGACCTCATGCCATAAAATGTGCTCCTGTCCAATTTTAATTTAATTTTATAATATGTAAATATGTAAATTATTTTTTGCAGATACATAAATATTTTCATTGATCCTAAACAGATCTCTACATAATTTCATAGCATATTATTGACCACTACTAGTTGAATTGATACCACTCGTCTTGATGGAAAAACAAATGTTGCAAGTAGGAAATTGGTCCGTTTTACTCTGCTCTAAACAGGTGGAAAATTTAAAGATTTATTTCGTAGGATTACCTAGAAATAAATATTAATTGTTCCGTGTGTTAAACTAACCCACAAAGCTCCGAAACGGGTCTTCTGGGACCCCCATACATACGCGTTTTACCATCACGGCCTCAATCGATCAACTAACGTTGCATATTTTAAAAGACCTACAGCTCAGTATAGCGAATTGAATAAGTTCCAAAAATCGATATTTTTAATATTGAGGTAGAAAACAACAAATATTTATCTTAAGTTTATGAAATAAAATTGTGAATAAAGGTTACAAGGTTTTGTCACATCATGCAAACATTTCTTTATATAAGTAGATCTTGGAATGAATTCCATATTAAAAGGGAATTTAGCCTATATTTCAAATTAAGAAAATTTTAATGAAATTCATTAGATTAAATTACATTACATAAATTATTTCATTTAATAAGCTACACATATGAGAACAGCATTAAAAATAAAATGTTATAATTTTTATAATAATTATTATAATTAGAATAGTATATTTTGAAATCATTTATAACCTTCAATGATCCTTTTAATACGCCAATTTTAATAATCAGCTATTTATGAAAGGTTATTTCTTTCACTATAAATAACTACCAATAAATGAACATTTGAATTTTGTTTAATAGTTCTTTCATCATCATTTTATCAATTTTTCATTCACTCTTTGTCACTTTCTTCAAATGAATCATTGCAAAGCACTTGTTTTGGATGGAGTAGTGTTAGAGATTTTTCAAAAAACGAGAGTCTCAAGTACGGGTACCGGGATTTTCACGATCAAAAATAATTGCGGCTAAACCAAAAAAAGAGACACTCATATTGCTGATACTTTTATCTTGAAATAAATAAGAATAAATAGTTATTTAAAAAATATTTGGAAATGTTAGGCTAGTGAGAAAAGTAAACCCGTCATCAGGGCGAAGAGCCTCCGCGGAGGATTAGCTATGTTTTGTACTTCGGATATTTTCTGCTGCGCAAAAAGTTGGCCGTAACTTCTTTAAAGGAAACCCAAGCCCTTTTTTCAACTGGATCCTTTATACTTTGAAACAAACTGACTTTCATTGAATTTCTGATCTGTGGCTTCTCAAAGATCCCTCCATTAAGTTTCTCATAACATACTTTCAGAAATTATGTTGTCAAGTGCTAACACAGCAGTCATTATCCTTTGGAAGGGATTTAGTCGACTATTTCATTAATCTAACCTGATGTACAGAGGAAATACATATTAGTATATTGCTTGGTTGATGAAGTGGTACAATAGAGGAAGTGTTCTCTGAACAGAATCGGAGATTTTTTTTTTTTTTTTTTAGGGCCAGTCTGTTACCTTCCAACGGTTAGTCTTTGGATTGGTTGTTCCATTAGTGAAAATTCCATTTTTATGAAACCGAATAGTGGATGCAGTAACATAGCAACTACTTTTAAATCCCAATAAATTGTCCAAGAATGTTTTTCATGGTTCACACATTTTTGCAGAGCTTTGTGATTTCCATACTGAATGTTCATTATATTGAGCTTAACATAGTTCCATTATGTGAAAACCAATTTTGGTCCACAATATTCTTTCGGTTAGTAATTATAAATTGTAACAAAAATATTAATAAAACATTTATCATAAGCATTAGTATTTGACTTGTAGGAATTTAAGGACTAGTATATGAATTTGTCACATGTTTTACGTGGTCCAGCCTACTGATTGTTGCTTCAATCCATTATTTTACTCATTATTTAAATAAAATTATTTCTAAATACAATAACGAAATGTTTTAGTAGTCTATTTAGATAATGAGTAATCTCATTGTTGCAAAGGTTTTATTTTAATAATCGAAAATAAAGTTTATGAGCTTGTGGAAATTTCATTCTTAGATCACATAAAAATTACTGCAACTGTAGTAAACTTATTTCGTCTTCTGTACCATTAGTTTTGAGCTGGACGTGAAGCTTCTGGAAGTCGTGTAAAGCCGTATTCAAAGTTGTTGAAACTTCACCCATTCCTCACTTGCACAATACATGCTAGGCACAGTTCATTAAAAACGTTTTCGCTGAGGACTTGGGAGCTCTGCTATTGTTTCCCCGAAGGTAAATGGAAGTTTAAACGCAATAAAAGCACGAGGAAATGGGAACGCCAGGCTTATCTGAGTGGATTGTCCTCAAAGAATTCCATTACTCTAAAAAGCCCCAACTCCCGATATCTCGATTACAATAGGACAGTATCTTCTCCAGGGGCTGCTTAGTCGAAATGTAAATGATACTGAAAAAGAAAGTATAAAAGAAAGAAGGAAGAATAAGTCGGATGCTTATTCTGCATTCTAAATAGGAGTCACTAGAATAAATGTCTCTAAGTTAAACAGTAAAGCATCTATTACTGGTGGTCAAGTAGGCATGCAGAGAATCAGCAAAATAATACTTTTGTCAGAAAACAAAAAATGAATCTTAGATTTTGAACCAGGATTTTGAATCCATTTTACCGATCTTTATTCCCTCATGAACTGACCTACACCAACCAAAAATGCAAGCAATGTATTACTGTACAAATTGTATAAAAGACCGATAGTTATGTATACGCGGTTGTCCTGAGTGGATTGGTGCGCCCAATGGTAATTTGGTCAGCATACACTGATTCCACAATAAGATTATGTTTATCACTACCGTCAGGAACAAAGGGAACTTTAGGGAAATAAGAGATACCCCACTAATTTATTAATATATCACTACATGTACAAAATCGTATTTTAGAAAGAATAATACATGTACCATGTGTAATAGCCTACGGAATTGTTGAAGAGATTACCAACTGAAGAGTAAATAGTGTTGATCTTCCGTGACGTATGGCGAGAGGGGGATATCAGTGACAAAGGGGCTATTATATGTATCCCTTCTCCTTCCCTCCCTCCGAAATGTACGAACAAATATAATTTTCATAACCACCAACATAAGATTTGTATTTTGAATAGTATTTTTGGTAATTTTTACAGTAGTTAGATCCAATTTTCATGCTTATCCTATTGCCGAATATGGCGATTACAGACATTTAGGTGATTATTTGCCTTCTTTTTATCAAATCCATCCCCAAAAAAAAAATTAAATCCCCTCCAGAAAAAACGATCTAATCATCAAATATTGTACTAAAACTCATCTACATGATTATTAGATATGAAATTCATCTTTCGTGCTCCAATGTACTATTCTCTAGTATCTTAAATCCTCCGGAAAATCTTTAATGTTTCTTATTATGCCACCAATTAAATTATCCATAATGAAAAATCGCTACCTCTGACACTTTTTTTTTTATTAGCTTCTACGTATGCAGCCCTTATCAAAGAGATGTTAGAGTTGACTTCTGACTAAAACCGCTACGATTGAAGCTCCTCAAACATCAGAAGAAAAGTCTGAAATATGTCCTATTTTGTAATTGGATTTTCACGGACGAAAAATGTTATAATTTCGGTAATAATACTTTCTAATATTATAAACTTCAACTTCAAATCATATGATTTGACAGAGGCCCCAGCCCAGCATCAAGTTGATATATGCAAAATTTTGCTTCAAAATCCGAAAGTTGACATGTTCTGGAAAAAGATTATCACAAGTGACGAAAAGTGAGTATTTTTAAAAAAACCTAGCAAACATAAGCAGCGGGTACGGCCAGATGAAACTGTATAACCGGAGGTTTGCCAAGATCGGTTTGGGAAAGAAGTAATCCTTTGTTTTTGGTGGAACTTCGTTTTGCATTTTGAGCTTGTTCCTGATGGCCAGACAGTGGACTCAAACCTTTACTTTGAACAGCTAGACAGAGTTTATGCAGTTTTGAGTGCAAAGTACCCCGCTTTGGTCAACAGGAACCAAGCCATTTTGCAACACGACAATTCCCCTACACATCGTTCTCGTTTGACCAAGGAAAAATTATCGGAACTGCAAGGAGTAAACGATTTGCCTCATCCTGGCTATAGCCCAGATATTGCACCATCAGATTATGATTTGTTTTGATCAATGGCTCATTTTTTAAAAGGTTGGATCTTTGATAATTACGAGGACATAAAAATTGGATGTGAAGAGTTCTTTGCCTCAAAACCAAAGGAGTGGTACTGTCATCAAATCCAATTACTGGCAGAAAGACAGATGACAGTAGTTGAAAACAATGGACTTGTATAATACTTTCTAATATTATAAACTTATCTTCAATATAATTGTATCTTGCTTTTAGGGATTTCATAAGAAATGAATTATCTCCCAGAATTTTATAAGGCTGTCAACATGAGTGTGATCACCAACAAACAATTTTTAATAAAACAAATAAACAAATATGCATACATAATAATTTATATGTTAACTAATTTTTTCATAGATAAGTCATAAAATAAATCACTTCGAACGTTTTCGTTCGCTAGAACCTTGTTGTGGATTTTTTTCTTTTTTCTCTGAATATTCATTAGCAAAATCTAAAAGTAATTGATATAATTACAAATTTAACCGATTTTCTTTAGCGTCTCAAATTGTACGGTTTCGCAGTGAATCATTCCTGGATTATCCATAAATAATCGGGAAGTTCGTTTATATAACTCCAATTTTGCCGAGATATTGTTTTCACTTACCTGGGCATGTATAAAACATTATTTAAGTATTCAAGCAGCCCAAGTATCAAGTATTTATTCAAGTAGCCCGAGAGGCACTCTCGTTCCCTGGCCGATACACTAGGGTTCTCATCCCATCGGAACTCAGTAGACCTCTGAAAATGGAAATATCAGAGAGATGGCAAGCCAAGTTGGACGCATGCCCCCTCTCTCCTACCCTCCTAGTAAATTAAAAGTAAAACAAAATTGGTAAAACCATGTTCTAAATCCTACCACAGCAGCCGCAGAGTGGAAGTCGGCCACACTGGGCTTATGCACTCACACCTTGTCAGAAAACTGGCACCTCGATCATGGCAATATTGCATAACTCCGTTTGATATTTTTGAGGAATGCACTCAATATGTCCCAACAATAAATAGAATAGGACTGACCCCAAATTTATTTAGCGCTCTTAATGCCAATGAAACTTCGGTAATATTAGTGTTTAAGTTATTGAAAGCATATCGCCTCTTGACTCAATTAATAGCATCACAGAATTTTTTACATTTTTTTTTCTTTAATAATTAATTTATTTTTAAATCATCTATTATTTTATTTTATTTTTATCTTTATTTTATGTTTTATTATTATTCTATTTAATTTTTTTTTTGTTCCAAATATGTTCCACATCTTAGTAAAACAAACAACTATAGGCGTTGATGGCCTAAGAGTTTTACGCCTATAAACAAAAAAAAATCCGTGAGCAGCAGATCTCCGTCACTAAAGTCGTATTTTCACTTTTAAAAAAATAATATAAAAACGAGGGAGTAGAAAAAATTTGAGAATCACAAAAACACTTCCCTAACACGGGGGAATAGAAAAATGTTGAGACCCACATTTCCCTAACACCACCATTGGAGGGGTTTTTAAGGTGCGTAAATGTTTTAAAAAATCGGAAAACTCGGGGAGAGGGGTGGTGGAGAACCAAGTTGAGACTCCCAAAAGATACTTTCCTAACACCTTCCCAATTCACATACAAATTTTCAGCCCTATGATGGAGCTGTAGAGATGCGCAAAACTTTTAAAACGCCGAAATTTTAGGTAAGCATACCGAAATTATGACTCGAACTTACCCATTCTGTAATGGTATCATTTTGCCTGGAAGAAAGCCCTACATACCGAATTTCAGCTCATTTGACCCAAAAGGGGCCGCTGGAGGTGCCCAAATGTAGCGAGGGGGGAATGTATATATATACCAGACATCTCCAAAACTTCCATAATCGTGTTCTTGGGGTTAAGGAACGGATAGAAAACGCAATCCCGCCGCTCACCGCCGACCTTCGACCCACTGCAATAGTCTATTTTTTTCGGAGAAAATACGGCTAACAAACAAACATTTAAGTCTAGAGCATCATCGCTATCTTCGATATGGACGAATCAGTTAATAATGACAGACCTGACCATTTTAAGTTTTAAATAAATCGTTGCCGATGTGCCATGGTATCCTGTGCAAACGATTATGAGCACCCAGTGCCAAAGGTGTAACGTAGGTTTGTATATATATATATTGTTTTGCGAGGTTCTATTGAAAATAATTATGAGTTTATATGAAATATTCCAAGAATGGGCCCAGTAAAAAAAGATTTTTTTTTTTTTTTGGAAATCATTTTGTAATAATTGTTGATGTATCGATAGTGATCATATGTTTTTATAGAATCATATGTTTTTAAATATGAGAGTTGAGTTAAAAAAATATTACGAAATGTTAATAATAAAAGTTTCGCTTATCAAAAGTAATTTTTTTAATATTCTTATCCAAAACATGGTGTCAGGTGAAAACTAATATGGATATTACGAGTGCATTGAATACATCAGTCATGCCTCAATCAAACGAGAGTGGTTTCGGTGGACTTACGCAATTAAAAATTCAGGATGATAACAATACAGTGGCATGGAAAAATTGGTGTCAAAAATTTTATTTTCTTTATAATAGCCGGAGATTTGGAAAGTGCTTCAGATAAAAGAAAAATTACTCTGCTACTACATACCATTGGTGATAAAGGAATAGAAACATATAATTCCTTGAATTTATCAGATACAGAAAAAACATTCAGAAATGTAGTGAAACGCTTTGAAGATCATTCCAATTATTTATTCCAAAAATACCATTCCAATACCACTATTGAGCGATACATTTTTTTTACTAGAGCACAATCTCCAAATGAATCGATTAATAGTTTTTTAACAGACTTGAACAACAAAAGTCTAACATGTGATTTCGGGGTTATGAGAGAACAATTAGTGAAGGATATTTTGATTGTTGGTATCAACGACGCTTCAGTCAAGGAGCGACTACTTCGCGAAGAAGACTTAAAACTACAAAAGGAGGTTACCGTGTGCAAAGCTGATGAGTTATCGCAAAAGCGGATGCGATAAATTAGCAATGATGAAAAGGAATCGACTTTGCTTCAAGTGATGAAGAAACAATATGAAATTAAGAAGGAATAGACACAGTTGCAGCCAAAATCATGTAAGAAATTCTATAAATGTGTAAAAGACTGGGATGCTTCTCATGATTGTGCAGCGATAGGCCAAACTTGTAGAAACTCATAGTTTTATAAATCATTTTGCTCGTGTGTCGCAATTCGTGCCGGGAGAAGGTCCATGATATACAGGCGGGAGAAGAGAGTGAGCGTTTTTTCTTCGGAAGCTTAGAGAGTAATTTTGCACAAAAGGATTGTACAGAAACTTTAGAAATTAATGGAAAGAAGATTCAGTTGGATTCTGGTGCCCAGGTAAATTGTTTATCATTGAACACGTTCAAAGAATTAAACTTGAATAAGAAATATATTTATGATTCTAATATCAAACTTACTACTTTAGATAGCAAATTTGTAGACATTGTTGGTGCCTGTATGATCAAATATTTTCTTGATAATGGAAAGTCTGCAATTCTAAATTTTGTTGTTATTAAAGTAACAATGTAATGTAAGTACTATGCATTATAATTCTGGGTCTTAAGTCCTATATGGAATAAAATTTAATTAATAGAAATGTTTAGAAAGTGGATAACCTCGTTAAGAGTATTAACTTCATAAATTATGAAAACCATTCGTTCGTTACTGAGCCCAACAACTTTGCAAGCCCATTTCAACCGTCGTGATGATATCACTTCGATTATATTAACAGGGTGCATGCTCCGCTATTCCGCGTTGTGTAATCTCCTAAACTCTCCAGTTGACTCATCCTTTTTCGGACCAAATATTTTACGCAGTACCTTATTCTCGAATACCTTAAGGCGTTGTTCGTCCTTCAAGGTTAGCGGCCACGTTTCACACCCATACAGAACTATAGGCAAGATAATAGTTTTGTATATTCTAAGTTTTAAGTTTCTGGACAAAATGCGCGACCTAAGGAATGAAAAACCGAAAAATAACAAGCATTTCCCGCCTTTCACCGCGCCTTTATTTCCTCTTGAATTTCGTTTTTTCTAGTAATCACAGACCCCAAATACTTAAATTTCTCAACGTGTTCAAACCTATTTTGTCCTATATCTATATCCTCAAAATCGCCTCTGTTTCTATTGCTAACCATATATTTCGTCTTATCCGTATTTATTTTGAGGTCAACCTCTTTCCCAGCTGTCATCAACGTTGCTGTATTCAGTTTTATAGTTTCCGCGTCCTCATTTAACAATACCAAATCATCCGCAAACCCCAGCACGGATATTCTACCACCCAGATCTAAACCCCTTTCGGTAAGCATTACCTTTCTAATTACATACTCTAATGCTAAATTAAATAGGACAGGTGAAAGGGAATCGCCTTGTTTTAACCCCGAGCGAACTTCAAATTTCTCTGAAAAATAATTACCTATTCTAACTTTATTGAATGTTTCGGTCATGCACATCCCTACTAGATTTACTAACTTCTTCGGTATTCCCTGCTCAATCAAAATGTTATACAGTCCCCGGCGATCAATGGAATCATAAGCCTTTTTGAAATCCACAAAAAGCTGATGAACTACACCGTTGAATTCTAATTTTTTTTCTAATATTTGCCGTAAGGAAAATATTTGATCGATAGTTGATGGGTTCCGTCTAAAACCACATTGGTAGTCTCCGATAATTTCCTTGGCATATTCCGTGATTCGACTAGTTAGGATCAACGAGAATATTTTATAACATACCGGGAGGAGTGATATTCCGCGATAGTTATTACACTCCGTCCTCGGACCTTTTTTGTGAATCGGAATAAGTATAGATTCTTTCCATTCTTCGGGCATTTTTTCATTTTCCCAGATCTTTTTAACCAAAAAATGTATTTTAGAAACTCCAGCTTCACCGCACGCTTTTATTATTTCACTGGAAATGTTGTCGATTCAGGCTGCTTTATGAGATTTTAATTTTCCGATGGCTATTTCGACTTCCTCCTTACTCGGTTCTTCAATTAACGGTTCAGCACTCTGATATTCAGAAGGAGGAGATTGATTATTATTTCCCGAATTCAAAATACTTTCAAAGTGTTTTTTAAATTTATTCACAATGTCCCCCGGATCGGCCAAGATATTGTTATTTTCATCTCTAATTCCATTCATTGCTGGTTCAAACTGTTTACGCGATCTGTTTATACCCTTGTACATGTCTCTTACGTTGTTTTCAATTCTATTAGTTTCTATCTCTATTATTTTGTTTTTAAGATATTCTCGTTTTTTATTTTTGAGGAATTTGGACGTTTCATTCATCAAGGCCCGGAAATTAGCAACATTGTTATCGCTTGGATTATTCAAAGCTTTTAGTTTCGCGGCTCTTCTTTTTTCGCACAAGTTTAGACAATCATTATCGAACCACGGTTTATTCTTTTTATTGTCCCTTTTTCCAAGACACAGATTACTTACCTCTTTAATATTATCCCTAATTCCGATCCATAGCTTGTCTACATCTTCGCGATCCTCAACTAAAGATTCCAAGGCTTCAAACCTATTCTTGATTTCTACCGCGAATTGATTTCTAATTGAAGGGTTTTTCAATTTATCGAGATCAAAATTTTCGGAACAAATACGGCTTTCTTTCCTTTTTTTTATATTAAGTTTTTGTCGAAGTTTCGCGATTACTAATTCATGATCTGACCCACATTCTGCCCCACGATAAGACCTCACGTTAATTATGCTATTTTGCCATCTTTGTTGTATCAAAACATGATCAATTTGATTGCGTGTTTGTGAATTCGGTGATGTCCACGTATACTTATGAATATCCCTATGTTTAAACGTAGTACTTTTGATTGTTAGGTTTTTCGAGATAGCAAAGTTTATTAGACGGATCCCATTATCATTGCTATGTTCGTGCAAACTTTCTTTACCGATCGTCGGATAGTATACTTCTTCCCTTCCCACCTTTGCGTCTGCGTAGATCATTGATAATTACAAACATTTATTTTGAGGAATAGGATGCTTCGATCAAGAGTATATAATTTGCTTAAAGAAAGATGCACAGTCTAGAGTTGATCCACCACGACGTATTCCATTGGCACTTCAGGAACCATTCAAAAAGTAATTGGTTGAAATGGTCAGCTGAAACATTATTGAAAAAATTGATATGCCTGTGGAATGGTCTAATTCTATTGTTATAATCAAGAAAAAGAATAATCAACTAAGGATATGCTTGAATCCAAGATATTTAAATCCGTTTATAGTAAGGCAACAGAAACTTTTACCAACTGCAGATGATATAATTAAAAAATTGGTAGGTCTAAATGTTTCACCACATTGGATTGCAATAGTGGGTTTTGGACAGTGCAGTTGGATGAGGCGAGTTCCCGATTATGCACTTTTTCTACACCTTTTGGCAAGTACAAGTTTAAAAGGTTACCTTTTGGCTTATGTGTTTCAACAGAAGCTTTTCAGGAACGTATGGAACAGGCATTCAAGGATGTTGAAGGAGTAGCGATTTATGTGGATGATCTCGTCATTTATACTAACTCCATTGAAGAACATAATAGAAGATTACAAAAGGTATTGGATATTGCTAATTCTAATGACATAAGATTCAATTTGGAAGAGAAGTCGACGTTTGGAAAAGAAGAGATAACATTTTTAGGAATCCTTGTTAATAAGAACAGAATTTCCCCAAATCCTTCAAAAATTGCGGCCATCACTGAGATAAAGTCATTAAAAGATAAAAAAGATGTAGAGAGATTTCTGGGACTGACAAATTATTTATCCAAATTCATTGCAAACTACTCAGAAATTTTCACGCAATTACGCGAATTGATTAAAAAAGACAACGAATTTTTCTGGAAAAAAATACATGAAAAAGCTTTTAATAAATTAAAAAATAGTTTGGATAAAGCTCCTCTGTTGCAGATATTTGACCCCAAGAAAGAAATAACGATTTCGGTAGATGCCAGTTCAGAAGGTGGTTGCTTATTCCAAGAAGGAAAACCAGTCAGTTACGCTTCAAAACCATTAACAGACTATCAAAAGCGGTATGCACATGAAAATGAAATGTTTGCGATCGTATTTGGATGTACAAGTTTCCACAAATATATTTTAGATAATAGCACATTAATTGAGACGGATCACTCAGCATTGGAGGCATTGTTTAAGAAGCCTCTGAATGATGCTCCTATGCGCATACAAAGAATGATGATAAAAATACATGGTTATGACATCATAATTAAATTTGTTCCAGGCAGATATATGCTTGTTTTAGATTTCCTTAGCCGATCCTTTCTTCCTTCAACTGATAATGATGATAGTGTTGATGACCAGGAGATTCACAATGAAATAGTCTGTCACGTGAATGCGACACTTCACCACTTACCTATATTTGATAACAAGCACTTAAAACTATTTAAACTTAAAACTTCAGAAGATGGGGCACTGTTAATTCTCAAGCAATATATTTATAATGGATGGCATTCAAACAAGAAAGATAGATGCAAGTGAACTAGTAATACCATTTTGGAACATAAGAGATGAACTATCAGTTGTTGATGACATTGTTTTTAAGAAAAAATTGTAGTTCCTCAGATCTTGCAAAGAGTGATACTTCAATCGATTCATGAAGGTCATTTTGGTTATCAGACATGCATAAATCGAGCTTTAAGTTAGTGATAATGAAGATTACATTACAAGAGCGGGAAGAATTGTTAAAAAACCTGAAAGATTAACTTTATAAAAGTTTAGGTAGACAATGTATTATTATGTGTTCAAGGAGAGGAATGTTGATGTATCGATAGTGATCATATGTTTTATACAGTCATATTCCTTTTACAACTATTAAACCAATAGTCAAATTGAAAATAATTGAAAATTCGATGGATAGAATACTAAAGCATTCGCTCCTTCCAACAGAAGCCCAATTATTTTTCTCATATCTCTTGGAAAATCCTCAAATCCTTGGAAATACAAGGACCACCGAATATTCTACACTGGCGATTCTAAATCAAGAGACGAAATTTTATGGAAAGCTGACCGGAGAAGCTCTGCCTTCACTTGAGAAACCTCCACATTGAACGGAGGCCCTTATTTATATCAAATCGGCTAACGTGAATGGATCAATGATTGTAACAATAATGAGCGTTCTACTTGTCATCGAGGATAATTGGCCTAGCCATGCTTTACTACTAGAAATTCACAACCAGTAGTGGAATATTGATATAACATGGGCTATATTTATTTGGGTCCCATCATGTTGCGAAATTAAGGATTACGAGAAGGCCGATATCACAGTTCGAAAAGCTCTAATCAAAGAAATCTCCACAATTCAGACGTCTTTTTGCAGAAGACTGAATAAAAACATTTAAAGACAAAATAAAAGAAATTTGGGAACAGAATTGGAATACGAGGGCATCCGAATTGGCTGAAATTTAGACCAGCTGCGGTCAGTGGCAAATCAAGACGAGAGGAAGAAATATTGTGCCGCCTTGGCATTGCCCACTGGCAGTTTTTCGTATGGATGCCTAGTGCTAGGTCTAAATTCACCACCATGCAGTAACTATGAGGATAATGGTGAACCAAGTGTTCAGGGCTTACCTCTTTGAGAAAATTTTTATTTCGCTTTGGCATTTTGCAATATACTCCTCCATACAGGCCGCAAATTTCTTTAATTTTTATATAACGCTAACAGGAGGGTGTAAATAGTAGAAAATGGAGCCGGAGTTTTTTTTTTCTTGTGTACCTAATTTTAAAAAGTTGTCATCTACTTCCCAATTTAAAATCATTGAATTAAGATAGGAAACAATATGATCTCCCCTTCCTCCCTCATTTGAGTAAATGGTGTATTTGCATGGCGTCACCTAGTAGTCAAATACCGTAGATTCCTAATATACTGTAAGGCAAGGAGGCTACATTCAACTCTAGCCTCCACGCTACCTGATAAAAGGTTAATTTGTAACTTTTTAGTATAATTTCACCACAACATAATAACAATAAAATACAATATTAAATTTTATTATAAGTAGTAAAACAATAACTAACATTGCATTATTATGCACAACACTTAGCCACATCTTCAAATATAGAGCAAGAAACTTAGGGGACCTCAAATATTTACTGCCATAGGCTAATTCCAAGATCATGCTTATGCCACTGTGTATAAGTATTAAGGGTAATATGAACACGATTAATGAGGTTATAAATAAATATATCAGAAATTTTATTTTAATAATTAAAAAATATATTGTTAAAATAATGATTACTTATTTTGTGATGATCATTCTAACGAAACGTCCCATCTTACCTCAAAATTTAAAAAAATATGATAAATTTTATTCGTTCCTTATATTGATTATATATAGACCCACACTCTCTTTTTCGTGTTTTTTTTTCTTATTAATCAAAGTTATCTTGTAATTAACAAAATATATTTTGTTTTGGAGCTATAAACTTTTCATTGTTTATAAAACAAAAGGTCTTTAGCAGCAACTGTTAACCAACCAGCTTTGTTAGATATCAACGGTTATAACATTTATGAAGTTTTGGACTCAAGGCAACTCCCCTAAATTTAAGTTGAACTTGAAGTTCCTCTCAGCTATAAACCGTTCGAGGGGAGCCATGGTTTGTTTTATCATAACCTCAATAGCCCAGCTTACCGCTACATTTCCAAAGATATTATGATAATTATATCTCGTTAATTTAATGAACAAGAAAAGTAATTCATTAAATAAACATCTTTGGTGCTTCCATAAATGACTTGCCAAGAAAAGAAAATAAAAAAAACACAATCCTTTGTTAGTTTTGAAACGATTTTAGAATAAAAATAAACAAACAAAATAAAAATAAATACATTTTAAAAATGTAAGTTCTCTATGATTTTTTCCGGACATAACTTCGGATTGAGAACTGTAACTTCGTGGAGCCATCATATTTATTGGCATTGTTATAGCTTTAGGTAAATCACTGCTATCGACTTCTCTTCTTGTATTCACGAAGTTAGGTTCTTTGCGGAGTAGTTGGAATGGACAATTTCCCTGTCAGTGTCCGATTTAACCAATTTTGTTAATAATCAGAAGTACTTAAATTAGTAAGAAGTATCTTGGTAAATAAACTATTATTATAGCTCGAAAATCATGTTTAAAAAACCTTCCAATTTGAAACTTTTGTTACCGTTACTTTAATGAGTCAAACTACGCAAGGGTCGTGCTCAACTACTATAGAGCATTTGCCCTACAAGTTACCAAACTTTTTTTGTCAGTGTCGAGGCTGAAATTTATTAAGAGGATATCATGAAACTTTTAATTGTACAATAAACAATGCTAAACAGCGACAGTTGGCCAATCAATTAAAAAAGAAAAGATAATTAATTAAGATAAGTTGTTACATTTTATATATTTTTTAAGATAGCCAATTTTTCAGGATAAGATTAACTGAACATATGTGGATTTGGTATTGATATATCAATGAATCAATATACCTATTATAACATAGCGGTAATGATAATATAATGCAATATTAACCTATTACGATCCATGGCTTCTATAAAATTATGCAATATTTAAGTAAGCGCGCTCAACAACACACACACACGCACGCACGAACGCATTATGTTTATGCATTTATGTCGCAATTATACCGACTACTTAACAGAATATCTCATCTTTCATTTGATAACAATCTATTAATCTACAAGACCGTTCTAAAACCTATTTGGACCTACGGACTTGAACTGTGGGGGACAGCTAAATTTTCGAACATCAAATGCATTCAATCCTTGCAGTCTGAAGTCTTCCATAGTCAATGTTCTATATTATGCTATAACCTTACACTGCTGTTTCACATGGTTTCTTACAGCTGTAATACCTATTGCCTTGAGTGTGACAGATTGTATCATTTCTCAAAAAAAATATATAAAAAGTCTTCAACATGTCTATATCACGTATTAAAAAATGTTTTATTTTCTGTTGTATTTCAACAAAAGGGCAACAACTATTTACTTAGTTTTGTCTCTGTAAATTAAAATATTACCCGACCTTGTCTATGTCTTCATCATAGAATTTCAAGAAACGGCAATTGCTTAGTGTATATTCTCGCAAAATATTTCAATTTTTATTATTCCATAAAATTGTAAGAAATTATTTGCAAGTCTTGCATGTTGGTAACCATTATCTAAAGATTTTTTTTTCAATTTTAGATGTATGAATCAGAGCTTAAGGTGATCACAAGCCAAAGGTTAGCCCTATCTTCTTCTTCATAGGCACGACAGACGCTCAAGGCTGTCCTTGGCCTGTTCAATCACTCGTGCCCAGTCTTGTCGGTACGCCGGAAGTCTCAGAGATATGCTGTTTTCTGAGGCCATTTGAGACGCTGTTCTTTCACCTGCTTCGTAGCCTTCCTCGAGCTCTCACTCCTTCTGGACAATCCTGATATAGCCCTTTGACGGTTCTGCCATCATATATTCTATGGAGGTGACCTTTATTGGCCGAAACAATGCAAGCCTGGATCTCCTCCAATGCTTCATTGAACTGTGTACCAAAATACTTAAAATTAACAACACATTGGAATGTGTAGTTACCAATTGTGCAATACATCTGTTGTTGCATGGATTTCTTTTTCCTCAAGACCATAATCTTTCTATAGTCTTCTCTTCATTAATTTCTTGGCCAACTCTCCTGGCCTCCCTTTCCAGCTTCCCAAAATCATCTTTGACATTATGGAGAGACTTTCCAGAAATCATCACATCATCAGCATATGCTAATAATTGGGCCCCTTTGTAGAAGATATTATCTCCCTCATCCAGACAGGCTCTTGCTACTATAGTTTGTAGTATGATGTTGAAAAGTAGCGGGGCTAGAGAATCACCCTGCCTGAATCCAGCGTTTACCTGAAATGCGCTGGTTAGCTTACCATTGACTTTAACTTTGCAGCTTGGATCTGCAAACTAATTGCAGTCTAACAATTTTTAAGGGAAATTCATCTCCTTCATTGCCTGGAACAATTCCTTTCTCAAAACTGAGTCATATGCCGTCTTATAATCAATGAATAGTAGCCACATAATGTTTTGAAATTCTTTCATTTTCTCACACATCAGTCGCAAGGAGAAGATTTGATCGACGGTTGATCTGTTGGGCTTAAAACCTCCTTAGTAATCTCCCAGCTTGCGTTCAACATATGGCAGTTGGCGGTTGTAAAGGGCTGTAGAGAAAATTTTGTACGATATGTTCAGCAGGCTTATGCCTCTATAGTTCTTACAGTCTGTCCTACCTCCCTTGTTTTTATATAGTGGAACGACTGTTGCTTTTGACCATTCTTTCGGCATCCTGATGGAATGGTTACCAAATAGTTACCAAATATGTGAAATTTCATTCATTTGCCTCTTTTAAAAATTCTGCATGTATTCCATCTGGACCAGGAGCCTTATTACTTTTTAGCTTCTCCACAATAGCTTCGATATCCTCTTTATCTGGTGGCATATCTTCCTCGTCATCGCTAACTCTCGCATAAGTTACTGGTCTCGTTGCTTCAACATCATTTTCAGATCTCAGGATTGCCTGAAAGTATTTCTTCCAATGTTTTTTCAGCTCTACGTCTGCGACCAATAGGCGTCCATCTTCACCCCTTATAACCAGTTTATTATTTCTAGTACCTGTTTTCTGCTGCTGGACCTCCTTGTAGAATTTTCTGGTCTCATTGTTGCTTCTGGTTTCTTCTATTTCTCTAACCTTGTCATTGATCTAGTTTCTCTTCTTAGACCTGATGATTCTTTTAGCGTGGGCCCTAGCGTCATGAAAATCTTTTATACTCTGCCGTGTATCCTTACCAAGCCACTTGGTTCTTTGTATGTTCCGTGCCTTGATGGCTTCTTTACACTCCGCATCAAAGCAGGATCTATTTGGAGGATTCCTCTCTGTTCGGCAGCATTGCTCTGCTGCTCCAGTGATTGACACCTTCAATTCTTTCCACTGAGTTTCTATCTCTTTGTCACCACTTACAGCAGGAAGTGTTTGTTATGTTTTCTTCCAGCTTTTCTTTATTTTGCCTCCTTAAATCCTCATTCCTTAATTTATCTCTACTCAACTTGCTCGATTGGTTGAGGTGTCCCTGTTGATTGTATTTTATTTTGGACACAATCTTTGCTATAATAAGGAAATGATCAGAGTCCAAAACTGACCCTCCGTATGATCTAACATCATTGATTTCATTAAAATGCCTACAAAAGATTAGCACATGGCCCATTTGAGTAAATATTTCTTTGGTTATTTACTTAATTATATTGGAGAAATATTGTACTCATCACTACCAAGCTTCTGGATGCAGCAAAAATTTTCATTCTCACTCCATTTTCATCTTTCTTTCCCAACCTGAGCATTGAAGTCTCCCAGCACTGTTTTCATATCAGAGGAAGGGCTGGCTGACAGTGATTGTCCAGCTCATCGTAGAAAATTTATTTTACTTCTCGACTCTCTCCTCCGTAGGTGCATGCACATTTATGAGGGTCACATGGCATTTACTCCCTCTTATCCTTAATTTGAAAAGCCTCTCATTGATAGGCTTAAAATCCATGGCAGCTGATTTAAGTCTTGAAGGTACTAAAAAAGCTGTTCCAAGGGCATGCTTTTCGATACCACTGCCAAAGATGGTATAGTTTCTACCTTGCACATTCCCACTTTCCTTCCACCTGATTATCCATATGGCTGCCATGCCTACTCTCATCCTGCTTAGCTCATCGGTTAACTCCTTGAGTGCCCTGCTCGGTATAAGGCCCTCACATTCAATGCTCCAAATCTTTAAACCTTTTTAGTTTCGCCGTGTCGTATCCGAGGCCTGGTTTTTGAGCTTGTTTAACGATGAAAGTTATTACAGAGGTCCTGTTTTATCCAGATTTGGGACCGGCAGTGCTGTTTAGCTAACTACTTTGGCACAGGTTAGCCCTATCACATTTCCTGAAATTAAGTTAGATCAGCACACACCTAAAAATTTATTTTTGCACTTAAAAAGCTATTATTACGAAGAGCATATTTCAGAACTATTGACAAAATAAAAGACTTAAAAAAATACATTTCCTTTTATTATCTAAAGATTTAAATATATATTTATGGTTCAAAAATATGCAGGCCATATGTTTTATAACAAAATTTTAGGAAATAAAAAATATCGCATGCTGAAATTGACATCGATAAGATTATTATCGATGTTTATGGCACCATTATCCGTTCGAGGCTATAAAACAGTTGTATCTCCAGGCCTTCTTTTGTGCAATATAAACGACCGTTTTCCGATGTAGTTACTGGCGGGACATTAACCATCAGAACTACTACTTCTAGAAGCATGTCATAGCTTCTTTTGTACAAGAATAAAATCTAAAAGAACGCTAAAGATAGAACAATTTATATTAAAAAAGTATTTAGATGCTGAACTTTTTTTTGAAGTGATCAGGTCGAATATTTAATAAATTCATTATCATTATCCTGAACCTTAAATTACATTCAAAGATATTAACAATGAAATTATTTAATTTTTACTTACTAAGAAGGTTAAATAATTGTCTTTCACACCTCAAGAGCAATGTATATAGAGGGCATTTTGAAAAGCACTTAAAGCCTCCGTGGACGAATGTAAATGTTGTTCAAAGCCCTTGCTAAACATTTAAGTAAATTAATTATAGTTATAAAGAAGTAAGTTTGTTGTCTTTAATTTCAAATAATTTTCTAGATACTCTATATCTGAAATTAGATTAAATTTGTAGAAAATATATTTTTTAAAAAAAATACATTATTAGAATAATATTGAAATATGTACGCAAAACACTAGGGAACAAAAAATCCTTTTTTTTTTTGCGGCGTACGTAATGGATTGGATTTAGATACATAAATGTTCTAAGATACACGACGTATAGTTACTTTTTTTAGATTAACTTTATTTTATTTCGTTCAATTTTTTTTTTTTTTTTTTTTAAATAAATTCTCTTTTATTTCGTCCAAAGAAAGACATTCGTAAGTGCCAATAAAATATCATTATTTTTCTGCCTTTTACACTACATTACTTCTTTTTTTATTTATTTGTCATTCATGATTTTGTTCCTATTGTAAAATAGCTGTCTTTGCATATTTTAATAAATAAATTGCAAATTTTGAGCTCTCAAACCTTTTTTTTTATTGTTAAAATTTGCTCGAACTTCTTCTCTCACCAGGCTCTAAAAAAAAACAAACAAATATTACACAGTATTTTAGTTTAAATAATTCCCCCCTTAAAAATAAATATATAAAACGTTCCTTTTTCTTTCAATATGTTATGTTTTCCTTTGTTACAATGACTGGTGTCAATTCTGCTAATTTGATATATTTCTCGTATTTAGAAGACGCATTATTCAGATTCGACTCTGAAACCCTACACCGCAAAATCACTGTTGCCTCGTGTAATCAATAATTGAGATGGTTCTTTGTCAAATGTTCTTAAGAATGTCTCTTTTATAATTTGCCTGTTATACCATTTTTGACATCTCCTTCAACGCCTTCACCAATCCCTCGTCTCATCGATTATTTTCCATTACATCTACCATAGCTGTTTGTATTTCAATGGGTTATCTGGTGAACTTAAAATTTGACTTAATGGACTATTGAATTGTTTTCTTCGCTATATTTTCGGGATATCCAGAGATAATCTTGCATTACAACGGGTTGAAGTGGAATATCCCTAGCGACTGTCAAAGATGCTTTCTTGCTGTCTGCATATATATCTTTACCTAATCTCTCAAGTCCACCTTTTATGTCCCATTTCCTTTTATATTCGCTCCCAACCGTGTGGCCTGTGTCAGGTTTCCTGTTCATTCTGTTATGTAAACCGTAAATTGACCCCGATGTTGGAAGAACCTCCCGGGGCATACTCATTCTCTTTTAAGTGTGTACCTGACCCATCATTGGTCAGGGTGTTTAAGCGTGGGTGCTGACCACATTATCTTCTTTTATGACCATATCTTCTTACCAAATATTAAACGCAAGGCCTATAATCGAATGGAATGTTGTAGGATTATTGCTCCCTGTTTACAAAATGAAGGAAAAAAGGAATTGATAAAAAATATATTTACAAAAACAGAAATTATATTGAATTAATTCAAGAAATCTTTCTTGAATATTAATTTTTACTATTTAAAGCTATATGCGCATATAATTGTGTCTAAATTTATTTTTAATTTAAGCAATATTTTAATTTCATTTGACCTATTTAAAAAAAAAAATAATTACTTCATACGTTTTGAGTTTATTCAGTTCACGAGTTCTTACTAAAATTAAAAAAAGTTGGCAAGACGATTATTTTTTTTTCAGAAAAAGAGAAAACATTAAAATAATATGAAAATATGATTAGACCCATAAAAAATGAAATAGAAAACATATTTATAATAGTTTAAAGCTTCTTTTTAAAGGCTACTTAAAGCTACTTTGAATTGACAGTTGAATGCTCCTAAAATTATATTTAAAACCACATAATAAAGAATGGAATTGTATTCGATGTGCTGTGTTGAAAACGGTTTAGTAGTTTAAAAAAAATAGAGGACGAGGACAACAAAATAAATAATTTTTCGTCGAAATCATATTTTCTAGACAATGGAGCCATTAAATGGTTTAAATTTTGTGAGATAAAACAACTTTTTGGCCGATCGCCAATGGTTTGAAGTAATTTAAAACTAAACTTTTTTTTAAATTAAAGTTAAAATATTTTTTTTTGTCTGCTTGCCTTATTTTGTGGTATGACAGAATAGGTTGCAGTAATTGAGTCGATGACTTGAAATCTGGGAGACGTTGGTTCATTTCTCGGTATTTCCCAAGGGAATTTTCCCAAAGGGGTCAGGAGTGTAATTGGGTCCACTCAGCCTGAGAATAAATGGCCCTCAACTTGAAAGAAGAAGTAACAACCTTGTTTAGAAAACCAAAATTACAGATATATTTAGATAAACTGACCTTCATAGCCCGGGGGCTGTTGAGCAAAAATTGAGTTATTTATATCAAGCTGAAATAAGTGCTTCATGATACCAAGCTCGACAGGTAAACACATGCTGAAATAAGTTTTCTGACAATTTTGCCATAGTGCTCTCTGAAGTCATTGGTCAGAGCGCCGAAAAGCAGTCCTGCTGCGCTTATTTTTTCGGAAAATGGATTTCTTTAAAATGTTTTAATTTTGATCGAGAAAACAAAAAATTAGCCCGGTATTAATCGTGGAATCTTTTATTCCTTTAATAATAGTCAAAAGAGTTTTGTTGAAAAATAGCAAGTTTGTCTTTGAAACATCATGTTAAAATCAATTAATAATTTTTTTTTTAACTCTCCAGTTCCTGTATTGCACGTATGGTTGAAAGTTACATTTTTTATATGTTGGGCATCCAAAATAAGCAAAGAAATGGTTGATTCAAAATTATACCCATATTTAGCTACCTTAGAGCACTGCACTGCAGAAGTGGGATGCATTAAGCATGGGAAGAACAATTCAGTATAGTTTATGCTTGACTTTTTTTTTATTGTATCAGAATTATTTATACAAAGAGTTAATTAAAAACGTAGGAATAAAATATTTAATTGTAATTTAAAAATATGTAAAAAAAAACATTAACCTTCACTGATTGGATGCATGTATAAAACGTATTACAACAATGAATGTATAGGCCCACTTCACAATCTTGCATATAATAATAATACTCACAAGGGTTGCTAAATTACACCAAGCATATATCGAGTATACATCGCGGGTAATCAACAGTAATTTTTTCTTCTTTTTGTCTATAAATCCAATGCGTTTAACTACATGGACTGGGTTAGCTCCGTGGCAATTGGAAACAACAGTTACACAAAGCAATTGCCATTCTATCGCACAATACCAAGATCTTTAGAGGTTGTGATGGAAATTGACTTTCTTTTCAGTTTGTTTCATGCCAGCGAATGAAGAAAGTGGACATTTTTCGGTTCTGTTGTGCGGCGGAATCTCTATAGCTTTTTCGGTCATCTGATGTACTACTGGCAGTCCTGAAAATAATTTGCCTACACAGAGATTTTAGGAACCACAAGAAGGAGGAAGCCTACTAAGAAACAAGAGCCCAATCCATTCTTTTCTTTTAGCGATAAAGGCGAATTCTGAACATTGGTAGGGTCCGAAATGTTCAGATAAAACTGGTAGATAACACATAAGAAATCAGTTAGAAACGTAATAGTGGTTATAACTCCAAGATTATTAACTAAAAAAGTTGCTATTTATTTGCCAAAAAGGTCTAAGTTCAAAGGTGACACTGGTCCTAGTGCATCTATATATATCCCTATAGTACGTACGTTTGTTTAGTTCACATCTGAGACTAATGTTTTATGGTTTTCTCACATTTCATAACATAGATAGACTTATTAGTTATTCCGGAGATAAGAGAGCACAAGAAAAATGCGAATGCCTACATCTATTTTTAAATGGTTAAACAAAATCAACAAGCTGCTCAGATGACCCTGAAAAACATGCAGATATCTAGTTTTGGAAGGTCATAGACAATCTTGATATCAGTATAACTGCTTGGACAGGTTTTGCAGTAACTGAAGAGTCCGAAAAAAGGTTTAACCACTGTAAATAAATAAATTGCTCTTTTGAAAGACCAAAAAAAGACGTGCACCCTGGATGGTGGGTGCATTAGAAACTGGAGAGTTCAAACTAGTCTGATATCTATATATATATATATATATATATATATATATATATATATATATATATATATATATATATATATATATATATAGTATGTCAGCTATACTATGTTCTTGTAAGACGTGGGGTTGCATGCGGAGTCGTTTCTTTACCTTTAACACTCCTAATCTTTAATCTCCCTTACAGCTTGTTTTTTGTGCAGAGATACTCCTTCAAGCTACCTTCCTTAAAGTCTTCTTTTAAAGTAGAGATAAAGAGACCTTCCTAGTTCCCTTAAACTCTCATGTTAACCTTTAACCTTATTAATGTTATTATATTAAGTTAATGTTATTAACTGATAATAAATACAATTTATTTTATTATTTTAGTTAATATTGCAAAAACATAGTAACAAAACATGGCTTTTTTTTTTTGTATAATGATTATATTGAATGATTTCATCGGACTATTTGAATGAAGAAGATGTCATAAACAATGTAAGATGCTATCCAGAAACATCACGCAGAGGACAAGCTATAAGGCAATCATTTATTCAAAGACATTTTACCCCACTCTCCTCCGTTGACCTTTGGCATAGTGCACAAGTCTATTATTTCAGAGGAAAACACGACTAAAAAATAGATATGAGAAGACCAATGTTATGGATGGTTACCATCTTAAGTATTTTATTATTAAAATATTTTTCACATTTAATTTGATGGTCTTTAAACATTTTAGGTGCCTAATTAAATAAATTACTGCTAGAATTAATACACATATTACAATAAAAATAGTATATTTTGAGACAATTCATATCTTTACGACTTTGAACCAGAGCTAATGACACAGTTATTGAACTTTTTAAAAAAGGTCCAGTTTAACTGTTTTACAGGAAATTTTACAATTTAAGTACAATATTAACATAAAGTTCAACATAAAAGAACCTTATGATAAACAGTTCCTTAAGTACTTATATAATTAATAGTTTTTGATTACATTTCTAAGTAAGTTCTAGACAAAATTTGGTTATAAAAGTTCTGTTAATAGAAGTTCCTACTAGAACATTTCAAGTATAAGTTCTCAAATATAAGTTTTTATTTACTTACGTGGCAAAGCTTAAGAAGGATATTCGGGAGCTGAGGAAAAACCTCAGGAGACAGACTCGTTAAAAAATTGCTTTAATTTTAATTAAATCACCTACAGAATGTTTATGTAAAGAAATAACATTTTAAGATAAGGAAACCTTCAAAAACAACATTCCACAAGTATTTTCCACATTTTATTGGGAACTTTAATAATGAGGACTTTTATTATAATCCCACTAAAAAGTTGTAACGAGAACTTTTTTAATATAAAACTTGTAAACAAACGTTCTTAAGATAAAGTTTTTATTAAGAAATTTTATTATAATAGTTCTTACGATAAGGTTTTCACCAAAAAAGACCTTGTAAGACTGTTTCAAAAAAGTTCATAAAAAAAGTTTAATTTTGAACAAGAACTTTTCAAAATAAAAGTTCCCAATTAATTTGTAGCCAACCGTCCTACTATAAAAGATTCACACAGTGGAATCCTTATAAATCACGAGGAGGCCTCTCACCTCCGAATCATTATAGGAATCCTAAATAGGAAAGGAAATCTTAAGAAACTTATAATTACTGATCCTTGGAATTAAAAACGTCTTTAATGAAAATGAAAAAAAAAATGTAGAGGAGAAAAGATTCATACATTTTGTATTTATTATTATTTCTAATTTTTAAAGATCATACTGCTTTAATGTGAATTGCAACACTTCAGTTATTTTTTCTTTGATCATTATAACTTAATATTTCCAGCATAATCTCAGCGGGATTCTCCAGTTCCAATCAACACTCATAATAGCTTGGCAGAAGACACCAGAAAGGAAATTATGGGCTGTAAGGATCTTAAAGGGTCAAAGAGTTAAAGGTTCAAGCTCGTTACAGCTCTTGCTGCCTCTCCTCATCATAATTCCCTCTGCCAAACAGTCTCTCTCTTCTATCTTTGATTGGAAAATTGCTGAGGATTCTTTGAAAGGGAATTAGGATTTTTTTATCTGATTAAGTTTATTTTACACCTGTGGGATCGTATAACATTCTTAATTGTAAGCTAGTAGTGCAGAAAATACTATTTTACTTTGAAAAACATGAAAAAAAAAACACCACACACCATGTATATTAGTCAACTCAAATATTAATTTTAAATTAAGAAACGATTAACTACCGTATAAGTTGTTATAAAATTGTATATTTATATGAAAGAAAAACGCACACACACACACAAATATAGATATATATATTTAAAAGTGCCCTATCATGAGATAACTTTTCTAAAATTGCGCTAGGGTGTTCTCAATATAACATTTACTAATTTTTTTAAAATTCTATAACTAATAGTCTTTTAAAATGTTAGGCAACTTTTTAAAGAAATGGTATCACAAGTGTGTTCCAAACAGTATTTACAAAAACTTTCTAAACACTTTGTTTTGGGAATGGGTTTCTCAATATGAGATAGCGTGTATTCTTTAAAAGAGACAATGTTTTATATGTTAATTTTACAAAAAAAAACAACATAAAAATACTTTTTTACAGTTTTGAATATCTATTTGTACTAGGGTCTTAATAATAAAAATAATATTGCCGAAAGTTAGCATTTTTTGTTATAGATAAAGTATATATGTTTTTTAGTCTCATTAGGAAATAACCAGATAAATTATTATGTAACAGTAAAATAACTGTTAAATGAGTAAACCTTAAAAAACGAAAATAATTATTGATAGGGTAAATATCGACAAAAAGAAAGAAATCACACGATGTATCACATTAGTCCCAGCTATTTTTTTTCATTACAAGATCAAATTATCCCAAGCAATTAGAAAATTTAGGACTAGTGATAACTAAACTATATGAAAAGCTGATTATAAACAGTAAAAAAAAACTTACATTGTGGGCCAAATAAACCGCCTAACATAAGTTAATATAATTTTCTTTTAAAACGTGTTGAATAAATGGAATGGTCTGAGTAGGGAAGGCTTCAACTGCAGCAAAAGTTTTACTTTCCCAGTGCCTCAATGATCAACAGCAAGTTTATTGACACATTTGGTAAGTAACTCATGAATGTAGAGGATATACAGGGGTATCTCATATTATGAAACTATCTTATAATACGCCTCTTTCCCATATAATATATAAATATGTATATATTTATACTATATAATATATATACCATATATTTTCAGAAAATTAAAATATATCTGTTATACATAAAATAATAAGTTTATAAATATTTGTGTTGGGACATTGATGTGAAAAGAATGGCCAATATACTGTCTGTCGAGAAGTCGAAGTCGTGAATTTGGCAACTCTACCATAGCTTTACAGATTAATTTTTATATTTTGAGGCTAATAATTCTAGAATATCATACAAAGTTTTTTAAACAATTCAATTGACTAATTGTAAACCTGTAAACTTTACATTTTATTGGTCTTGAGAAACCTCATACAATTTGATATTTTTGCTTATCTTTCGATTTGGTTTTATTGAACATTTGATATAAAATATTGAGCGAAAGTTTGTTGATTTATGTTTTGAGCAATAGTAATAAGTTTTAGAACGAAAAATCAGCTTTCAGTTGTTTTTTTACTATGTTTTCAGTTTAAATTTAAACAAGTTACGAAATATATTTCTAAGTTCTATTTTCGTTTGTATCTTAATAGAATTCACCAGTTTAAATAGTGCAACTGAAATTTTTATTAAACAAATACAACATTAATAATAATATTAATAACAACAAGCTGTTTAAAACATAATGAAATACAAATAAAAAAATATTAATACCTGAAATAAACTGAATTTTAAAAATCTTCTTTCCTACACTACATATTACAATTTTTGAATAACCTAACAAGCAAATCATATGCTTTTATAAAAACATTAATCTAACCTGACAGTAAAAACAGTGTTACATATTAATGGAACTATTTTATAACTATTACTGAAGGCTTTACAATTTATTACAAATTCACTATTTTGCACTGTAGCATTCCTTATCGCGTTTGAAACAAAGTTTCCGGACCTACCTCATTCTGCATAGACCATTAGACGTTTTCATACATATTTTAGGAAGGAAGCTACATTATACTTTCACCCTCGCTCTGAACAGAACCTTCAGTTTTCTTCCCCCTTCTCCCATAGAACAAAGAATTCTAGCATCTACAATAATATAATTAAACTCATATCTATCTGCTATTCATTCTACCTTATAATAGTATAATAGAATTCATATGTATCTCCAATAAAATAATAATGTACGCACATGCAATATCGATTTTTTTTATAATTCACCAGTAAATAAGATTTTGGAAAGACTTTCCATTCCACTATCTTTTTTACTGGTTAAAAATCATATTCTTCCAGCAATAAATATTCATCAATAATAATCCACTCTAACAATATTATTTAAGTTGAATATTTGTTTTGTATTTAATAATGTATTAGTGTATTTTTTGGCGATTCTAAAACAACGCCTGAAGTATCTTATATAGCAGTAAATAACTAACAAGTCAACGTTCCGCAAATTTTGGCGACATCAGGACAGAAAAAATTAATATCACATAAATGCAGGCATGAGATTGTACATCTCACATCAACAGTCTAAATAAAGCCTACGAAGTAGAGATAGCACGTCACTTCAAAACGGCTCGTTTTGCGACGTCCACTAAATGATATGGGAAGCTACACCTGAGAAAGGTTACATTTAAGCAGCTAATAAAGGGTGCTAGAACAGACGATCAGTATTTTTTGTTAAGTAAATTAATTTGTGTTTCTTTTTTCACAGTAATAAATACTTGCCAGATAAAATCCTGCAGTTAATGAAACAATTGTATAAAACTTCGAAAATTTAAATTATGATTTAGGTGTTGAAACGTACATGTATTTATTACATACGGTAACGATTAATATTCTAGGCGGATAGGTTGGCAAAGAATAATAAGAACTACTAGAATAATAAAGCCAAGAGGCCTTAAAGGAAAATGTTTAGTTCTTGCAGCCCTCTAAACATTGCGTTGTGGTGAATGGTAAGCAGTTACTATTTTTTGCTTATCCCGTAAAATTCGTTTTTTTTTTTTTTACTAACACGTTTTCCATGTCACCGCCTCAACTATCCAGTAAATAGATCAGGTTATTTAACAGGACTGTGGTGTTGAGATAACGAATGTAATTAATTATAACAGAATAAATAACTTTGAATTTTGGACTATCTTTATGCATGGAACACAAATACTAACATAAATAAACTGGCGTCGAATAATCCCTGTCGACTCATTTGCCTTCAGCCATTTGCATTTTTTTATACAGAAGCATCTTCTATGCACTGAGCATGGTTCATACGATCTGCGCTGGTTTTCGGCAAAAACATTTTTAGAAGGCTTCAAAAAAGTACGATTAAATAGCAAGAGGAGTTGAGAGAGAAAAAAAAGAGACGAAAATAACGTGACGCACTAAGTGAGCATCCTCTGTCATGAATTGAGTAGGGCTTGCCATTCCTTTATACACAACTACGATATTTTTAAGGCCTTGTCTCTTTTAATAAAGGTGAAGTTGTCCGATTTTTATGGCAATAATCCTTACTCATATCTTTATTATATTTTATTTGTAATTTATGGATTCATTTTAATATTGAAAGTAATGTATAACTAATGTGGATATATCTTAGCGGTTCCATACGATTACAGTTTACATAAATAAACGGCTACCTTTTAGGATCCGTAACATTTACGCGCTTGCATATATTCTGTTTAAATATTATTTATTTTTCATTATTCATGTTCATTCTCTAAGAAAATGGTAAACTTAACATTGATGTTAACATCATTGGTCTCTTTTTCTAATTGTTATATTGTTACTTTTACTTTTTTTATTTTTAACAAGGGTTCAGTGCAGTTCCTACTTCAGGAAAAATTAAAAAGTCCAAAGCCTACTTATTACCATCTTAGATACCATATCTTTTACCTGATATATATATATATATATATATATATATATATATATATATATATATATATATATTATCTTAGATACCATCTTAGACTTAGATACTTACTACCCAAGCTACTCTTTGCTGAGTTATGACTAGAGCCCGGATTTCGTGCAGTAAAATACTTGTAAATTCTGCAATAAAAACGCTAAAACATGCAAAAATGTGCAACCAAAATTAAAATCCTACCATTCTCTGGAAAAAATTACATAATAAAGCTAGGAAGGAAAGATCATTGTGATGCGATGTGTTCTGAAAATTCATGAGCTCTTATTTGAGGATTAATAGCTATATTTATCACGAATTCACGTTATTTATTCACTGTGGCAAAACGGTTTTTATTGTCGAGTGAAACAATTCCAACATTCTTCCGATATATCAATAGCTCAATCCTTGTCGAAAAAATTTTAAAATTCATCATTACAGGTAGAATTTAGTTATTTAGATTTACTATCCATTTTGGTGGAGTTATCTTTAAATTCTGATAATTTGGCCCATTTTGGATTTGTATTTGAATAAGAGCTTAGTATGAGCTGATAACAAACTAACTAGTTATTATCATGACAACTGTTACTGTATGAATAATTTTTTTGCACGACCAATTTTGTGAATCAGGTTGCACGGTTTTCTGATTTTCTTCACTTATAAAAATTAATGTGGAATATTGTATGTTATCATATCCATCAGTTAATTTATGTCCAAAAAATTATAAAACATACATTTTCCCGAAAAACTATGTGTTTGAATAATTATTTTGCCTACAGTAGACTGAGTGTGGCACAATATCGAGGATTAACTGGCTTTCCACGAATTTTAAGAGACAAAAACCAAGTTGAAAAACTTTTGAGAATTTCCCATAAAATTGTATCTTCTTTAGTATGTTATAAACAGCATTACTTCATGAAACTTACTTCGTAATTTTCTTAAAATTTATACATTTCCAAGCAATTTAAATTTTTTTTTATTACGGCTAAATATGCAATTTTATGCAGTAAAAATCATAAAACGGGCAATTTGCACAAAAAAGTTCAATTTCATGCAAAATAAAACTTACATATGCTAATCAGGATGTCTTAATTCGAGTAAATAAATTGGTCTCAGAGAATTTCAAGCCAGCGGAAAAAAGTGTAATTGCACAAGAATCCGGGTCTCGTTATGACATACGAGTATGCATAAGCTATAATATATGGCCTTTGAACACCGCAAGGCTCGATTGTAAATGGAGGCAAATTCCCAGCTGGATCTGGGCCAAACTATTGTCCGCACAGATGGGATTTAGTACCAAGCTTGACCGATTTAGTATCTACGATAATGTTCCTGTTTCATCTATTCGGCTTAAAAAAAAAAAAAAAAAAAACGTTAGAAATTAGTGTTATACGAAATCTGTTCACCTTATAAAGTTCTGCTATCCACTTCATTAACGATAAAACAACCTCATAAGCCGGAAAAAAAAATTAACAGTACATCATTTTTATTTATTGTAAAATGATTTGTCGCTTTAGAATAATATTATAAGTGACTTTCAAAAAGGGCTTGTTTGTTTGCTTCATACGGTTTAGAAGTGTGTAAAACATCTTCGTTATCAACACCTATTGTTGTATTACAGTTTACTTACATCAAAACAGTTCACAAAAAAAAAATAATTCACATAAACATATTTTTTAAATATATTATATTATATATATTTTTTAAATATATAAGTGGTATCCCTAGCTCGTTGAATATTTGGTGGTTTAGCGGTATTCTTCAAAAATATGTTCGACGGTGAGATGAATATTGGATTTTTGGCGTTCCGTAGATGCCTCCCTTATTATGAATGGAGTATGCCTGCTATGTCTTATTCTGAGGAGAGTAATTGCCACTTACTGAATCCCACACCGACTGCCATCAAAAGCTAGTACTTTTGGGCATTAAATCAAAGTCAAAATAAAACATTTTAAGTCATTGAAATGAATTAAGAAATACAAAATGGCACTTAGAAAATATTTACTTGTGAATATAATGCAGGTATGCAGATGGAATAATGATATTTACAATTTTCATGGAACTGGATTAATGAGAGATGGTTGAAAGTGTTTTTAAAATGTCGGGTAGATATTTGACGGATGAAGGAAATGAAGAGAAATTTGTCTAAAAAAAAACATAACACATTATATTATAAAAATCAGACGTTATATTGTAGTTAAAACCACGAGATATTTAATGAAATAAATTCTAACCTTCAATAGAATACCTGCCTGCCAATTATCTCAGTAAAAAAAAGTATCTGTTGCCTTGATGGCTATCACATACCAAATAGTTTTCAAAAATAAATATCGTATATTTATAGTTCTTAATTTGAATATAAATATCTTAGAGTTTCCATCCAGGCCTAATTCCAGAGGAAATCTGGAAGGCATTGAACGCATTATTATGTATATCTAGGCAATTTTCAACATCGAGTCAATTTAGATTTTATTTTATGTGGTATAATTTTATATAAAACACAGGAACCCCATAAAAAATGAAAATTAGTTTATACAAGAGCTTAACATTCATTTTCATTTTTATATTCGTCGAAATTCAATAGGGATTGAGAAGGAGCTAAAAAAGTCTTTCATTTAATGATTTCAATTAATAATAAATTCATATAAACTTTCTTTTAACCCTGTGCTGTATTTTTATATGAATTACGTTTTGTTTTACTTGAAAACGATGTAATAAAAATGCAACTTAAATGATTATTTAGCATTCCTTAAAACTTGCTAATAAATCCAGAGGCTTCAGACCTTTTCAAACAGTAATCTGTGTCCGTGACTCTGGAAATGAAGGCCAGTGAAAACATCTTTTTTCTAAAGCTATTAAAAAGACGTTAGTGCTCATTCAACATGGCATCCTCTTTCATATGTATTCTATTGGTACAGCTCATGCCTATCTTTAAGATTTTTAGTTCATTCATCTGCTCAGTCGTTTATTTTTTTTTTGCTCTTTAGTTATTTAAGCTTATTTATAATTTTTTTTTTTGCTTTTTTTTAATAAATCTCTTTTAATAAGAAATAAAATATTGTTTATTTTTTTTCATAAAATATTTATGTTAAATGAAAATTTAAATGCATAAATAAACTCTCAATATAATATCAGTAAACAGCAAAGGTTGGGTAAAATAATTTTGGTAAGCAAAATAAAAAATATCTGATGTGGATAACACATGACTTCCTTGTACGCCTATAAAACTATAAATCGGTGGTTCAAAAAGTGATCCTGAATTTGGTTACTAGTTTCCGAAGATGACAGTATCTCAAAAACGACACTCGGCGTCCCGACATCCATCTATTGACACACAAACACACTAATGGGGAGGAAAACCATTATTTTACACTCAATTTTAACACTTAAAACAACTAATACAATTTTTTTTATTGGATTGGAAACCAAATTGCGTTTGTAACCTTTATTACCGAAACATATGATTTATGTATTCAATTTAAATATAATTTTTGATTTTAGCTTATTATGACCTTTAAGTAAAGTACCCATTTCGGCTCACTAATTTTAACCAAAATATAGTAAATACATTCACCAAAAATTATATTAAAACTAGCGGACCCGACAGACGTTGTCCTGCATGATATTTCAAGCGATTAGGATATTAAACAAAGTAAGAAATGAAAGACAAATAATATAATAATTTCATTATTCTTTATTTTGAAATAACATGAATTTTTCTATAAACAATTCGTTATAATCAATAATGTTTGTTTAATTTTATCTTAATGCGAGTTGATGAACAATATTTTTAGGCAATTCCTGAGGAGTATAAACGAATAAACTTGACGGTTTTCCAGCGCGAGAACACGCCACATATAAATGGCCATGTGAAAAGACCGGATTTTCTAGATCCAACCCACAAATCGACATTGTTTGACCTTGTGACTTATTAATAGTCATGGCAAATGCCAAGCAAATTGGGATATATCGTCTGAATGGAATGGGTGAGTCTGAAGGGATCATTGGGATTCGTGGCAGGAGAACAACTTCACCTTCAAATTTGCCGTTCAAAATTGTAGCTTCAAGAACATTGCCCATAATTTTTTTTATGATTAATCTTGTACCGTTGCATAGCTTAGGAGCATTTAAATTCCGGAGCAAAATGATAGGTGAGCCAATATTTAATCGCAAGTTATGTGGTGGCATTCCTGGTAAATCCAGCGAATTCAAAAATTCAACAGGATAGTTGACTGCTTCGTCAGGATCGGTAACAGTATCGATCGATTTGAAGGTCATTGAAGGTCATAATTGATTTGCATCAAAAATTATATTAAAATACTAATGCAAACCTTCTCAAATTTAGTATTTATAGCTTATATATTGATTTAAATAACATACTAGATTTTATTCTAAATTGCAAAACCGGAAGCGGTACTTTACTTGAAGGTCATATTAAACTTTCACCAAAAATTATATTAAAATATGATGTAAAGCATCTCAAATTTGGTAGATAGATCTTTTATATCGATATAAATGTATTTAATTTATTTTGGTTTAAATTGGTGAGCCGAAAAGGGTACTTTACTTGAAGGTCATAAATGATTTCCATCAAAAATTATATTTAAATTAAATAAATAAATCATATGTTTCGGTAATAAAGGTTACAAACGCAATTTGGTTTCCAATGCAATTAAAAAAATTGTATTACTTGTTTTAAGTGTTAAAATTGAGTGTAAAATACTGGTTTTCCTCCCCATTTGTGTGTGTGTGTTTGTCAGTAGATGGATTTCGCGACGCCGAGTGTCATTTTTGAGATACTGCAATATTCGGAAACTAGTCACCAAATTCAGGATTACTTTTTGAGCCACCGATTTATTGTTTAATATACGTACAAGGAAGTCATGTGTTGTCCACATCACATATTTTTTCTAAGGATTATTACTTCCTTGTACGAAGTAAAGGAAGTATTGTATTTGCGAAAATTTTCGGTTTTCAGATTTCAACGGAAATATCCATTTTGACCATCCCTGAATCCATTTTGACTAGTTTCGTCTGTACGTACGTTCGTTCGTACGTACGTACGTTCGTATTTCGCATAACTAAAAACGGTTAGCCGTAGAAAATTGAAATTTTGTATTTAGGATTTTTGTCAAATCTATTTGTGAACCTCCCTTTTTGGTCACTGCTTGATCACCGAAAGTGGTACTTTACTTGAAGGTCATAATTGATTTTTATCAAAAATTATATTAAAATTCTATGCAAAACTTCTCAAATTTAGTATTTATAACTTATATATTGATTAAAATATACTAGATTTTGGTCTAAACTGGAAAACCGGAAGTGGTACTTTACTTTAAGGTCATATTAGACTTTCGTCAAAAAATATATTAAAATTTAATGTAAAACATCTCAAATTTGGTAAATTGGACTTTTATATCGATATAAATGTATTTACTAGATTTTGGTTAAGATTCGTGAGCGAAAAAGGGTACTTTACTTGAAGGTCATAATAAGCTTACATCAAAAATTATATTTAAATTAAAAGAGAAATCATATGTTTCGGTAATAAAGGTTACAAACGCAATTTGGTTTCCAATCCAATTTAACATTTTTATTACTTGTTTCAAGTGTTAAAATTGGGTCTAAAATACTAGTTTTCCTCCCCATTTGTGAGATCAGCAAGTATTCATCATGAGAATAAGATATTAGTTAAGTGGATTTTTCCGCTTAAAATGTCGAAACTGTCCATTTCTAATGCGTTATCCAGTGATATTGACAGTTTTATTGTTGTCATTGAACATGAAGAAATATCTTGGAAACTAGTTACCTACTTAAGGAAAACGACATATAATAATGGAATGAGACCTCCAGTGACAAGAGTGTATGTTTGTGTGTGTCTGTCGGTCAATAGATGACGCCGAGTGTCGTTTTTACTGCAATCTTCGGAAACTAGTAACCAAATTCAGTATCAGTTTTTGAGCCACGGATTTATATTTTAATAGGCGTACAAGGATGTCATGTGTTGCCCACATCAGATATTTTTTATTTGGATTTTCGTCGTTTATTCACTCAATGAAAAAACTGAGTTCTATAAAAAATGTTGATTAATCATGCGAGTAAATTACTACTACGGTCATTAATTGTTATATTGTTATAAATAATAAATATATAATTATTAAGTTGAGGGTTTTTTGACCCATAAAAATCACTATATAGTTCTGCTCAAAATTTTTGTCTTTACTATTTTTATCAGTTACATTTAATTATAATTTCTGGTTTAAAATTGGAAATTATCGTAACTATCGACTATTTTAATTTCCCATAATTGCATAAATTGTAGAATAATATTACTTGTTTGTTGGGGTTTGACATTAATAAAAATTCGTTTGAATTTCGTTATTTTTAATGTTTTTCATTATATGGATTTTTTTTATTTTGCTTATAGATTATTAAATTATTTTACCTAACCTTTGCTGTTTACTGATCTATATTTTATGAACAAAAATATCTGAGCATTTCATTGATCCGAGATTGGCTGGCATAGGTGGGACTCCAGCTGGCAGACAGGAAAACAGAGGCTCTTCTTATTAGCAGTCGCAAAAAGAAGGAAGAAATAACCTTGAGAGTGGGTAGACAAGAAATTAGGTACCAGTCTTCCCTGATGTATCTTAGGATTATAATCGATGAGAGGCTGCGGTTCAAGGAGCATATCCAACAAGCATGCGATAAAGCGGCTAGAGTGAGCACAGCGTTGGTCCGACTGATGTCCAACGTAGGCGGACCCAGAAGTAGTCGCAGACTATTGATAGCAAGTGTGGTCCCATCTACTCTGGTCTACGCAGCCGCGATATGGAGTGGGGCGTTAGACACACGAGCCTACAGGAGATCAATGGTATCTGTTTACCGCTGGAGTGTTCTCAGAGTGATCAGCTTGTTCCGCACAGTTTCCTATGAAGCTGCATGTGTGGTGGCCAGGATACCTTCGATAGAGCTGGTCGCAGAAGAGAGGCAACGCTCATATAAGAGAGTTGTCCGCATCCCCAGGACCGAGGAAAGTGAACCCATAAGGTGATACCTCAAATCCAACCTTGGCTGGATAGAAAAGATTGGGAAGTAGATTACTACCTAACACAGATGCTCGAAGGACATGGCTGCTTCAAAGCCTAGCAAACCGGTTCAAGCTGAACAATACCGCTGAATATCCAAGGTGCCCAAAAATAGATGAGACTGTAGAACATGTATTCTTTAGCTGTCCCCGCTTTAAAGAAGAGAAGGGACAATTTCTAGAAATCTGTGGCTCAGGAGCCACACTGCCTACTGCCTGATGCTGCTCTCACAGGAGTGTTGGATGGCGGCCAGTGCTTAGCGGCAGAGGTCATCATGAAGCTGAGGTAGGAGGAGAAAGAGAGAGGCGCCTAAATAATGGCAGCCTAAAACAATGAGGCAGCACTCAGCCAATCACCATCCATGAAATAACACCTAATGGTGGTCCCAGGGAGGGTGGGAAAGTGGTGGAGGGAGGTGGTTTTAGTGGATAGAAATCCCACACGCGGAACAGGTCTATCCGTGTCTTTTGAAGATTTCCACCAACCCCTGTAAATAAAAAGACATATCCTTGTTTCTGACATAATCTTGTTTCTGGAGGTCTCATTCCGTTATAAAATTCAGCCAAGGTATCGGCTTGTTTCGCCGATTTCAAGGAAGTCTGACGTAGCTTTCAGCATTTTCGTTGGTCATCATGAGTTGTGTGGAACTTTTCTTGCCATAGTGATGTTTTCCACCTCTTAATTAATTTGTTTGCCTGTGTTGTTGAACTGTCAACAATCCTTTTATAATCTAGATTTTTGGTTCGTACCACCTATTTACGATATACCACAAGAAAATTGATTATTTATTGCTTCTCTGAAAAATCTTGACATGGCGGCATCTGATGCTCTATTTTGTTAAATGTAGCCCGTTTAGATTTGTTTTTAAACCACTGCTGTTTTTGGACCAATTTTACAAAACAGGAGTGTAGGAAAGACCGCTGTACATGCGAACAGATGCAGGAGTAAAAGTACGTTTCCATGCATACGTCTCTCAGTGCAGCATAAGTATGGATGACACTCCTTACCGATGTTTATCGATTTAATTCAATTTATTACGAGAAGTGTTTGTAAGTACAGCGGTCTCCCCTACAGTGCTCATATCTTACAGCAACAGTTGAATGAAGCCAGGTTTGTATACCTAATTTTTCCTTTTATGCACCGCCACTTTAAGTGAATTCAAGATAAAGTCCTAGGATAGAGCACTCGAGATTGTATATGGCTTTCCCGCTTCTCTTGCTTTTTGGCCTAAAGTGGAAAGAAGATTTGAGAATAAATTGGCCAAGCTAGAGTGGTATTTCAGAGCAGAGCTTATTTTAAAAAGAAATGATTTTTGGAGGGATATTTGATTCCCAATGTTTATCGGGTATTCCTTATAATATTCAAATGAATAAATTGTCATTTCACATTTTATTAATAATTAAAACTAATTCAAGATACCGAGAGTCAGTCTTAAAATCAGTAGTAATTTTGAAAACTTTTATAAGAATTTTAACTTTTAAATATTTATTTTGTTGGCTCACTTTTACGTTTATTTAATTGTACAGCTCCTACTTTTATCTTTTGTCCTGATCTCTCTCATATTTTCTTATTACTTATCGTTCTTACTGCATAAATACATATTAAGAGATATTAGATTTTGAGGAATGTTTGAAAAGTAGTTAGGAGGGAGTGATGTGATATCCCTTTGTGATGAATTAAAGAAGATCATATGCCAGGCTATGATCGTATGGCATGTGATTTTCTTTAATTCTACACCTAGATCTAAAATTGAAGTCAATGTTCAAATAGTTTTTGCCAATATTGGAGAAATCTTTCAGGTGTTATTCTTGTTAAACTATGAATCATCCAACTGTTACGAATTGCGAATGATTCATGTTGACGAGTGAGTCATGTTAAGAATAATTCATGTTGGCGAGTTAGGAGTTTTTGCAATTCTAATTGTTCCATTCATCGTTTTCCTTAAATTCCTGAAATCCATTTCGGAGAGTAGGTTCGCTATAGTTCACCTGATACGCTGAAGCAGCGATGCACCGTAAATAGCGCCGGTCGAATCATAGAAATGTAGATTTGAAGCTTAAGACTGGATCAGACCAAGCGGGGCGGGAAAAGGGGACACTTGTCTTGAGCAGTAGAATTTGGAAGGTGGCAAATTTAATGGCAAAGTAAGGTGGCAAAGTAAATTAAGTCAATTAAAAACCGGAGACCGTTGTGGCCGAGAGTGTTAAGCGTCACCTTAGGAACCTCGAGTCTGCTGCGGTAACGGTTCAAATCCGGCCTGGGCTGGTTGAAATTTATTCTGTGGCAGACCCACGGAATGAATCTCGACTGGAGGCGTAGCTAGGGTAGTAGGGTGAAGGGGACGACCGCCCCGGGCACCGCTTAAAGAGGGGATCCACAATTTTTTATTTTTTCATTTTTTAAAGCTCCGAAAAGAATATTTATTTTATTGACTTTAAGCCGAATATACGTTGAAATTAGTAGTCATGAAATAATTTATATGAAAGCAGATAGGACGTAAGACAAGTAAAGTATCCATAAAATCCTTTCAACCACTGATTCAATATTCGAATATCTACGAATTCAATATGTTTGCGGTATCGAATATTTCGTTCATGTGCTCGGATGAGTGTAGATATCAATACTTTGTCAATATGGTATTTCCCTAGAAGTATATACCCTAAAATTGTGGCCGGTGGTAGCAGAGCCGGACCAGGTGTGCATAAAAAATATATGCCGATTTTTTTCAGAGAAGCAAGCTTAATTTTGCCGTCCCATTCATCCCATCATCTCATTCATCTTACGTCCTATCTGCTTTCATATAAATTATTTCATGATTACTAATTTCAACGTATAGTCCCATCCATTCATTCTTCCCTCTAATAAAAATCTTCAGTTTCATAACAGTACTTTAGGTAGAATATCTCGAGATAAATATTGTCATCTCATAACATTAACTCGCTGAATTAACGTCAAAACTATTAAAAAGCAGATACAGATATTTTTTACTTAACCAAAAAATAAAGTTTCTCTCGAAATTTGCCGCCCTCTATTTACTGCTGGTCCCGGCAAGTGGTCCCTTTGCTCCCTTCCATTTTTCCGGCTTTGGAGCGGGAAGTTTGCCCCGAGTGACAGTTGACCTAGCTATGCCACTGATCTCGGCCTTCCCACTCTAGTTAGAATAAGTTCTTAACCTGTAGGTATAACCCGTTCTGCTTGTCTTAAAAGGAGTAGGAAAGGACGTTAAAATAAATCAAAGAAAATGAAGGTAAAAACCAAAATTCAATTAGTAAAACGAGTTAACGGTATGAGATAATGATATTTATTTTATACTAATATGTTCTTTAAACTACTATTGTAAAAATGTTGACTTAAATTGGAGGGTAGGTGAAAATAGGGGCGGCAAAATTAAATTTGCACCCCTAGTTCAAAAAAATCCTAATTCCTACTTCCCGTCCTCCTTAAGACGCAGCGATAAGGCTATTGGTATTTATTACCCGGAGCTTATATGCTTTTGCTCTTATTGCTCTTATCTTTTGGTTAAAATGTAAGGGATACACGTATATCAAAATGTATGCCGAGTTATGTGAGATTGGTCAATCTTGTTTAACGTATATTGTTTGGTCGAGGTATTTAATCTGAACCTTTCTACAAATCTATAATTTAGTGATCAGATTTGACATTTATACTATATTTCAAATTTTGAAACATTTAAAATTTGATCCGAATTTATTTAAAAGCAAATAAAAAGGTAGTTGGTAGCAGAGAAGATATCTCATGATATACGATTAGAATCGATGTTAATATTCGACAAAAAGCAATGATAAATGACGACTGGGAGAAGAGTGCTTCCTAGCTATTTTTCTGAAGTGCCGTGGAGCCAGCGTCATTCGACAATGGGACAGCTCCATTGTCCAGTCCCCTTTTGTAGCGTGGCGTCAGTCGGACTATTTTCCATCTGATGTCTATCTTGTCATGTTTCGCAGTCTGTTTCAGCTGCCGGAAAATCCGTCGTCCACTGCTGTCTATAGGTGAGTATTGTACGCCTTCCGTCGTCCTTGATACGTTTGTGCTCACAAGGAAGACTATGCAGTTTGTTTTGAACTCGAATAATATTTTTTCGTCATATTTTTTTTTTCCCTAGGCGATTGATCATCTGACAAACCTATTGGATTTGAGAAAACAATCTAAGCACTTCACCCAATCATTAGCACTATTTATTTTCATCTTCAGTTAAGACAGTCATGGAAAATAAATTCAATTTAAATGTTCTAGATATTCTTTTAGCCCTGCTCTAACCAACATTCTACCCTCAATGATTGATTGATGCTCAACCCTATATGATTGCCTCCAAACGTGCTTTCCAATAAAATTACTAAATTTGGCAGTTATTTTTAATTAAGAGGAGCTATAATTTTTCTCTGATTAGATCACTTCCTCGCCAATATATCATCATTAAATATTTTAAATCGTTCATTTGACGAGAAAAGATTTTTATCAAAATGGAAAATTGAATATATAAATGCATGCATATATATACACAAATTTCAAATCATCCCTTGCATGAGTGACGTGGACAACTGAGTTGGGAAATCGGAAAAAAATAACTAAATAAAAGCACAAGTAAGCCTAAAATATATGTTTTGATAATATAGCTATAATAAATATAACTATAATAAATATAACTAGGGGTGGCATATCTAGAAGGAGAGAGCTATAGGGCGTTTTCTTGTGAAAACCAAGGAATCCAAAAATTTCACTTTGGCACGCCAGGGCTAAGCAAATTAATTATTTTATCATCATACATGCAATATAAAATGAACATACTTTTAATTGAGAGACTAGATTTCAATAAGCAGGAAAAGGCGTTGACATTTTGTCGTGAATACGATAAAAAACAAAAAGAGAGTTTTATTTTTCTTATATCCAAACTACAACAACAACGTTAGGCAATATCTGTATTTATTTAACATTTAAAAGAAAGCTCGATGCATGATATATCATTTATATGCTTTCTACATACACTTCATAGAGATATCATTAATACAACTAAAAATGAAAAATGATTGATCAATTAGATTTTTTTCTGATGTATACGTAAGAATGACTTCGACGTGCTCTCTAAAATTAATATTCTTATTAAAGTCTTCATATTCATGTTAAATGAACACATTCACGACACAGCTTAATCCCAGTTTTTACCTTTTATTACTGTTTTTATCCTAAAATATTACAATCTGCGTTATTCAAGAGAATAATAGGTATTAAGAAAATGGTAATAAAAATATTTCATAATATGATTATATTATAATTACAAGTAGGCTATGAAATTGAGTCAGATAACACATTACATGCATGGACATAGATCAATATCGCTTGAACTGCCATATCTAATTTACATGCCTTTATGCATAGATATGATTCTTCAAAGACAATAATCCTTTGAACTCTGTTCGTCCCAGAAGCGCTTGTAGTAACAAATTTATGTTTGATTTTAGTGCTTCATAGAACATTTCAGAATGAAAGGGCTCCAGAGCCGATAATGACAAACCGTTTTTAAGACATTATTCCGATTTCTCACGATTGAAGTTATAAAACGTTAAGAAATTTATTTATATATTTTTTTTAAAATTTAGATACAATAATTTCTTATTGCTTAGTTCAGCTTCAAACTAAATAATTATGATGTATTCTAAAAATACTTAGTGAGGTAAAGAAACCAATAGTTGACACTTTAAGACAGATTCTCCACTTAATGCTTTCTAGAGAACTAAATTAGAAATGTATTAGAAAATTATGTTGACAGTTTCGAAGGATTAACTCGCTAATAACTTAAATAACAAGGAATTTAAAAAAAAAGAAAAAGGAGAAATTTCAATTTTTAAAACAGAAAAGTATTTAACCCCAGTAGTTGACACTAAAATCCTATAGAAGACAGGATACAGATCCAGTAGTAGACACAAGAAGATAACTATTCATTTTTCATTCTACCTTGCCATCTATTGAGGAAAATAATTTTTTTGATAATATAATTGTCATTAATCTGATTTAAAATCTATTTAAATTGTAACCCAACCGAACATGGATTAATTCCATTTTATTTCTTTTTTTTTTAATTTCAATAATGACTCTAATGAAAATTAGGCTTTCAAGGGTGATATTTTTTAATTAATGGTCGTATTTTCGATCGCGCATTTTGATTTTCCGTTACTGTTGAAGTTATCTTTGATATCGAGATCGTATATAAGATTTTTGATGGTTCTGATTCCATTTTTTGTATTGGATTTTTTATCGAGCTAGTGTTTTTCGAATTTTCAGAGACTGATTTGAATTGAGATTAATCCTCTCGCACATGAGCATGATTTTTGAGCAGCTTTTCAACCACCACCTGATGAAGCCCTGCAGTGAGGAGCTCGTCATCCCACCAGAACAGACTGGCTTTCAACGTGGGATCTCCTGTGAGCACTCTCTTGTGAAGCTGCAGGCTCACACCGCAGATCATATGCAGATGAAGAGAGCTACTGCATTTATATCCCTAGACTGCTCACAGGCCTTTCACAGTGTGTCGCACACACCCCTACTCCGCCGTCTGGAGGAGCTCTGGTTTCCTGCTTCTCTATGTTGATTGATCAGCGGGAGATCTTTCGTTGTACGGTTCGGCGAGGTCCTATCGCCTCCACACGATACTATCTATGGGTTACCTCAAGGATCTGTACTGGTACCAATACTGCGAGTTCCTCGCATTCATGGCACCAGCGGTCTCAGTGGAGCATCCAGAGGCAGTAGTAGCAGCCTATGCGGATGATATCGGCATCTACGCCACCAGCCTCAAAGCCAGGTACGAGAAGGCACAGGTAGCATCGGCGAACATAGTGGAAGACCAACGACTGAACCGCATCAGAGTTAATCCGGCGCAGAAGGATGCTGTCGTGATGTCATTTAAAAAAGGGAAGAAGCCACTGTCCAAGATATTCAAAATGGAAACAGCTGACCGCCCACTCTCTAACTCTATCCTCTACCCTGGCCTCACTTTAAACAGGCATCTCATCGTCTCCAGCCACGCCAGGGAGAGAATCAAGCTGGCACGGCTGAAGTTATATAGGCTTTGCTACCTGCTCACGTCGCCACAACTCTCACTTCGGCTAAAGCTGCAAATTTACAAATCCATTACAAGACCAACCATGCTCTACGGTGCTCCGACACTTGCATAAGGCCACCTTAAAAAGATTGCAGAGCTTCTAAAACTTCGTCCTTCGGCGGGTCGTCAGGGAGACCTCTCTCAGTGCCAGAATATATCAGCCGGAGGCACATCAAATTCTTTGATGGGCAGAAGGTCTGCCCAAAACTTCGTCCTTCGGCGGATCGTCAGGAGGACATCTCTCTCAGTGCCAGAATACATTAGCCGGAGGCACATCAAATTCTTTGATGTGCAGAAGGTCTGTGCCAACCTTCTATTCAGAGATATCGCCCTACCACCCAGGCCTGGGAGGTGACAAGCCTCTGTCCCCTTGGTAGGCGTGCTCGCCGAGGGAAGGGATCTGGACTCTGCAGTTCAAACCCATTTCACCTTATTCCTGAACCAGCAGAATGGTTCTTCTCCATTCTCTGAAAATTAGTGGAGGCCAGAATGTGAAACTCCTGCACTCAGCGGACATTGTAATATGATAACCTTATCATACCCTCGAGTAATAAAAGGAACTATTGTATATATTATATGTTGTATATCATTATTGTTCATATTGCATGTGAAATAAACGGAGGTTAAGAAAAGAACAAAAAAAAATCAACTACTTGTAGTAAGCACGTAATATCAATTATCTAATAAATAAAATTCACACCACTCCTGTTTCAAAATGAAAGTAAATATAATGAATTCAAGACCTGTTCGGTTACAATTGAAATGGAAAGAGTGACAATTGATTTTGAATTAAATTAATTCATTAAAGGTTAAATCAGACGGTTAATATTCCACTAATAGACACACGTGCCTACTACTGGAAAATAATGCAAATCTCTAATTAGAAGACTCCTTCTAATTGATAATTATTCTGTTTAAAGTGATAAATGAACTAGTCATTATTAATCAACTCCTTAATCAAATTATCACAAAAAAAAAGATGTATTGAAATATTGGCAAATAAGACGGTTAGAATCGCAAGATCTACTTACCTCCCAAAGGAGTTTCTCGAGTTGAAGGGGTTGTGGACACGCAACTCGATACTCAGCCTTAAACTAAGCTTATCGTTAGTAATCTCTGCAAGGAATATTGACAGGAATCTCTTTTAGCAACAACCACTCTTTCTTTTAGTACCTATTTTGAATTTCTGCTTCATTTCATACCCTTATTTTTTAAAGTATAAACTCTCACTGCCTACTACTGGTGCCTTTATGCTATATGAGACAGATCACTGTAGCTAAAATATATTCATAAACTAAATTAAAGAAAAAAATTCTGTTTCTGAATTTCCAGTAAAGGTAATATTAAATAATGAATATGATTATTATTATTTTTTCAAACGTCTATACTTTTTTATGACACTATAATTTTTGTAATGGAAAAACTAGGTTAAGCTCTACGTAGATGTGCAGATATGTACCTTTAGCACATATCGCTGGTAGATCACCTATGATATTTATTGGTATGGCCTAATAAGTCAGGGATGGGTGATCTTTGTGATTATAGGGATTCAACTATTAAAAATTCTGATGTTAGAAATTTTGGGTTGAGCCTCTTTTATTCTGGACGTGTGATATATTTACTATTAAATACTTATGCTATTTTTATTGTTGTTTTAATGGACTGATAAAAAGTAGTTATTATTGAATTAATCGTAGCGTTATCTAAATGTTTGGATTAGTTAGCTATTATAATTGTTTTGATAAAATATATTCTGTTTACAGTTTTATCAGTATTATCTTCGATAATTAATTACTTAATGTTATACAATTTATTGTTAGTTATCTAAAACCAATTATTCAAATCAATCACTTTGTTGCTTCACTTCAATGCATCATATGATATGCAGCCCAAAATATTAATTTTTAACCTTGTATATACTCTATGCTGATCTCTTCTATTTTTCAAGTTATCTATTCTGATTTTTAAGTTAGTTTTACGGTGCGCTTTTTTAACTATTGTATATTGGCGCGATGATAGGGCTGCAGGTGTGATTCCAAAGAGATATTAGTTTCGTCGTAACTTAGTTGAGAACATCACTATTCGAATTTTTCCTTATACGTTTTAGGGCAATAATGAAATCATGCATTACTTAATCATCATTATAATATTCCTTTTAAATGTTTGAACCTGTAATATGTTCAAATTAATTTAAATATTGTAAGCCCAATTTACTAGATTAAATACTATATTTTATATAGATTTTATTATAGATTATTTTTTGTTTTTTATTGAGAAATAATACAATCTGCAACATTAGATTATATATATATATATATATATATATATATATATATATATATATATATATATATATATATATATATATGTGTGTGTGTGTGTGTGTGTGTGTGTACATGTATGTATGTGTGTTCATGTACACAAGAACAAAAGCTCGAAATGGAACATAAATAACTGTTAGGACATGGAAAGTTCCAAACAAGAACGCAAGAGTCTCAAAAATAACAGTAAACAAATCACTTGTTGATATTTCGCCAATTCAGGCGTGAACAGGATCTCTGGGGTTGAGGAAAAAAAAAACTCTACCTTATATAGCAAAAAATAGAGCATATCCATAGTCCAAATGACAAAGCCAGAGACAGAACCCCTCACCAAAACATACAGACACACACTCATTTACACATATACGCTGCAGATTCTTACTTATTTTGTGAAATTAATTATTTTGGAGAGATAATTAAAATGGTCGCTGAATGCCTTAGCGAGAAGTTTTAGAATGGATTTGACCTTTGAGCTAAAGACAGTTACTATGTTCTCATTTAAACATTCATGGCTTATAAACTATACTGATCGATATCATAATATATTGATTTTTTCCGTAGCTTAAAGGAATAAGTAACTTAGGACTGGCTATCTGGAGGATTTCTCAGTGCAACAGAACCCTTATCATGACTTGGGGAGCAGTATGTGCATCTAGACAAAAGATCCTTTCCCTTAGAAATCGTAAAAAAATATCAGTATTCACTTAATGATAGGATAGAATATCTCCCATTCTACAGTTATTCCAGTTCCTTCTTCCCTTCTACCATTCCTTGGTATATCTGTACTAATCACACTTGCAGTGGCATTCTTGTTGTCATATTCTTGTAGGAGATCTAGAATTTGCACTCTTGTTGTTAACCCATGTAGATGTACTAAGATAGCACATAATATAGTTTGATTCAGTTTATAACAAGAGTGATGCCTTTATTACCAGTTATTATAAATAAAAGTTATTTCTTAATAATCTTCACAGTAGCCGATCCGTTAACTAAGAAACTGAGGTATTCCGAAATTGGCCATTTATCTCCTGTACATTAAATATTTCTCAGTGTGATTAATTGTTGATACTGTTCGACAATGCTTGCACTTTGGTGCTGATTCCTTAGCCAACTACTATATTTTATTAGTACTTTTAATATGCCAGTAAGCAATTTGGTTGTTTCACATGGCATGTCATTTGGTCTCGACATCATTTATAAAACAAATATAAATCTGTCCAGCTTCCTATCATAAACAGTCTCACCAGACAAATCACCTCTCTAATGTCGCAGTGGAAAACGTCCCTATGGCACGAACAATTACGCCGTACCCATTACGACCCCAAAAACTTCTGGAAACTAGTCAGAAGCCACAACACCAAATCAAAATCGGTGAGAATACAACGAGGCGATGAGCTTCTCACTCCCGCAGATCAGGCTACCATACTTGCTGACTACTACGTCGATAGAGACTCAGCACGCACCACCACCATCTACAACCACAGTCCACCGACTGATATAACACAGACCATATTCTCATCCTATAAAGAACTGACTGCAACCCTGAGAAATACGAAGGGAAACAAATCAACAGGAGAGGACAATATACCCTATGTCCTACTCAAACAGCTCCCCAGAAAAGCCCATATGTTTCTCCTCAATATTTTCAACTCATGCTCTCGCCTGAGATATTACCCTACTGAGTGGAAACATGCTATAGTTGTTCCACTTCTCAAACCCAAAAAACGAGGAGCGGTACCGGAAGAATATCGGCCCATCAGTCTCCTCAACCACATCTCAAAAATATATGAGAAACTTATTCTTATCCACATCCGAAAGTACTGCGACACACATGACATCATCCCCCCGGAACAAACCGGGTTCTCTCGCGGCGTTAGCTGTTATCATCACGTAGCAAAACTACAGTATGATACAGCTAAAAATCTCAATAAAAATCTTGCTACAGCAATGATCTCGTTAGATTGCACACAGGCATTTGATTCTGTATCCCACTCCACCTTAATTGATCAACGCCGGCTTCACCGATTCCCGGACCAACTGGTCGACATTATTGGCTCATACCTCAGTGGCCGGACTTTTTCTGTCCGTGTCAAAACTGAGATCCCCACCCCGCGCCCAGTTACCTGTGGTGTTCCCCAGGGCTCGGTCCTTGCGCCAGTCCTTTTCAACATATACACAGCCCATATAGTAGGGCAAAAGATTGACGATGTACAAATCGCTGCATATGCGGATGACATTGCTATATATACAGCAAGCATGAATGCAGATCACGCCATGCGCAAGGCCGAAACAGTAGCCCAAAAAATCACAGACCAACTTAAAAACATTAATATCCACATAAACACACAAAAAACTGATGCAATCACATTTTCATACAAGAAAACACTCCAAAAACAGCCAAAACTGAATGGGCAAACCATACAGAATAAAAGACAGCTAACATACCTCGGTATGAAATTGGAATCACACCTATCATTTACAGCTCACACAAAACACAGGATACAGATAGCCAAAGCCACTACACACCAACTAAATCACTTACTCTACTCACCAGGGCTATCAGTCAGACCCAAGATCCTGATCTACAAAGCCATCCTTAGGCCTACACTGCTTCACGGTGCCCCCATCCTGCACTACCTATACCCCTCAGCCCTGAAGTCCCTCCAAACATACCAAAACAGCGTCCTACAAAAAATCACAAAACGAACATCTCTCGAAAGACGGAACATGGCACACATTCACAGTGAATTACAACTCGACACTGTTCAACAGCACATCACAAGGAGATACATAAAGTTCTTTGACAACATCCCTGCCTCATTTAACCCACTCTTCCGGGCCGTCACCCCATCCCCCCTTCCTGCCAGATGGCAGGGCCGAAAGGGACCACTCAACCCGGTCAACACCATACTTTAAGCCGCTTCTAAAGCACCCCCACTCCCAATATCCTATCCCATCGCCCCGTCCTGCCTATTTCCTAGTCCCACCCCAGCACCACTCTCCTATATCCATCCTTTGTAAATATAACCATGTAAATATTGTAAATATTATCATTATTAATCTTGTATATAGCTTTTAGTAGTAGGTACTTTATTTAACAAACAACTAGAAGAGGACCCTCACCTCTAAATAATGAGAAAATTCCCTGACTGGGAAATATCATTCCAATTGTAAATAGTCATCAGACCTTCAAATACCAACAGGTAGTAAAAGGTAAAGTACATCAAGTTTATAATTTATCTAATTATTTGTTTTATTAATGTTCTGTTTTGTTTGAGGGATTAGAAAAAAAAAAAAAAAAAAAAAAAAAAAAAAAAAAAAAAAAAAAAAAAAAAAATGTCCAGCTTCTCTATTCTACTATTGAATTGCTTGGCTTTATTTCTGTCAGGATAAATATACGACTTTGTTAATAGAAAAACCATAAAGTTTCTTATTTAGGTCTGTTTGCACAAGATCTGTTAAAACTGATAAATATGGCTAAGATAAAAACTTCTATATATAATAAAAGTGTAGCAAATGAACCGTATTCTTTCTAAATAAGAAAAAAAATTAGAATATTAAAATTTAATGAGACTCAGAAGCCTTAAAGTCTAGAAGTGGTAAAATAAATTTCATTAATATTCACAGCCATCCTTGTCATCAGTATCGTGTTTTAGTAACAAGTGCTTGATGAACTTGTTGAAGAGATGTAACAAGGTCCTCATTGTATGTTCGATATTACAGCATATTTAATACTTATATTGGCTACAGTGTCTTGGAGCCTCATTCTCTATTTCGATGGAATGGGGATTCATAATAAAACAGGGAATATGGCTGTAATCATCAGTATCCTCTGGCCAGAAGAGAAGTATGTGATATAATATAGGATTTTAGGCTGGGATGTTCACCCCTGTTTAGCATGACTTTTACTACAATTTTTAATGTGAACTTCAATCTATTTTAAAGTTTCATCGGATTTTAAAATTTAAGGTGTTGGCTATATTAGATAAAGTAGTTCCAAATAAGGCGCACTAGTTCATTCATATAAATTCCACCTTATATATATATATATATATATATATATATATATATATATATATATATATATATATATATATATATATATATATATATATATATACATTTAAGTGTTATACTGATTTTTAGTATATTATTGTAAGGATATCATGGATCATGTTACTAATAATTCTAAGCATTTTTCAGAAAGTTTGTTTCAAGGTGAATAGAAAAAGATGCTGATTATATAATAAATTTAAATTATATTCATATTTTTAAAAAAAATACAAAACCATTTCTCCTTTTAATTTGTAAATATTTTATCTCTTTTAATTTGTTATATAATTAAATGTATTTATTCTTCTTGCGTTACAAGAAACGAAACTGAATTGAAGTAAACTCTTAAAAATCCATAACTATAGGCTATATATCTCATTCAGGCTACAAGAATTTTGAATTGTATTCACGATTAAGTTTTACAAATTTTACAACATTTCATTTTTAACAGGAAAATTGGCCTTCTAAGTTTTTTAATATAATATAAATTTAATGAAGTGTCGAATAAACTATTCAAAATATTTTTTTATAGTTCGAATAACAAATATGTTAAAAAAAAATGTTTAAAGTGTTTTACTACAGATTTTATTAAATTTATTTTATTTAATTGTTATAACAAGTATTTTATAAGCAATGTAAAGACTATAGGTTCGTGTATATGGAGTTATAATTGTTTAAAAACGTTCAAAATAAATAAACTTTACTGTTTATTGGAACTACAGGTTTTCACAGACAATTAAGTCTCCGGCTATTACGGGGGAAAGAATTACAAGACAGAAATCCTTAAAAGAAAATAGAAAGGAAATAGCCGCTGGATTAGAGAAGAAAAGGAAACAGAGAGAAAATGGACTTTGGAAAGAAAGGAGGTAAAGAGACAGTGAACAGTGGGCACTTAGCGAAAGAGAATCAAAGGCCCAATACAGGAGAGCACAATGGGCCTACTGCTGCGGGATTTTAACTAGCCTGTCAATGTTTTTCTTCTCTATTTCAGCTTTATCTCTCTCAACTCGCTTGTTTGATATCTATGGTTTTGTAAACAAAGCAGTACAAATCTTTTTATCTTTCGTTTAATTATAAATAAGTGGACTCAAATGAAAAACGAAAAAATGATACGTAGTCTCATGTAGGCGCAGTAGAAGTTATACTTATTTACCATAGTATCGAGGATATCAGAAAATTAAAAAAAAAAATCGATACATGAGCGCAAGATCTTCATATGGTTAGTGTTTTCAAAAACTACCGCTCAGATAACATAATAATGGACCCCAATATCAAAGAAATCCAAAATGTTTAAATACATCGGTACGTGACAGTCTTGTATCTTAATTTGCTCAAAATCTACGATAGTATTATAATGGATCTCAATACAGAAGAAATCTTAAGAGTTCACACAAGCTACTGTCATGGATATTTAAAAAAATAAATTTATTTAACTAACGAGGATTGGGTTGTGTTCCGAATCAGATCGGCTTAAGAGAAAAATAATAGGCATTGCATCTCACCCACTCGGTCCGACCTCCCTCGAATTTCACTCATCTTCACCTCAAAACACTCCTATTTCTTTCTCTAACACCTATACAACTTTTTGTTTGTCTTTGTTAGTTTTACATCCTGAAAGCGTTCGGCCGAGTATAACTAGCAATAGCCAACCGCAGTAAAATGCGGAAAGTTACAATAATTTAAAAAAAATAAAATGCTCTGTTTTCTGGATCGTGATTTATGACGAATCGTTTTAATATATATGAACCTATTACTCACATAGGATTTTATGAATAAAAAAAATATTATGGATTCATACGATTTCTCAGATCCGGTTTCCTCACCATTTGATGATTATGGAATTAGTTAGAAGACGGATCGGGATTAAAAAACTCATTAAGATATAGGAGGTAGTTCTTGAAAATTTGAAGTTTCATTACGTCAAATACTATATTACGTGAAAATTATAAAAATTGGCTAAACGAAATCATAACTACGCCGGGTTCTACAGAATGAGGACTGCACAGCATACATTCAGAATTTTGGATAAAGACTCGAAAATTATTCTCTGATTTTGTCATTATTGGATTCTTTGGATTACCTACACTGCGGTAGCTAATTCATAGACTTAATTTCGCCGAAAAAGAGGGGATAAAACAAAACACAAGGCTCGCCAAAAAAAAAAAAAAAAAAAAATAGGAACTTAGAAGAAAAAAGAGAGTGTTACAAACAGGTGCTATAATATGTTCAAATATAAGTTATTGCTTTTAGCTTTGGTTGACAGTTTACCTAAAATTTATTTTCATAGTTGATAAATTGTAATTATGCGAGTAGTTGTTATAATCGTATTTCAGCTTGGAATAATTTGAATGTATTATCTTATTTTCGTCCTATATATGATAGTTGATGAAACTGACTAAAAACTTCTATACTAGAGAAAAAAAGTTCAATTTATAGATTTTACTTCATAAGGAAGATTAATTAATGCAGATTAATTAGAAATTAGGTGTGTATAAAATATAAAAACCTAATTAGACCAAGATGAGTTAGGTGTCAGCTTATCTGTCTATCTACACTAGCTCGAGAATAATTCTAATTACGTCATTTCTTTTTTCGACCCATTTCAATCAAAATATAACATTGTGCATCTGACAAAGTCTCAAAATTCACTTATTTTCAAATTGAATTGAGGAGAAAAACGAGACGGAAGTCGGAATGGCTGAAAAGGGCTTTATAAATTCGTAATTGGTATTCTCATTTTACGAATCACAATCCTCGCCTAGATTAAGTTCAATAATAAATTAAAGGTCATTTTTCAATCCTTCCCTTTTTTTTTCGTTGGACGAAGGGCTGAAGAGTTAATAAGGCTGAAAACACGAGGCAACATTTCATTTGGCGAAATTTGAGCTCGGAGATCTTGGAAACTAAATGAAATTGCAGGACAATGAATGAAATAAATCTTATTGTATATATTGTTAACTTCAATTTTTTTATGGACAGGTCTGATCAGTACGTATAGCTTCAGAGATATAAGTGAAAAATCGAAAAAAGGTACCACCAAACTGCACCCAACTGGCGGGGACTTTTGGTATGTAGTACAGCACATTCCACTGAATAAATGTAAATACTAAAAACCAGAGCTATATGTTTTTTTCCTCTATTCTTCCTTTGTTGCCTGAACTAATTATCTCCGAGTCAGTGAGCGCTTTTGCGTGATTCGGCTTTGGGATTTGTTAAACTTGACAGTCGTATTGATTCGAATAGTAACCGACTAGATATTGTGGCTCTAAGTCAGATAATAAAGACGCTAGATAATAAAGTAAAAATGTGATTTTTTGCAAATTTCTACAATCTATTGCGCGATCGGATGATATGAATCGATTTGATTTATTATTTTCCCGTTGTTTTATCACCATAATTCGCATCTTTTCCGTGGTATTACGATTTGAAAAAAAAAAAATTTCCGATCCTGAAATCGTTTTCACGCAACCAATAAAGCAAAGAGATATGATCATGTAACGTTAGTCGATGGGTAAATATATATGATGAATACTGCCTTGATATTTATATATGATGCATTATTTCAAGAAGAAATGCATCGTCGATCCCAAATTTGTATACGATTTTTTATGTTATCATCAAAAGAATATCAAATTTGCTATAAAGTTCTTCATTTTGATCTTACAAGAACAACAAATATTTGGATTTTTATTGTATCTTGTATGTTGATGAACAAATCTACAAACAATTAAACGATACGGGCAGTACCTGTAGGTTATTTTATGAAATGTCACCATTGGCCTCTTCATAATGTAATCAATTCTACGATTGGGCCAAGACATACATATAGTATGAATGGAAACTTACAGCCTTAATGATTATTGCCCTTAAGTGTGACAGCTTTTATTGTTATTCATTAAAAAAAAATTATGTTACAAACATTTTTATCATTTATTTATTCTCATTTATTAATGATGTCCTCAGAAATGTCCATCGAATTCTATTCTGTGGATAATGAAGTATGCAAAAAAATATCGAAATCTTAAAAGGGTCAAGTATATATCAATGATAAGTAGCATTTTTTGAAAAACTTAATCATTGCTATGGATAAGGTTGCAAAGTGATATATTTTTAATATTTCCTATTTTCATTCACACAAACTCCACAGCTGGTTCAGAACTGAGCTGATAAAGGTGCCAGGCTACGATACACATCTCATTTGTAGTGGATAAAAGTGATCTGAATTTAGTTTTATCAGTACTCGAAAAATGTTAAGCACTTCGACAATAATCGAAATAGAACAATCATAAACAGAACCATATTCGATATTGGTTCAATGGTTTTGTATTTTGAATCTCATCATGATAAATTATTTCACCAGAGAGTTCAGGGATTTAGAGTTTGGTAAGACTTACTAAAAAAAACATATATTTTTTAAAATATTCCTGTGAGGGGAACCACTCAAATAATAAATCATTCATTTTATCATCAATCTAAAACAAAGAGTTCAGGGATTTAGAGTTTGGTAAGGCATACTAAAAAAAAAAACATATATTTTTTAAAATATTCCTGTGAGGGGAACCACTCAAATAATTCATTTTATCATCAATTTAAAACAAAGCATAGTCCAAAAATTGCTCATATAAAAAGTTTTTTATTTACTATCTTCAGTTATTACGAAAGAATGAATTGGAATTCTAGTGTTTAGAACATTAAATTTAATTCTCGAAACTTGGCATGATTCGAATTATCTTGAATGTTCTGATAATGGCTGCCTTGTTGACATTTGTAAAACCACCCATTATTACCATCACCTTTAGACCTGTCGGTGTCTACAAACGTTTACCGGAGACAGATAATAATATACATTATCTTTTCAAACGCCTCTGATGTAAATTGCAGTGAAGTTATTTTATTTTTTTTTTATTAGTTTTATTGAGAAATAATACAATCTGCCATACTCAAGGCTAGTAGATATTAGAGCGAAGAACAAGTGAAATAGGATAATGCAAGTATACCATTAAAATTCTTGCTATAGTGTCAGTTTATCAACTTTTGGTACAATCACTAAAAGCTGTCACAAGTATTACTTCTAGAGTGTTATCTCCATTTGAAAGGGATTTATGGAAATCTTTGTTCTGTTGGGTAGGCAAAGTGTAATATTTTTTTTATAGTTTACAACAGATTTGTTTTGCAGGCCAAGTTTAATTGTAGAGAAAGAAAAGCTTGAATGTCAGAGTAACCCGGTTTGTATTTTAATTAATTTTTATGAGTGTCGCCCTAATAATTTACTTAAAATATAATGTTTTGAGTATTCATTCAATTTAGATTCTTAATGCATGATATCATGCATTTATTAGCATTCAGCTAACAAAATCTCAAAATGTTTAACCATATTGGTAGCCATTTATGAAATGTGCAATCCCCATTTATCAAGATTGTTATTGGTCTTAATTGTTACCTTAAATAAGGAAAATCCCCTCGAATCTTCTCGCGAAGCGGTAGTTTGTTGAAAATTAAGATTTATTAAATCTGAAGCCTAACATTGGACTCACTAATAAAATTCATTAATAAAATATTAGAAACGAAATAATTATGAATTAATTTATTTTTTTCCTGAAAATAAATTTCGCTTGCACGCTCACAAGTTCGATTTTACTTTAGTTAATATCTTTTTGAATCCTTTTCATTTCCGGTACCCTCATTATTTACATGTAATAATAACGTAAGGCCCGGTGGAATACAATGTAAGGCTTAATTCCATCTCTAAATATAAACAGAACACGCAGAAAAATAAAGCAGTCTTAATACAGATCTCGTTAGTGCTCCTTGTTCCTTCTTTGTTTTTTTTATCAGTTTTGAGTCGCGGGAGCTAAACTCGTGCCGAAACCTGAGTGATGACGAACGGAGGACCTGTTTTTTTTCTTTCTCCTTTCGCTGTGGCAATGCCAGAGGGAGTGCAGCGTTCTGCAACGTTGAACGTATCGTCAGAAATTTCACCGCTGCCACAAGAAAACAGTTCACTTACCTGTTAAACCATGAAAAACGAAGGGGGTGAAAGTTCGCAATGCCCGTGGGGCTGAAATAATCACTTTGCTTTTAGCAATCACATTATAATAATCACAATACAGTAGTTTATCGCTAACCCCGAACTAATAGCTCTTATTCTATTCTAGGTTTTAATACCTACAACTGCTTAATACCACTACCGAAAATTAAAACAAGAATAAAGCGAAAAAGTAAGAGCTTAAAATTTGTGTTGCTGATATTAACACCAAGGAAAAAACGGCTAGAAGCAGAAACGGCTGAAGAAAATCTGTCGACAAAATCAAGAGAAAATGGATTCTTTCCAATCCAAAAAGAAACTTGCTGGTTCAAGTTCTGAGTCAGGCACAAATATGACCCTGCCCTGCCGCAGTTCTGACCTTGATATGCACTTCTCCGAATTAGATCAGGATGATGATGGCTCTCCTTGGATTAAGAAAGGTAATTTTGCTGTCGTAGTTTTCAAAATTAGTTATTTTTATCAAGATGGCTACGATGGAATGTTTTATAAACGAGTACTCAGCACATACCGATTCCCAGAAACGGAAGAAGACGATTATGCTGACAACCAAGAAATAATTTAAATTTAAACGAACTGCGTACTTTTGTCCCATCGTATGGGCTAATAGTTCGCAATGGAATAGTAAAGGAAAATTCTCTTTATCTCTGTTGATAATTCTCCAAAGAAAGTGGCTCTTGGATAGGATTTAGTGAAGATCGTAATGTGTAAACTTCATGCAGAATATTTGAGAAATTCATGACCAATTGTTCTAAATATCCCAAAAAATGTAAATTGCGAACTTTCATCTACCTAGATATATATGTATCAATCTTTTTATCAAATACTCGAGAATATAATGAGATCATTTTTGAGCCTGGGCGTCCAAAAGATAGTTTAACTCGAAAAATTAAACTATAATTTAATAATTCAATGTTACCACAATGCCCACGAAATAAAGCTAATATTAATAATACACCTGACTTCTGTACTAATAAAAACGTAGCCTGTGATAAATCACTGTTAAGACATAAGATATGGTGGCCTTTCTTGCGTTTCGAATTCTAACTATTGTACCTACATAATAATTTAATGTTAGTTCTCTTATAGAATCAGAATGATAAGAAGACATGCAATCTATTTAATTTCCATTTCTATGAAATTTGTTTTTATTGTATAGTACATCCAATGCCATTCTTGTGCTTTATATTTATAGATGAAAAATTGATAAAAAAATAATTCTTTAATAAATAATTTGATTTTGAAATCATTCCGTTTTACTGCCGGACCTTGTATTATACGTCTGTAGACTTGCTTTTATTTCCACCTAATTTTCTCTCCTTTAGAGATTATATTGAAGGCTATTAAGTTATTAATATTTTAGTGTATTTATAATGTGCTTATAATTAAAAATACATCATTTAAATTTTCATAGTCCGAGTGTAAAGCAGATCCTTTTTCAACTCGAACGTTTAGCAATTCGTCTGTCCGTCCGTCTTTATGTCCGTTTGTTACGCGATTGCAACCAAAGGCGTTGTTGGATTTCCAGCTTTGGATTTTTATTCCAGCTTTTTTTTTATCCCCCTAATTCACATCTTTTTCGCGGTATTGCGATTTAAAAAAATTAAAAAGTTGTTTTTCGACACACCCTAATGAGAAACTTAAAATGTCTTCTCATTGCACTGCATGCCTTGTCAATGAATTACTAGGAATTAATTACGTTGTGATTTTATGAGTAATCATAAACAAAAAAACAGTTTATAGATTGAAATAAAGCTGACAGGTTGAAATAATTTTCCCTGAAGGTAGAGTGGGAATCCAAAATAACCTCTGTGATATAAACCGAATCTCTTCAAAGTACAGATTTACCAAAGCGATTACAGGAAATTTCTCATCACCAACCTCTGCACTTAAGCCCCCTTTCAGCAAGTTAAACGTCGAAATTCCAACACTGGTTTATACTCAGCTTAGTACTTTTTTTTTTAACTTCATCAAAACTCGTCATTGTATCATTCCAGCCTCCTTTCAGTATCTATTAAAATTCTTTCTTTAGAATATTTTCTCAGCTAATAGTGATTTTAGTTTGATAATATTTAAGCTAACACCCTCCTAGTGATTTTAAGGGTAGGAGTTCATCAGTACTTCAAAAAGAAAATGAAGTACCCAATGAAACTTGGTGCCTACATGAATCTCTGGCATACTATTAGACAATTAAGAAGTAAATGTTTCTAGCATCGGATAAGACTCAACTTGTTATTTTTAAAAATTAATACAGTTTCTATGTATAGGTACTTTTTCTATTTTTGCTTTCTCACTAACGAAAGTAGGGAAGCTTAGACTTCATACAGGAAGTAAAAAAAGGTTTTCCTCAGAATCGAAAATGCACACAAGAATTTTACATTTGTTAGACATCAAATAACACATTTGGTCTCGTAGGTATTCGTCTGTATGTCCGTCCGACTGCCTGAAAACAAAGCCATGTGACGGATTTCACACTTACTACAGTTAATCTGAATTTAATGAAAATTTCAGGGATTGTGTGGGTGAGTATTTAGCTGGTTCCCTATCAATTTTATCAAATTCCATTCGATACATTCGCATTCCATTTATTACTTTCCTTTACGCATGCGGAAACCTATTTTCCTTGATAAACCTATAGATATTTCAAAAAGGGATAGTCCGATTTACCCAAAATTGGAGAAAGGTTGGGGTCTTTATAACCAAACACAAAAAGGAAGCACGTTCATCTATCACGTACAGACTACAAATAAATTGCATGCTCATGAAAGAGAAGACTCCTAATTATGCCAAAGACTGGATTGAAGATAGATATTGAATATCTCACAGGAATAGTCTTTCAACCTCTGGGCTCCATTAGCATTTACAAAATGAAAAAAAAAGTTTCAAAATGCGACGGTGACCACAGCTTTTCCAGACAGAGACAAATTGGGTTCGAACAGATTCCATGGGCCTTGGAACAGTTCTTTCACAGCTTTCTTCGCCTGAGTATACTATCGATTCTAACTTTCCCAGGCCTCCCTCTGAATTTACTGTTTCACACCTACGAGGAAAGTTTTAATTTAGGCTCCTTCAAAGCCTCAATTTCTAAAGTTTCTTATTAAAACACTTGAAAACTTCGGTTTGTTCTCCTGAGCCTACTTTCTTCTACTTCAGATAAAATATGGCTGTATTTGGATATTTGATAACTGGATCCGATAATTCCTACCAGATGTTGGATATAATTTTAACTTCTGACCCTCTAAAACAGTGTTAAATATGTCCAATAAATATTATTTTTAAAACGTTTGGCTTTATTCTCGAAACATTCAAGCAACACAAAAGCTGTCAAAGCATAAGTTTGGAAAGATTAATGGACCTTGGGTAGAATTCACACAGCAGTCATTTGTTAGGATCAACAACTTTCTTGAGCTATTTCTACATTGTTGCATGACAAAAAGAAATTTTTGTCAGATAAAAATTTAAATATAAACAAATAACGAAAGTACATGTTGCGTAAATATTTTGCAAAATATCTTTTAACTTCAATGATCAACTATTTATTTTGTTTCATTTTTTAATATCAATACCATTTTTATATACATAAAATATGCTGTGGCACATTTATTTGCTATCTGCCAATTATCTTTGCAATATGCAAATCTGCGCTCATCCGATTAACCTTCAACTTAACAAGTCTCTTGGCCACCGCCTCGAAAATCGTTGTTGTGGGTTGCATGGGTTCGTCCACTATTTTTCTCAATGCTGTTGACTGGAACGACTGAAGCCTATGTGCAAGGCCCCATTTGATTAGGTTTGATTAGTACTTTGTAGATTACTATAAGTACTATAAGTACTATAAGTTAACGATAATTTGGAGCGTCTGTCAAGTAACCTGGATAATAGTCAAAATCGTTTGTTCACTTGTTTTTTTTTTCAATCTGATATGAGCCCTCCTGGCCAATCCCAGATGAAGTCCCAAATATTGAACTTCTTCACATGTAGGAATTGGCGCATTTTTAAAATTCACTTAATTTGTAATATGATTGGATTTGGACACAATGAACACACCGTTTTCATTCCACTTTACTTTCCACCTGATAGTCCAAGTACAAATCTCATCTAGGTGATTTTGTAGTATAAAAGACATTGATATAGATTTTTCGTGGAATGTGAGGAGTGCTGTTTCATCACCAAATGTAGTCTTTGCAATATGCAAATCTGCGCTCATCCGATTAACCTTCAACTTAACAAGTCTCTTGGCCACCGCCTCGAAAATCGTTGTTGTGGGTTGCATGGGTTCGTCCACTATTTTTCTCAATGCTGTTGACTGGAACGACTGAAGCCTATGTGCAAGGCCCCATAGTTCTATCCCGTATGCCAATAAAGGTTTGATTAGTACTTTGTAGATTACTATAAGTACTATAAGTACTATAAGTTAACGATAATTTGGAGCGTCTGTCAAGTAACCTGGATAATAGTCAAAATCGTTTGTTCACTTGTTTTTTTTTTCAATCTGATATGAGCCCTCCTGGCCAATCCCAGATGAAGTCCCAAATATTGAACTTCTTCACATGTAGGAATTGGCGCATTTTTAAAATTCACTTAATTTGTAATATGATTGGATTTGGACACAATGAACACACCGTTTTCATTCCACTTTACTTTCCACCTGATAGTCCAAGTACAAATCTCATCTAGGTGATTTTGTAGTATAAAAGACATTGATATAGATTTTTCGTGGAATGTGAGGAGTGCTGTTTCATCACCAAATGTAGTCTATAAAGTTTTTTCATGCTCGTGTTTTTTGAATAGAAATGGTCCTAGAACACTTATATGTGGACTCAGTTGGCAATGTGTCGACACACGACACAGTTCTTTTATTCACTTATTTTCTTGTTACATTGCTATTATTATTCAGCAGAGTTTATGGATATGGTAATCCTTCCGTAGAGCTCCTAACGACCTTGGCCCGGTCTAGATTTTAAGACTTGACTATATTTCAGGCAGGCCTGCTGCGCATGCCCATAACAAATACTCAAACTTCATTTCAAGGCGGTTAAATTTCATCGACTTTAGTTTGGTAGAAAAATATATATATTTTACGTATATACAAAAACGTTTTAATTCGAAATAGATCTCTGACAGTTCAACAGTGTAATATCTCAAAACAAGTTAATGTTGACATATATGGTACATATATACTCAGCTATATTTAATTATCTTTGCAATTAATCACTGTAATGTTTCGAAATAATTATTTTTTTACATAGATATCTAAGTGATTAACTGTATAGATAATTAAATATTGCTAGGAATAGATGCATCTCTTGAAATTAATCTTTTTTGAGATGTTACATTGTTGAACTGAAGCGGCAATATGTATATATTATATTTTTTGAACATTACTACCTGTCTTCCTCTGCCACCAAAAATAAATAAATAACAATAACAATAACAGTAAAAATATCTTGGGGAAAAGTGAAATGAACGTATCGGATATAATTCAGTCCATCTTCATTACAAATAAGTATCGTGATCAGTGTTGTTTGAATCAAGGTATCCAATTACTTGGAGAAGTTTCATGTGTGCCATTAAAGTTTAATAAATTAAATTTAAAAAACATTATGCCTAAATCTTCCGCCAATTATTAATTTTTAAAATCATTAAAAACGTTTACTTGCAATGTCAAAACAAAGATAATTTTATTGATATTCGGCGTATTGGGCTTTACGAGCACCTGGATTCGCGATATACTACAATTATAAAAGATCAGAGTAATAATTCATAAAATATTAAGTACAATTAAATTTCATTAAACATAAAAATAGATATAAACAAACCAATTAACCACATAAATAAAACAAAATGAGGTAAATTAATAAATAAAACATATTAAAATTCTGATTAATATATATTAAAAAAATATTTAAAAAACTTTTACCATTACAACCTCTGAAGGGTCTTGGATTCAGTTCTTCGCAAGGACCGAACTGTTACTTTGGCCAGCGGTAGTGCTAAGAGGTGATTTGGCCGAGATCAGGCTCAACCGCCAGGTTTCCCCCCAATTAAGAGTACCCACTTTATAGAGACTTCCCAAGATCTTCCAATCCCACGGGGCTGATCCACCGCTGATAACAGAATAAATAATTTATCTACCACAGCCGGTCTCTAACCCGGAACCTAGAGATTAGTACAGTGCACTACCCACTGACCTACCCCGCTCTCCGATTAATTACTGAATTTTACAAAATATTCTACTTGGCTGCTTGTTTGTTACATTTGATTCCGATTATAAAACCTAAAAAATTGATCTCAAAAATAAAACAAAATAAAGTAAATAAATAAATAATGATTATTTGAAATGACATCATTATTACCAATGAATGATATAATATATTCTTTATTAATTATATTATATAATCTGCTAATATATTATATTGTATAATATGATATATAGTAATTCCACGTCAGTTGTAACCTTTTTCAAATCAATTGTCACCTTTTCCAATTCAATTGTAACCTTTTTCATTTGAATTGCAACCTTTTCCATTTCAATTGTAACCCTTTCCAAATCAATTGTCATCTTTTCCATTTCAAATATAACTTTTTCCATTTCAATTGTAAACTTTCCCATTTCAATTGTAACCTAACCCAACATGAATTAATGCTATTTTGTTTACTTTATTGTTGAAAAGTAATTATTTTAATTTCAATAATGACTTTTGAAATAATTTTGGCGTATTCATCCGACACATTTTTCGTTTATTAGTAGACAGTTGATATTAAGTGCTAATTTCAAGTACTTCAAATTGTTTATTTATCTTTTAATGTTTATTATTATTTATTTTTTTATAAGGAAAGGGAATGGATTTTAACCATTTAATGATCGTTCATTACATTTCCTAAATTGTTAATATCGAATTTACTATCGAAGTTTGGTTCGGCCAAGAGCACTTCCACTTAATTATAAGTTTTAGGAATTCTTCGGTATAGGTATAGTTTATTAGGTTTTCAAGGGCGGTATTTCCGATCACGCATGCGCTTTTCCATTTTCCATTCATGTTGAAGTTTTCTAATACACAGAAATCGTTATTAGGTTTTCGAGAGTTCTGATTCCATTTTCTGAATTTGATTTTCGATTGCGCATGCACATTTTGCTTTTCCGTTACTGTTAAAGTTTTCTATAATATAAGAATCGATTATTAGATCTTAAAGGGATTCCATTTTTTAAATTGGATCGCACATGCGCATTTCGCTTTTCCGTTATTGTTGATATTTCTTTGGTACAGGCATCGTTTGGTAAGTTTTCAATCACTTAATTTTCGAATTTACTATCGGATATTTGGTTCTGTATGCGAATTTCGATTTACTCTTCTTACTGAAATTTTCATCGTATATAATTTTTTTTTTTTTTTTTTTGATTTTCGAGAGTTCTGATTCGGTATTTTTAATCGGATATTATATCGAACATGCTCATTTGAAATAACCATTACAATCGAACTTTTTTTCGATGAAAATATTGTTTATTATATTTTGTAGGACGATATATTAAAAAAAAATGTCAAACATAATTGTAATTTGAAATGCGCATGCTCGATAAAAAATAAAATTTTAAAGATGCATTCTGAACCCGCGAAAACCTAATTAAATTTTCTTATTACAAAGAAAACTTCAACAGTATCAGTTGATCGAAAATTGCTTGCGCAATCAAAAATCCAATTTAAAAAATGGAATCAGAACCATCTAAAAACTAATAAACCACTTCCGTATGACATTAACTTCGAACATAAAGTGATTGAAAACTTAACAAACGATGCCTGTACAAAAGAAATGTCAATAGTAACATAAAAGCGAAATGCGCATGCGCGATAGAAAATTATATTTAAAAATGGAACAAGACACCTCGAAAACCTATTAAACGATCCCTTTATCATTGAAAACTTCAACAGCAACGGAAATGCTAAATGAGCATGCGCGATCAAAAATCCAATTACAAAAGCTGAATCAGAACCCTCGAAAACCTAATAAACGATCTCTTTATCATAGCAAAATTCAACATTAACGGAAAATCGAATTGCCCATGGGCGATCGCAAATATCGGAAAAGTAAATTCAGAAATGGCGCTCTTCAAAACATAGTAAACGATACCAATACCGAAGAATTTTTTAAACTAATAATTAAGTAGAAATGTTCGTGGTCGCAAAAAATTTCGGTAGTAAATTTGAAATTTGCAAATTCTAAAATCAAATAAACGATCACCAAATCGATAAAATCCATCCCCTCCTCCTTCAAATAAATAAAAAATAATAAATATTTAAAAATTAATAAACAATTTCTTTTTCTAAAATTTTAACTCTTGAAATTAGCACATAATATCAATTATCTAATAATATGAATATAATGGAATTAATCCATGTCCGTTGAGTTACAATTAAAGTGGAAAAGGTTGCAATTGGCTTGGAAATGCTCTATTATATACTATATTTGTATGTTTAAAGTAACCAAAGTTATTTAATAATTTAAACAAATGCATGCAATTATAAAGATGTACACCAAAAGGCACCACATTTTCAACTTATCAACCAACTACAGTGTGCATTTGTTCCTGTTTTTACGATGTTTTTTCAAGATTGCTTTTCCACATTATTTAGTGTTCGAATTGGGCCAGAAGGCGCAGAAATATACTTCTCCGTTCTAGATCTAAATCAATCTAATGAATGGCTTTACGATATTTGACCCAACTTGCACAGTTATTGTTTATTTATATTTCCTTTATTGGGAAAAGAAGAGTTAAGCTCGTATTAATTCGTTAAGCATTCATTTCGTCGTTATTTCGATATTTCTTTTTCCGTTTTGTATTCTTAATTTATTTTATAGGATGTTCAGCCTAATGAATATTCTGGAAAAAAAGAGCCTGTAATGATACACAAATCATTAAGTTTAATGCTATTGGTCCAGTGCAAATTTTCATTAAAAAATATATTAATTTATTTATTAAAAAGAAAAGAAAAGAACCACTAGCACCTTGAATATTCTTCCTATATAAATTAATGGATATAATAAATTAATATATAAATAAATGGATCCATTTAAACCTTGCTGAGTACCAACATGTATTTGATTTCTGGTCTTAATTAAATTCATAATTCATAAATGTTTTATAATACTGATTTATATTAATCTAATTTAATATATATAATAATATCAAACTATATTTTGAATTGCTTATTTTTGAATTTTTTGTGTGTTTTTAGAACTGAGGATGAATGTATAACATTCAAAACTAGTTTTCAATAAAACAAATTTATAGAAGTGGTAAATAATTTATCAATCCCTAATTAGATTGATCCTTCTATACCATCATGCGGATGTCAACTAATACAGTAAAGATAAATAGTCTCATTGTAAAAATCTACAGACTGTAACATATGTATTTGAGAATACTGGGAGAACTCTTGCTTATTTAAAATATTATCCGGATGCCACATAATATTATACATTGATGTACACAATGAATCAAAGGACTAGGCACTTATGTTATTGTTGCTCTATGGTCTAGGTCTCTCTCTACTGTCTCGATGTGCTGCTCAGCTGTACCCTCTGCGAACCTCCGTCTTCTGCCTCTAGCTCGAACCTCCTTCTTCCCAGAACTACCCACTTCAAACTTCTCCCCACTCTCCTTTTGGGACATCTTAATGGTTGAAGCTATAAGAATATTTGAAGAAGGACTTGTAACCTTGGCGGCAAATTTTATTACACCATGTCGACCTGGCCTATCTCTAAGTTTATGGTACTCTTACTTATCTTAAGTGGCCTATTGGCGGTCTTGAACTGCACCCCCTCTCCCCAGGTAGAGCGCCCGACTTTGTAAATATTCCTTTGTCCGAAAAAGAAACTGGTTAATATTGATATTGCTGGACCGAGTGGCATCACTTTAATTTATTCCTTATTTAATTACTATTATGAAACTTAATTATTTCCTTCAATCCCAGTATCCTCAATACATAACATTTCTCCTCGTCTCGACGAAAAAGAAAAGTAAATGGACGCATCTTCATTGACATTTCTTTTAGCACTATACATTAAAGATACCTATTCATAATTATATCGGTACTACTAGATCTAGGTGCAACAAGAAATCAAACATTTATCTACAGAAATAATAACAATAAATGCAAAGCAAACATGCATATATATATATATATATATATATATATATATATATATATATATATATATATATATGCTTACATAATTTAATTTAATTTATTATAATTTAATATCATAATATTAATATTAATTAATTTCCGATAAGTTAAAATTAATCGATAAGAATATCGCTTGAACGTAGCCACGTTTAAAAAAAAAAACACAATTATGGATTGATTAGTATGCTGTGCCAAGTATGCTGGGTTTGTAGCAACCCAAAATATTTGCATAGCACTACTCTCTGAAAAGAAAAAAATAAATAATACCGAGGTCTCTTAAAAATAGCAGTATATACAAGACAAAGGTAAGATAACAGAAATGCAGACAAGATATAGCATATCTCTCTTCAACAGTATAATGCTAATCAAATTGAGGTAGACAGAATTTCTTTAGAGAGGAGAGGCCGGTTCTACAGAAATACAGCTGACATATTTGAAATATTGCTAATCTACGTGATTTAACCCGTTTCAAGAAAAACAATTTATATCAGGCGAAAATGTTGGCTTCTTGAAGTAGAATTCGGCTGGTTGGTGGACTATTTTTTAAACCAAAAGGGAGTCTTAAGAATTCAAAATGACAGTTTTCAGTCGAAAAAGCTGTTTTTGGAATACTGTCTTTATCTAATAAAATTTGATGAAATGAACTTGTTAAATCTATTGTCGAAAAATAACTACTTTTGCCTAATTTATCTAGAAGATCAGTAATATGTGGAATAGGATATTTATCGTCTACTGTTTTCTCATTAAGTTTTCGATAATCTATTACAATTCTCCATTTTTGTGTATCGGATTGGTTTAATTTTTTAGGAGCTATCCAAATAGGACTATTATATGGCGAAAAAGAAGGGCGGATGATTAGTTTTTTTAACATTTCGTCTATTTGTCTTTTTACTTCTTTTTGAAAAAATTGAGAATATCTATAATTTTTAGTGTAGACCGGAATTTCATCTTTGGTTAAAATTTATGATTAATTCGCGTATTTGCTGTTAGTGGAGTACCTTTTATGTAAAATAATTCCTGATATTGTTTTATTAAATCTTGAATTTCTTTCTTTTCTTCATTATTTAAATGATCTATACGGATGAGTTCTTTTATTTCCGGGAAGTTAGTTTTTTTGTGAATTTAATAAATTTATTTTATGGGATTCATCTACTTTAAATTTTTTAATTGACTCTACATAAATGGGGGATTTAAAATGTATTCTAAAAAATCGATTAGATTTGTTTTTTATTGTGCAAATTGCTTCATTATTTTTTATTGCTATTAAGCCTTCATGAACAGAGAGAAACTATTGAGATCAGTATGAGGAGCAATACCTTCTCCATTAGAAATGTTTTTAATGGGAATTTTTACTACTGTTTCTGAATTATTGTTTATCATATACGTGTATTCTGATTGAGGGGGTTTATTGTCATAATGGATTTTGAGATTGCCAAAAGGTGTAGTTATTATATCTTCTAACATATCAATTTTAGCGCCTAACAACTTAAGGTTGTCAGTGCCTAATAATAAATCAAATTTTTCATGAAAATAAAAATGCCAAATTTAAGAAGGGTTTTGGTGTATGGAAATAATTTTGATGACTCTATACTGATATTAAAATTTTGCAATGAAGAACCATGAGCACATGTGAGTTTAAAGAACTCACGGGTAATGTTAATTTTTAAATTAGAATTAGGTGGCAAAACGAATGGTAGAGCACTATGGTGGGTTTTTGATTTAGAATATAAGCGCGGGGAATTATTATTTCTAGGTCCAAGGTCCTTTTATTTTAGCTCCTAAAGAATTTACCAAATAATCATTTTGAAAATCCGAAGTGTTTTCGTGATTATAAAATTTATTGATTAGTTTGTCAGAAATTTCTAAAAATCTGGTTAATGACATTGGGTCTCCATTAAAAGCTGAAACCATGTCTAAATATTCCATTTTTAATGTGGGAGGTACCATTTTAATATAAAAACTTTGGTGGGTCAAATTTAGAATATAAGCGTGGGGAATTATTATTTCTAGGTCCAGGGTCCTTTTATTTTAGCTCCTAAAGAATTTACCAAATAATCATTTTGAAAATCCGAAGTGTTTTCGTGATTAAAAAATTTATTAATTAGTTTGTCAGAAATTTCTAAAAATCTGGTTAATGACATTGGGTCTCCATTAAAATCTGGAACCATGTCTAAATATTCCTTTTTTAATGTGGGAGGTGCCATTTTAATATAAAAACTTACAACAAAATATATAGAATAATATAAAAAAAAATAAATTTATCCTTATGTTAATGTTAATTTAGCAATAAGCTTAATAATATGATATAATAAAAAAGCAAAATACTTCACTCAAATTATTTTAGGTTTGAAATCATAACTTCATGATATTATAAACTCTATTATAATATAAAAAAAAATGTTTGCTTATATAAAAAAAATAATATTTCTTAAATATTATAACTTACTTTAAGTTGACTGCGATAGTCTGCATTGCCAAGTTTAACGTCTCGTTTTCCTCTATATGGACTTCGTCAATTAACAATTGATACTGAATCTTCTCGATTGACGTGTCCTGGACTTCCTCAATTAACAATTGATACTGAATCTTATCGATCGACGTGTCCTACGGACTGCGCCAGTTATCTTTGTAATAAGCACTAAGACTTTTTTAAAAAGATTTATTTGAAGTATAAAATAAAATACAACATAGAGTGGAAAGTGGCGTAGAGACGGGCCTAAGATGGACTGAAGACAATGTTACAAAGTAGTGGGGGTTTATAAAGATTTACAGAGATAATTCTAAGAAAGCTTATGCTATGATGTACAGTTCTCATGCTTATCATAATAGTTTCCAAGGCAGAGTTCTAAGAATTTAGATACAATGGTGGGAAAACAATATTAGAATATTATAAACTAAGGGGGAATATATAATATAGTTATATATATTATATATATATATATATATATATATATATATATATATATATATATATATATATATATATATAGTAACTCGACTTTATTATTGCGGGGTTACGTGTAATTTATGTTAGCTTTTTGGATCTTTTCGATGTTGGAATCGATTTTTAGATAATCGGAATTGCAGTTTCATAGAAGTGTATGAAGTGAGCGCGCATTAATTTTTGGAGATACTAATTATGAATTTGCTTTAAATTCCATTTAACTTTTATAATATTATAAGAACCGGCATCATTTATCATATTTTTAAGGACGCAAGTTCATAATCGGTAATGCAAAATATATTTTTTATCGCGCATGGGCATTTTCATTTACTGTAATCATTTAATACAAAAATTGTTAGTATTTTTATAATAAGGTCCCTCAATATTAAACACAATATTGAGGATATCCGAGAAGTTATAAATCGATACGTGAGTGAGTATTTTTTTTAATCGACAGCATTTTTGTAATAGTGTCCTCCGATAACTCCGTAATGGACCTCAATATAGAAAATATCCGAGAATTTTAAATAAAACGATATGTGAGAGCGCGATTTCAAAATCGATTATGTTTTTGTGAAAGGAGCCTTCGATAACCGAGTAATGGATTTCAATTTCGAGAAAATCTGAGAAGTTAAAATAAATCGATACTTGAGCTAGCGAATTCAAAACCGATAGAATTTTTGTAATAGGGACCACTGTTAACTCCGTAATGGATCTCAGTATCGAAGATATCCTGGAAGTTAAAATAAATTGATATGTGAGCTCGCGTATTCAAAATTTATAGTATTTTTGTGAAAGGGGCCTCCGATGACCCAGTAATGGATCTCAATTTCGAGAACATCCGAGAAATTAAAATGAATAGATACAAATACAATATGAAAACAAGTCACGTTGTTTAAAAACACTATAATTTAAATAACCAAAAACCACATAATCATGTAAGCATGATTTATATTAATTTATTGAACTCAAAAAAAGTTGAGTTTTTCTTGAAAATTGTTGAATATGACTTGGTAATGCTATCAATTATTTAATATTATAATTATTAAATTATTCATGTAATGTGTTTCAATACAGATTTGCTCTGTATTTCGATAATAATCTCTTCAATTCAATTTACACCTTCTACAACCGCTCTGACATGAGGACAAACAGGCTTGTAATGAACGCTGCTTGCTACACCAGGCAGTAAACAGCACACTCCCCCGTCTTTCTGACCCAGAGCAGGTGCATTTACATCAATTTTATAATTAAAAACACTGTACGCCAGTCCCCGCTGCCGCTATCCATTCAGGCCTTTCGGGTGTCTGCTGTCACTCATCAATTATCCTGTCTTGAAATGAGATCTCTTTCTGCCTGGCTTCTCCTTATCCTCTCAGATATTATACTTGGTCTGTTATTTATGTTAGCTGATTTTAATAGTCTTATTTAAGGATTACTTGATACATATCTGGTCATTACAATATATCTCTTTCCAAGATTTTTTTTTTAAATCTGACGCGAATGCGGGTGTTTTAGTGCTATCTCGAGCAGAATTCAGCTCGTTTTAATTTTTACGATGTAATGCTACGTTTTTCATTGTCGTGATGTCAGCATATGTTGCCATTTGCCAAAAGTTCCTGTGACAGCACGCTTGGTTCTCTAAGGATATTGCGTCTGTCAGGATAAAAAATTTATTTCATATTCCGCTTCATTATAATTGTTGGTTTCTTAATGATGTAATCGGTCTGTTTTAGTTAAAGCTAAGGTTTCCATTATAACTCGAAATTAGTTGAGACTTTCAAAAGGCATTGCAAGGTCCTAAAACTATCGATCAATTTAAAACCATCAGATTAAACTATTTTTAAAATTATGTTCGAGTTATGAAGTAAATATAGTCTCTTCACACATTTCCCTTTATTTCTTCAATTTATTTTTTTTTTTTTCTCTTTCTTACAATTTTTTAATTTTCGGTTTTTGGGAGGCCAGGCTCCCTCCTGCCCTCACCCTGCGTTCGCCCAACCTGGGACTAAGGCCTTTAAAATAACATACAAGTAAATAAACAAAAACATCTGGCCAAACGATTAAATAATTTAATCAATTGGTGTATGGATGATTTTTATAAAAGCTCAAAAATAGGCTTCCAAAAACTTGAGTCGGTAATCTCTTTCCAAAAAATCTGAAAAAAATTATGAGTGGTGAAAGAGATTTAGGTCGGTTTTTGAGCTGACCTCCAAATTTTGGGCAAGGAATTTAAAATTCCTAGTTTTTAGAAGTGGCGGTGAATGTTTTTTTTTGTAGGTGAGGTGATAATGAGATTTGTGGTCCCATTGAGATAATGGGAAGAACTGCGTTGGTTAAATTTTTGTAATTTGAATTTTTAGGAAGTGATTAAAATTAATTCACAAAATGGAATACCACAAATAAGACACAGGAGATTTCTTAGATTGCAATTTCAATTGATTGCATCTTAGATAAAATCGATAAGGAAATTGATTTTCAATCAGGTTTTCATTACCAAACCATTATCTCGGGAAAAAATTGAATAATTATATTTAATTAGGTGTTTAACTAAAAAAAGTGTCAGAGGCGCGTGGTGATAATAGGAATTGAGGTATTTGATTCAACAAAAATTTGATAATTTAGTGAAAACTCATCGTTTTTGTTTTTGTCATTGAGTTGGAGAGCGAAATGAACATTTCAGAACACAAATGTTGCCTTTTCTTCTGAGAATCATCCCTATGTATTTTATCAGATACAAAAATATTAACTACAGAAAAGAATTTCTTCTCGTGAAAAAATATAATTTTTAATAATAATAGAAAAAAGTATGTGAAATGTGGACTGATTGGTAATCCACTGGTAATTAAGCGACGAGATTTTATTTTTGAATCTTCCAATATCATCCTCACAGTTATTTTTTTTATTTATTTATTTTTTATATGTTTTTGCGTTCATTAATTAATTTATAGAAATTGATCAAATATAGATCATATATAATTCATTTCAGGAATGGATCATATATTTTTAGAAGAAGACAATCGATCTCCAACACTCCAATATCTAATCTTTCTAAACGACCCGAGATCCTCTCAGCGGGATGAAAACGTACCAATTTTTATTTCTGATATTATTACCGGACTACACAAAGTAACTATTTGATCATTTTCACAAAAGCACTTCGAAAGTTTTCTGTACTAACACTGTTCTGAGACGAGAGTATCAGAAAGAAGTGTTATGGGAGAGCAGTGTAAAGAATGAAATATAAACGGTGCTACGACTGGCACTTAGCAGACTACGTGACTGGGATGCATTCCTTCCAACTTCTGTCACTGAGGTGAAAAGTTGTAAATCTCGCTGTCTGACTTCTCAACGTTTGCCCCGAAATCCAATTATGCTCCTCGAAATTTTAATATAAATCAGCTGAACCGAACAGCAGCTTGAATAATTTCACTTGATAACAGAAATGAATGTTCTAACAGGATCTCGAGAAAATTGTAAAGTCCATGATATAATTGCCACTTCTGATTATTCTGATGCGTTGTATTTTTGCTAGTACTGATCTGATTTTGATGATTCATTTTTTTGTTCTTTAGATAATTTAATTACCTTTTATACATTTACATACATAATTTACCATAAAATGCATACTTTTAAGATCATGCGCAAATAAAATATTCTTTTCATCATAACTTTTTTCCCTGCATTTCCTTGTGATGTACTACATATATGAAAAGTTAAAGGGCTTTGTGAAAAAGTAATTTAGGCAAATTTCATCAAAATCGTAAGAGCCGTTTTTGAGAAAATTGGAAAAAATTGTAAAATCGATTATATAAAGTGGCACTTCCGGTTAATCGATTTTGTAGCACATGCATGTGCCTACCTTAAATTCGTAATTTCACTATTATACAACTTTTTGTTCTTGAGCTAGGCTGTTCACAGACCATTTTGCGAGATTTGGTTATTTGAACTCAGGGAACCTTAAAACGTGTATTTATGTTCAAAACTCGAATATTGCGATCGCAATATTTCCCCTTACTATAAATTTCATGTATAGGTAAGGAAAAGTAACTAGTCTTAAATTTTAAAGTTCAACAAAATAATCAATATTAAAATATTAGTGATAAAGCAAGTGAATTCTAATTAAGCTGCTACCTATGAAATAAATTTTAATTTTTAAAAAAGGAAAATGTCTAGGAAATTATATGAATATTTAAAGTTGCTTAAATATTATGATGCGAGATGAAATTTGACTTATATGTATGAGCATAGTTGAGTTATTCACCAATGCTTTGCTTTGCACTAGGACATGACAGAATGAAATTTCAGACATCGATACAAAAATTCATTATAAGACTCGGAGTCATTTTCATTGCAATTGTGATGAGAGTGAGCAAGAAACATTTTCTACAGGTATGTTGTTACCTTTAAAAAGAAAAGAGTAATAACATAACACTTCTTAGAAAAATAAAATCGGGAAAATGGGAAGAATTCATAAAATTAGAATGAGATGTTCTCTCTCATGTCATATCATAAATTAAAAAGAATACATATACAGTGAGACTGATTATTGAATTAGTAAAAATTACTCTTATCTTCGATCAACCTCTCGATCGTTTACTCATCGTTTCTGCAATGAATACATTTTTATTGATTTCTTCCTAATTATGTACTATGTAACTGGCACCTGCTTTTCTAAAGCAAGCGGGGGTTCCAGAAACTGCATTTATTTAACTTACTTATTTTTTTATTTATGTATTTGTATCGGTTCCAGGAGGGAACTGATCAATCAATTTAATTAACCAAAAAGATCTATAAATTTAATTAAGACCACAGACCCCCATGCTATAGTAACTAGGTTAGTATATTATAAATAACATTGGAGATCTTTTCCAAGGGTGTCGCGTTTACCAATTCACTTAACTAAACCATATGGTGACATGCAGGGTAAATATAATAACAAATTTTGACATAGCTCTTACTTTATTTAATAGAGTCTATTAAAATGCTGGTTTAATTATGAACAACTTGAATTAACTTCACTATAAATATCTATTGACTTTAACATATATATTTAACAATACTGGGTCTAAATTGCTTAATAAGGTTTCGTAATGTTGCCACATAATATTAAACAATAATGTAAGGGACTATGACTTAACTGGCGTTGTCTTCCTCGTCACGGGTACTATCCGCTTTGCCGCTTGGTGGTATGATTGCGTCCCCTCAGCTGCTGCCTTGAATTATCTAGCTACTGCTCGACTCTTCCTTCAGCTCGCTAGAGTGGGCTCTTATGCTGCTCTTACTCTTCCACACTCCAACCCGGAATGACTCTTCTTCCTTGTCCAGCCAGTTCCCCTTCTCCTTCTTGAAAATTATATTTTCCATGCATTATGCATTCATTCTCCTTTAGGGCCTTCCTACTGGGGGATCTTATAGGAATTCTCGATATAGGCGTTCCCTTTTGTCGCTTTGAAAGTTTTCTCTATTGTCCCCGTTCTTGGAGGCAAGTTTTATTATATCTTGCCGGCATGGCCCCTTTCTTATTTTATGGTGCTTTTAAGCATGGAGCTGTCTTATCTTTATGACTGCTTGAGCAACCTGTCGGTATCTCATGCCGGCCTTCTCAGGTAGATCCAAAGGTCCCTTGCAGATGTTTCCCTCTCCGAATCGGAAACCGATTTATTTTAATATTATAAGGCAACTACTTAAATTACTCATTTTCTTATCGAAAATATTTCTTTTCATCCCTGTATTCTCAATACGTAGCAAATGTTTCTTGTTAATATTGCTCTTTCTAATAACATTTAACTTTGTTTTGAATCATTTCATAATAACTATTAGTATTACATTTCAAGCGCGTAAATTTACAGGTCAGTTTAAGCTCCGGAAAAAGTAACCCTCTACATACTGCTATATCCAAGCAGGTCCCTTAAAAGAAAATCTGCAATAAAAACAGGAAGTTCCCTTTCTAGAAGCCCTACCCGAGCAAGGAACAATGACTACAAAAGGAACACCTCAATTCAAAGGGGCGCGGAGGAAAGGGGAGGAGGGTAGGTTATTATTCAAGGCTCAACAATAAGGCAGATTGGCAAAGCCTCTCCAATAACCACCTCCAGTCTCCATTTCCTCATAAATGTCCGGTTGGTGAACACTTCTTTATAAAATTTTAAATGAGCCGAGGTAGACCAGTTTATTAGAATGAAGAAAAAATATTGTTTATCTTATTAATATATTTCATTAAAGGTTAACAATAAAATCATTATAAATCAATTTATAAAGGATTAGTAAACCCAAAGGCTCGATACTGATACCGATAGCGACAATGTAAGGCACATTTTCACATGACACGACTCCCATACTGTCGCGATACAAATGTTTCGTGTCTACACCTGCTGAGTCAGTACGTAACATGGTGGTGCACCTTGTCACAACAAATCGCTCTATGCTGTATTACTTTGTGTGTTAGTAATTTAACGACGATAGCTCAAAAAAAAACAAAAAAAAAGTTGATATCCGCATGATAAAATAATCAATAATTAAAAGGATCAATATAGGTAGGGAATGATAAATTATTTGCCACTTCTATAAATTTGTTTTATTGAAAACTAGTTTCGAATGTTATACATTCATCTTCAGTTCTAAAAGCACACAAAAAATTCAAAAATAAGCAATTCAAAATATAGTTTGGTATTATTATACATATTAAATTAGATGTAATATAAATCAGTATTATAAAATTTTTATGAATTATGAATTTAATTAAGACAAGAATTCAAATACATGTTAGTACTCACCAAGGTTTAAATGGATTATATCAAACAGAACACTTTGTACAGGTTTCTTCTCGCATTGAACTAACAATGACCGATAGGTAGGTAGGATGTTTATAAGTAAACGGTTTAAGGGTCTGGGTTTTTCCAGTAATGCCAGTGAGTAATTGGTTTTTCTGTTATAGATGGGAATAAATTTTAGATTAGACTATTGGAGATATTTATTTGGTCATTTAAGCAAAAATCTGGATTTGATTTGAAGGATTTTATTATTTCAAGTGCTTCATATATATTTAATTTGAGGCTGTTTTCAAAGTGATGTATTAATTTAACTCCTGAGTCTTTGATGAATTTATGGGTTTTTTTTCAATTTAAATGAATTGCAAAGTTGCAATTCTCTGTCTTATTATTATGTGCATGTATATGTTCCTTTAATCTCTGATTTAGCGATCTTCCAGTTTTTTCCGTGTGCTGCACAATCATTACAATTTAGTTCGTATATTCCGCTTTTTTTAGGAAGGGTCTATTTTGTCTTTAAGAGAAGAGAAATATGAGGGTTGGGCTTTTTTCTATGTTAAATGCAGGGCTTAATCCTAGATTTTAATTCATTTCCGATTTTGGTGGATATAGGGTTGTAATATGAAATCAAAACATAATGTTTCGGGATGGACTTATCTTCGGAGGTTGGTGAATAGATATCCTTAATTGTCTTTTTTTGTATTTGTTTGTTTTAAAATATGATTGATGGTTTAGTTGTACCCGTTATTTTTTGCTATGGAATATATTATTTAAATTTCTTTATTATAGTTCTTTTCATTTAATGTTACGTTCAAAAGACCATTATATAATCATGCAATTAAAGGCTCCGAGTTAATGTGCTATCGGTCTCTGAGCTTCATTGTTTATAACGACATCCGTGTAGGATGGATTTCGGATAAATTCCAAATGCATGATGTTTGTTTTTTACTGAGATTTCTAAATCTAAAAAGTTTATGGTTTAGTTTTTTTCCAGTTCTACTGTGAATTTAATCTAGAGGTAAATTTCGTTTATTTCCTTTAAAAAATTATTTATTTGTCATGTCGTACAAGACCCTCCCTCCCCAGTTATCTAGTATTGATATTGCTGCTAATGGTTGAAAAATTCTTATCATTACTATTCATAGATTAGATATTGTTTTAATATTCAAATGTTTCCTCATTAAGAAAGCTGCCATCGGTTGCATCAATTCCTGCATTCGTCTCCCTCAAGGGTTTTTTAACTCTTCTGATGACAAACGAGGAGAAAATGGGATAAATTCACCAAATGTTTCGAATGGTGTCACGAACTATGGGCATCCTTGTAGCCCAATAGAGAAAGCATTTTGGTATACAAATATTTGTATATGTGCCGTACAAAATTTTAAGTTAAAAATTCATCATGTTTTAATTTATTTTTTTATTGATGTATATAATTCATCACATTGAGCAATAGGCAGTACATCGTCAAACTGGTCTTCTTTCATGCCAAATTCAACGTCTGGTGCATTACCGTAGGATTCGAATCCACAACCAATGCCTCATTTAGGTATATTATTTCTAAATGACGTACTTCGTTTTAATATAGTTAATTGTTCAAGAATCATAATGAAAAAAAGAATATTTTTTTAGTATGAACACTAAATTGTTAATTATATCTAATGATCATGTGTTTATTCGTTTAAAAAGTTCTGAATATTTTTACCAGCTGTTAGGAGATAAAAAAACAAATGAATTAATCAATTAAAATTCAGTTATCTTAGAACACTATCTTTTGGATTCCCTTTTTTGAAGAGTGGTTAAAACTGGCAGGAAGCTCTCATCAACGGTGAATGAGTGAAAGAATAAATTATCTTTATATTACCCTACCTAAGACATTATGCAGTTATTCCATTTAATTCTTCAATAGCTGAAAAATGAGTGAGTAGAATAGCTCACCTCCGACCAAGTGGAGGAGTGGAGAGGTAGCGGTGATATGCAACTTAACTTTTTTCTTTCATAATAATTTAAGGCCAGATGTATCTAATTTTATTTGAGCTCATCTTCTTTTGTATCAATTCTCTGATTTCAATCATATGTTAAAGTTTAATTTGTTCTTCAAATTAACCTGTCATACAGTCCACTATCAATATTCCTACAAGCCCAAATTTAACTTATGCATCCATCGGCATAATATTTAATTCCCGTTAAATTACCGAGATGAACAGACAGTTAATAAATGCTATGATTTAATCTGGTATTAATACATTTCATAATACTGTTATATAAAACTTCTTTGGAAGTTCACTGGAGCCGGTGCGAATGTTTTTCTGATATTTAAAAGAAATATGTGACCTACGTACAGGGTCATCAAGGTCAAAATGCAGTGGTAGTTTTCGATGGTTATGCAACTGACGAAAATAAAAAAAGTACGAAAAGCACTGAAAGAGCTAATCGTTCCAGGTCACACTCTTGTGCAGGCGTCATCTTTGATGGCACAATGTTTTCGAAGCACCAATGAAGGCAAGACTAAGACATATACGTAAAATGGAACATCGAAGTCCTGTTTTTTTTTGTTGCCTTTTTTCATCGGCATGAAATCATATTCAGCAATGCCAGTGGAGCTGGTTCTTTATTAATTGAAGATTTACTAATTAGTTTTACATGAAATTGGGTTTATAAAGCTTTCTATAATTCCTTTACAAAATGTATCGATTGCGAAAACCAAAAGGGTATATTTTTTTTTAATTGTAAAAGGATATAATTGATAGACACAGATTACACTGTATATTACTCGTGGTTTTATGTGGTATATTTACATTTTTGAGGATTTAAAATTTCGAACATTAGGACAGATTGATTCATAAATTATTTGTCTTTCGTAATTAGTACCCCTGTTCCTCATGTGATTTTATATATTTAACATAAGATTAAATAAATATCAAACAAAAATGATAAAATTGTACAAAATAAAATTCATTGCAATAGATAGAAGATAAAGTTCGTATTAAATGTAACCAATTAGGTGAAGCAGGTTTTTACAAAGAGGATCCTGTAACTAGGAATTGGGAAGCCTAGAGAGTCAGACGCAGCCGTAATAAATGACCAACCTCTCCCCTCCGCTACACAACTAATTGACCCCCAGAACAAGGTGCAACTTTCTTCCTCGGTTTTTCTTCTTAACTACCGGAATCGTAAATCACTGTGGCTAAAAAATACTTTTTTGTTTATGGTAAACATCTGAAATGCAAATAAGTGATCAGTAAGCATTTAAAAAATAATATTATCTAAATTATAACATAAGCCCAGAGATACAAGTATTTAGAAAGCTAAATAAGACACCTTCAGACTTCTTTCACACCTTTATTATAAGTTTTACGTTTCGGACTAATTGTTCATTACCAAAATCTTATCCATAATATATAAAATTTGTCTTATATACACGGTGTAGCAGACCAGACACAAAGCAGGAAACATCAGAATCTAATTCTGCACGTCAAGAGCAACAAAGCAGTTCATATAAACCGATTCCTCTCAGATTCCTTCATTCGCTTTGTTTCTAGTCAATAAAATAACACAAACATACAAAATAAAAAGCTTCTTTATGAGATAAAACAAAACTTAACAAAATACGTTAATTAATCGAAAAAAATCTGATATTAAATGTGAAATGAAACTGTCCCTAAAAAATAAAATAAACATTGATAAACTAAAATGAATAATGCTTAAATATGAAAATAATTTTACCATGCCACCAACAAAATCATAAATAAAATAAAAATATTCTCATTGAAACAAATTTTCAAATAGGCCAGAGAAAATTCTACACGCTCTTGCCCTAATTAAATAAGCGTTTGCCGCTGCTTCATTCTCTTGGTCATGGATATTTTAATTTTAATTATGTTTTATAATTGTTTTACTTCCTTGTACGAAGTAAAGGAAGTATTGTAATCGCGAAAATTTTCAGTTTTCAGATTTCAACGGAAATATCCATTTTGACCATCCCTGAATCCATTGTGTCTAGTTTCGTCGTGGCGTCTGTATGTACGTACGTTCGTATCTCGCATAACTCAAAAACGGTTAGCCGTAGAATGTTGAAATTTTGTATTTAGGATTGTTATAAAATCTAGTTGTGAACCTTCTTTTTTGGTCACTGCTTAATCACCAGAAGTGGTACTTTACTTAAAGGTCATAATTGATTTCCACCAAAAAGTATATTAAAATACTTTGCAAAACCCATCAAATTTGGTATTTATAACTTATATATTGATTTAAATAACATACTAGATTTTGGTCTCAATTGGAAAACCGGAAGCGGTACTTTACTTGAAGGCCATATTAGACTTTCATCAAAAATTATATTAAAATATAATGTAAAACATCTCAAATTTGGTAAATAGGACTTTTATATTGATTTGAATGTATTTACTATATTTTGGTTAAAATTGGTGAGCCGAAAACGGTACTTTACTTGAAGGTCATAATAAGGTTACATCAAAAATTATATTTAAATTAAATACATAAATCATATGTTTCGATAATAAAGGTTACAAACGCAATTTTGTTTCCAATCCAATTAAACATTTTTATTACTTGTTTTGTGTTAAAATTTAGTTTAAAATACTGGTTTTCCTCCCTATTTGTGTGTGAGGCTGTCAATAGATGGATGTCGCGACGCCGAGAGTTGTTTTTGAGACACTGTGATCTTCGGAAACTAGTAACCAAATTCAGGATCACTTTTTGAGACACCGATTTATAGTTTAATAGGCGTACAAAGAAGTCATGTGTTGTCCACATCAGATATTTTAAATTATTCTTTCAGATGTTTTTTTTAATGATTATTTAATTTCAGAATTTCTTTGGTTAATTTACAGATTTTTATTTTATTTTAAAAACAAGATTTTTATTCTGTATTTCCGTGCTATTATATTGAAAAAAATTTACTATGCACTTGTTAGGCTGCCTAGAAGCTTCGATATTTTTTTTGTTTGCACATTTATTTATAAATCCGCACCTTTCAATTGTTGAGTTGAATGTTAAATAATAAATTAATAAAAACTATCTCTATTTGATTATTTTTATTTTTAGACTGTTCATTTGACATACATCTATGTGCTCTTATTTGTATATTCTGATAATGCTTATGATGAAATTGGTGAAATTGGGCAGTTGGTTATACTGATATTTTATGGGCTCAAGTCTTTGTTTTGGTATGTCCCTTTCGATTTTTAAATTTAAATATAAAAATTAAATCTGTTCTTGGACAGTTTATCGAGCTTGTGTAAATACGAGACGTGATTTGTTTGTTTGAATTCATTTGTTTTCCGATATTCTGTGAGTTGAACTTTACGAAACATAATTTATTATTTTGCAATTTATTGTGCAAAATTCAATAGCTTATTATAAATAGTTGTTATATAAATCGATCCCTAACCGACAATCGTGATTTGGCGCATCTGTCGCTCGCCTTACAGACAATGGAGTCAGCTGATAACAACTGGAATAATGGACTGCAGTTGGAGGAATATGGAACAACTGGCCGAACAATGCCGAGATATGTTGGTGGATCGCGGATGAGATTCTCCGGAGGAATTGTTGATTAGCAAGGATTGCGGAATACTGACAACAAAGCCACTACTTTCATAAATTTAATCTTCCCGAACTCTTGAGATCCGACTTATTGCCTCAAAAAGTATTTTTTTTTATTTTTTCATTAACCATTCGAATTGATGGACACATCTAACGCAAGACTTCAACGAACCATATCTGACTGGATTTACGAAATGGTTAGGTTGTCGCGCAATTGTGGACTTTTCCACTCCATGATTGGTTTCTGTGGCCGGGGCCTGGCATTAAGTATGCGGTTATTCTGTCATTGCCACTGCCATCGTTGAAGTAATATTGCGCTTTTCGTTCAACAGTGTGCCGAATGGGCAAATTTGCATCTCTCATTGCGACTATTTTGAAATGACATTTTTATATTTGACTACGCCGCCAATGAAATTATTATTAAATGAAATTTAAAAATATATTTAAAAAAATGGGAGATGGAGTAATATTATAATGAAAACTATAATAATGAAAAATATGTTGCTGATAATTTGGAATTTATTCGGTGATGCCGTAAAATGGAATTATCTGGGAACGAATATTGAGTTCCGCGTTTTTAATTTACTTTTCCTAAATAACAGACTTGTACATGAACTAAGTATTTTAGCACGCACGTGACTCTATTTATTAGATAAAATTTTATTTACATCCATTATAATGAACGGCACATTTGAAATCGTTTTCAACCAAGTCTCAATGATAAAAAAATATGAGATTTTAAGCCAGCAAAATATTTTTGATTATATCTGGAAGAATTGTGAAAAAGTGTGTATGTCGACTTATAACTAAAATAAGTTAGGCCCACTATTGGATTTTAAAACTTAATTTCTACATATTTATATAGTATTAATTTCTAAATCAGAAACGCAAGTGGTAGGAAAATATCGATATTTGGAATTGCAAGAATACTATAAAGTCTCACGTTAAATTAAATTTGAAACTGCCGTCTTGAAAAGTTATAATTTTCGAATTATACACTTATTCTCAACTCTTACTGAAATATGATATAATTTTTTTTTATCGGATGATTTAGGTGTAAGTGAAAATGAATTTTAATTCACAGAGAAATTTAAGTATTAAACACCTAAAATATATTTAGTTTATATTTAGTGATAGAGGCTTTACTGTGATTATATCATTTAAAATAATAATTACAACTTTGGTTGTTCGGTTGGAGGTTAAAAAAAAAAAATAATGCATTCTATTTTCGCATATTTTATCCCCAAAAAATTATTATTAAGTTTATTTTTAGCTCAAATTGAAATATGAGCTTTATTAAAAGCTTGAATTGCCTATTTTTTATCTGTTCTAACATCGATCTATTCTAACCTACTTTACAGAAACCTGAAAGTACGAATAAAAATTCGATTTCTTACTGTTTTTTATGTATCTGAAACTTTCCCATTTATGTCAGATAAACGTCAGCGCCTAAGTTCTAACCAACGTGTTGTATGAAATATTTGTTCCGGAAAAAGGTTAGTTAGACAGGAGAACTTTTGCAAGTCCCACGCATAATTGAGTGAGGTTGATTCTTGAGAATAGAGTTTCGAGAAGAAAAAAGTGTGTTTAAAGGTTAACCGCCGCTCAGTCGGCATTCGAAAACTAATGTGTTTTTATTACCATGCAAGGGGGAGAGAGGTCACTTCACAAGAATGATTTGATCACTGGGAAAAATACAAAACCTAATATTAATTGAACTAGCCTTAATTTATTAATTATTTATATAGCCTTATTTTTATGCCTCCATTATAACAATATGTTCATAAATTTTCTATTGATATCACTTAGAAACAGACGGATACGGTTGGACACACCTAAGGATTTTAATACATAGATAATTATCATATATTTCAAGTCATGCAGGTGCTTGCTGTTCAGCTTCATCTTAATTTAGATTATATTTATTTAAAAATAAATTGTTAAAATATGCTACTATCCAGTTTAAATGTTAACTTGCACAAGATATGAGCAGATACAACAATTCTTGGTTTATAGACACACTTCGGTTGACAGCGTTTCTATCATTTTCTTTATAATGTTATGATATTTTAAAAAGGTTTAACGGGCTTTTTTTTTTGTGTTTCAATTATTTTTAGAAAAGAAAAACGAAAATTCTTCGTATTTAAAATCGGGCTCCTTCATGATAATTATAATTCATCTTGGAAAGTGATGAGCTTTTTTGGTAGACAACCCAGACATGAATAGAATGATCATACCAAGTTCTGTTTATTGAATAGAAGAAAAACTTTTAATGGTTTTGGTTAGGACTAATCATGCTAAAGCTTAGTACGATGTCTCAATATGCCTTTGATGAATAAGATATTTTATTGATATTTCCTCACTGGTTTTACAATGTTTTTTATTAGTTGGATTCAATTTATTTATAAATTTGTTTTTAACGTTTTGTCGAGTTTGAATTTATTTTTGCCGATTAAATGGAGTGCAAGGACTGACAATGACATTATTTGTTTTAGAAAAAGTAAGCAACACCTTCAACTCCGCCAATACTAGAGCCATTGCCAGTCCCAAGCCTGGATATAGGAGGAAGGGTGGTTAATGGGCTGACTCCCGATGAATCGTAAAAAAAAACAACAACAATCTTACGAACACTCAACAAAGCCTCGGATATAGAATTGATTCACGGCAGCGACATGGACTCTGGAATCGGACATACAATTAAAAAAAAATAGCAGAATCAGAGGCAAACTCACTATGGAATTAGGCCCTTACAGTTTTGAAATGGTCAAAAACTTTTAGTATCTTAGGTCCATTATTAATGATATCCTAAATGAGGAAGAAGAGGTAAGATAAAGAATTTCAGGGAGAATAGAGCCAATTTCTCCATTTCAAGATTAAATGCAAACTATGATAACATGCAAGCCATGATAAAAGCAAACTTCTTAGCCATCCCAACAAGTTTATGCTGTATAAGAACCTTATAATGCCAGTAATCACATATGGTGGAGAAAAGTTGACATGATAATGAAAGGATCAACCTGCTTGACAGGTTTGAAAGATTAATTCTGAGGAGAATTCTAGGATCAGTTTATGAGAATGGTCATTGGCGACGGAGAAAGAACTGCAAACTGTTTCGACTTTACAAGGAAGTCAGCGTATCCTCTTATATAAAAATACAAAGAATAAAATGGCATAGCCATGTGATGAGGATGAACTACGAAAGAGTGGTCAGTAAGTTCTGTAGGAATGTCCCGGATGACGTGCGCTCACGTGGTAGGGCGAAGGGCCGGTGGAGAGATGGGATAGGGCAGGATCTTCGGCAACTGAGGAAATCCTATGCAAGAGATAAAGAGAAATGGTTGGCAGCTGTTGAGTAGACCAAGTGCAGCTTTGTGCGCCTGTTGTGCCGATAGAAGAAGAAGAAGCAACACCTTTAGATTCATTAAAACTCAGATTTTTTATTTAAAGATGTTAAAATATACCATGATAAAAAATACTCAAAAAGTTGAAAAATGTATTGACTATTCGATATTAAAAAAAAAAGTGTTAAATAGAAAAATATTTAAACATGTTTCACATTTAGGATTAATTTTAAAGATTCTTGAATATTAAAATGTTATGAACTTAAGAAATTTTTTATATACAATTATTTTGTAAAGTTGGTGACAAGAAAGATGACAAACCATCTTGAAAATGAAATTAGAGAAACAAATTGAAAAAGGAAAACTTTTCAGTTAAAGAAAAGCAGCACCTATCCCTCAGACGATCAAATTAGGTCCAGTGAGTTGAAAAGAAAATGTAATTAACCATCTTCTCTGTAATTCTTCTTCTAAAGTCGGAGGGTCTTGGTTTAATTTAATTTTGTTGTAAATATTAATTTGTATACTGTTGTTCGTTAAAATTCGCCTTGAGTTTTTACATATATTTTCGTACAATAAAAAACATTCCAAATACTTACTAAACAAATTTGGCCCAGTTGATATGATATATAAGTATATAATAATTATTAATTATAAGTATTCTAAATACAGGATACTATGAACAAACATTCCTATAATCGTTGTCGTATTTTGCAAGTTACTCAACCTTTATGAGGTATGTCCATATTTAAAATTGCATATTTAGATTTTAATCTAACAATGGAAGGGCACAATCAAAGGATCACCAGTTTCATCCAAATTTTTGTGGTGATTCCACATCCAAAAATATAGGACTTGTGTGTCGGCGTTCGTTTGAACAGGTTCTAGGAGCTGAGAAACAAAATTATAAGCGCTGAAAATGATTGTTATTAAACTTGAGTTTGAAAAATGATATCGATGTGGTTTATACACCAAAACATTAGTTTTTAGTGTGTATTAAAGGAGAAAACGCTGCAAATTACACAATGGTTTATTATTTCCACTTTGGAAATATCTTTCTATTACTCTTAGTGTTGGGTGGAGGAGCCTTTCGTAATCGAAAGGCTATTCTCTTCCCCGGTGAAGTTGCCGGTTCTAACTAGACTAATTAGGAACGAATAAAAATAATAATAATAAGGAAAATGAAAAATATTGCATTAAAAATAATGATATAAAATAAAGCTTTAATATGAAATTAAAATATTAACCAGAAAAAATAATCAATATCCTTTACCAGTGATTTACACAAATATGTTGTACTAATAAAAACAAACAAAAAAAGGCATTGAAATTTTCTATAAATAAGAATAGAGTTGTAGTGAGAAAATAAGAAAAAAAGTCTTAACAACAAATTGTCCTTAAATTAATAATTTAATCTACTTTAATAAACAAAAAATTAAACACTTATCCATTAAAAGGTTAATTAAAGAAGCAAAAAAAATATATATAGATATTAGATAGACTATTACATCTAACGGGCATAAGAGTGGCAATGTGTCTGCCGGTTTAACAACAAAACCTTGTTGTGAGCAGGTACTACTTCCAACGAGGTTACCTTAATGGTGAGCTCACAGATGTTTGGCGGTGGATATGCGCATATCGGTTTTCACTCATCCAGGCTGTCCAGCAGTCAGCTGCAATCTTCAAAATGGCGTCGAGCCGGTGAGTTGGTGGAGAGGTACGGTGGGTGAGGGCAGTGGATAGTAGTAGCATACGTCCGCTGTCCCAGAAATCTCGCTCCAGACTGACCAGTGAGCCTTATCAGCTTGTTTGGGTTGCGCTTTAATCCTTTCAAAGCAGACGAAAATATCGCGCTAATAGTGCCTTTTATCAACATTACAACTACGTATAGATACATTTGTTAGCTGAAAACAATTAAAACAAATAAAAAACTTAACTCCTAATCCTTTATCACTGGTAGAGGGTGGTAATAAAAAATGTAATTTATCCGGGCGTGAACATACCGCCCACCAAAATTTATTAAATTTTTTTTTCTAACTGGATTCGTCAGGAAATAGAGGAGAAAGACGAGAAACGGGTCTTAGGAATTCTTTATTCCCTGTCTTCAATTTTACTACCCGGGTTATTCCATCTTTACCCGGATACGCTTCTATTACCCTAGCAGTTGGCCAATGTAAAGGGGGGCTGGTTAGGGTCCCTGAGTAGGACTAATGTTCCCGGCATGATGGGAGTATTCGTTTTGGCCCATTTTACTCTTTGCTGAAGGCAATTTAAATAATCTAGTCTCCAACGATTCCAGAAGTGACTAATGCAGCTTTGCAAGTGTTGCCACCTGGATAGACGGTTTCTAGGAACATCCGTGAGATCGTGTTCTGGTGGTGCAACGAGCGATGCTCCGACCAGGAAGTGTCCCGGTGTGAGAACCTGATAATCCTCAGGTTCAGAAGATATCGGATAGAGGGGTCGAGAATTGAGAATTGCCTCGATCCGGGTTACTATGGTGACCAATTCTTCGAAGGTAATCGGTTGAGCACTTAAAACTCGGATAAGATGCTGTTTGCAGGACTTGATTCCCGCTTCCCACAATCCACCGAAGTGCGGTGCAAACGGAGGTATAAAGTGCCATTCCACCTCCTTCGACGTAAAGTAATTGCTATTCTTGTCCACGACCTCACGAGAGTTCCACCACTTATAGAGCTCCTTCAATCGGCTGGACGCTCCAATAAAATTGGTCCCGTTATCAGAAAAAATCTTGCTTGGCAATCCCCGCCGAGCCACGAATCTGTCAAAGCATGCCATGAAGGCATCCGTGCTCAATTGTGACACCACTTCAATGTGTACTGCTTTGGTGCTGAAGCAAACAAAAAGGCATATGTACGCTTTATTTAATACAGCCTTTCGTCGCTGGGATTCCTTAATGAGGAAGGGACCCGCGAAATCAATCCCTACATTAATGAAAGCTCTTCCTTGTTCGAACCGCGATTGGGGTAAATCGGCCATGAGAGGGTTAATGTTCTTTACTCTATAACGATAGCATGTCGCACAGCGGTGTACCCGTGATCTAACGATTCCTCTCCCGGCAATGATCCAGAATCGATGTCGAATCAATGAGTGTAATAGCTGCGGACCTGCATGAAGATTGACACGGTGAAAATGGTCAATCAGTAGATTGACGAAATGGGATTTAGTCGGTAACAAAATAGGGTGCATTGCTTCGTAGGGTATAGGGGCATGGCGCAACCTACCGCCCACCCTGATCAAACCAACGGGATCTACAAAAAGATTCAATGATTTCAACGACTTTAATCGCTCCCCGTCTTTAACGGAAAGGCCATTTGATAATTGGACTCCTCTAATAACAGCCTCGGTCGCCCGTCGGATTTCCCACAATGATAATGAACCCGATTTTACCGAGTCCCGATTACTTGCATTGTGCTTAAACCGGAGTGCATAAGCGAACACCCTGATCATGCGGGTATACGATGAAAATCTTTCCAAGATTTTATCCAATTCGGTTTTTCCTGGATTAATTACCAACATCGCAAGGGCGTCATCTGTCTTGGTTTCAGGCAGTTCTGATGGATCATTAATGACATATTTAGAATGGATTGGCCACTCATTTTTCGGACAACCGAGCCACTTCGGTCCGTACCACCAAGTTGGGTGGCAAGGTAGTTCAGATGGACAAATGCCACGCGAGGCCACATCTGCCGCGTTATTTTCCGACGTCACATGATGCCAGGAAGACAGTTCGGACAGCTCTAAAATCTTTGCGACTCGATTCGCTACAAAGGATTTTAACCGTGAATAGGGTAGGTGAAGCCAAGATAAAACGGTTGATGAATCAGAGCATAAAATGGTGGAATTCACATTCCAATGTGATAACGTGCTCTCGAGTGAATTCAAAGTGTCTACCAATAACACAGCTGCACAAAGCTCGAGCCGAGGGATCGATAAAAGCTTAAGGGGTGCCAGACGGGTTTTTGCGAACAGTAGATAGGATGAGTTATGCCCGTTCGGTAATTCCAAATGGACATACACGACTGCAGCAAAACCTAGCTCGGACGCATCTGCAAATCCCACTATCGTGACGCTCAATGGATATTCTACAAAGATGCAACGGGGAATAAGGATCTTACCTAAACATTTCACATTATCATAAAACGTTTCCCATCTTTTCCTTATAGCAAGTGGAACTGTAGTATCCCAATCCAATTTCATCTCCCATAACTTTTGCAAAATGGTCTTAGCTCGGAAAACCGCTGGGGCCAGGTATCCTAACGGATCATAAACTCTGGCGATGGTGGACATGATACCCCTCTTGGTCGGCACGCAAGCTCTAGGTTGTACCTTATAAGACAGACAATCATGCTTTGGCTCCCACTGGATCCCTAATAACTTAACAATGGTGTCCTCCATATTCGAAAATGAAACCGGAGTTTCTAATGTCTCCGGATGTACATTGTCGAGTATTTGTGGACAGTTGCTACTCCATTTTTTGAGTTCGAACCCTCCTTTATTCAATAGCTGTATTATATCTCTTTGCAGAGCTGTGGCTTCTGAAACCGTATCTTTTCCGGTCAACAGATCGTCAATGTACATGTGTTCTAGCAGTGCACGGGAAGCTTCCGGATAATTTCCGCCATCGTCTAACACAAGTTGTTTAATGACGCGCATTGCCAGGAAGGGTGAGCATGATAACCCAAAAGGTAATCTGTTGAATTTATACTCCGTTAAGGCATCAGTAGTTTGGAATCTGTAGAAGAAGTGCTGATATGCACAGTCTTCGGGGGGCAACCTTATTTGGAGATACATTTGACAAATGTCTGCTGACATGGCAATTCGGGGTTTACGGAAGGAAAGCATGACATCCTTTATGTCATGTTGTAATTTCGGGCCTGTAAGCAGATGATCATTTAAGGACCCGTTACTTGTTGTTGCTGATGCATCGAAGACAATCCTGAGTTTAGTGGACGAGCTGTCTTTTATAACCGCATGGTGTGGGAGATAACATTTTCCTGGTGGGGTGGCATTCGATATATAGCCTTTATCACAATATTCCCGGATAACCTTGGAATATTCAAGTTGTAATATGGAATCCCTTTCAAATTTCTTTTCTAAATTTTTGAATCGATTTAGAGATCCATACTTGGAATCACTTAATACGGGAGGAATTCCTTTGAATGGAAGTTTCACCATAAAGCAACCGGCTTCATCGCGTGAATGAGTATTGACAAAATACTCCTCACATTGAGCATCCTGAGGGTCAGATTTTGTAATGATCGCGACTTGCTCGGTCTCCCAGAATTTATTTAGCACCCGAGATAAATCATCACATTGAGAGCAAGGACCTGTTTTACTGTGCAGAATAGTACTAGCACCGTAACCTTTATCGGGTGAATTGATGTCAATTGGTCCCATTAATATCCATCCGAAAATTGTCTCAAGCGCACTTGGAGCCCCTAGTTCCGACTTTATATTACCGACGCGAAGAATATCGGCAAATATGTCTGCCCCTAGAAGGAAATCAACGGGTTGAGGATTTTGGAAATGAGGATCAGCCAAATCCAGGTCGCGAAACTGCTCTACAATCCTGTTTGGCACAGGGCATGTTGGCATATCCTCACAAATCCGCTCTATAACCATAGCCGTTATGTTTAATTCTGGATGGGGAGCTTTTCGTGGGGCTATAACGCAGGATGCTTCATATTTCACCCTAGGGATTATTTGGTTGCCAAACCCTACTAATCCATGTTTACTACGCGCGAGGGTCAAGTTTAACTTATGAGCACATTCCTCCGTTATGAAGGAACGTTGGGACCCACTGTCAATCAGGATTCGCAAGTCATGCCAATAACCTCGATAATCACGAATCCTTGCTCTAGCGGTACCTAGCAGAACATATGACCGACCCTTTGTAGACACCGCTAATATGGCGTCTCTTGAAAAGGATGAGTCAGAAGGTTTGGAGGATTTCTCCGGGGAGCTAGCAACGGTAGATGCGATGTTTGAATTGGAAGCAGGGTTATGAGCGCGTTCCGGCGTTAAGCAGGCAAGAGATTGACTGGCCTTCAAGCGTGATGAATCGGACGTTTGAGAGTCTCTAGCAAAGAAATGTAAAAGGGAGTGATGTCTCCAACCACAGCGCCGGCAAGATACCTGAGATGGGCATTGATTTGATAAATGACCCGACGCAAAGCAGTTAAAACATCTATTCAAACTTCTAATTCGGTCACATCGTTGTTGTGGAGTGAGCGACTTAAAACGAGAGCAATCATAAAGTCGGTGAGAATTTTTGCAAATAGGACATTTTATCGGCTTTACTGACGAATCTCTTGTCATTAACACCTGCCTCGAGCTTCTACTGTGCCCAGTTTTTGACTGTACTGTTTCTGATGCAGTACTGGTGAGAAGGGCCTCTGCTTGTACCTTGACTACCTGTCTCTGAATAAAGTCCGCGAATTCGTCCCAAGTCGGTAGTTCAGTTTTAGAACCATTTTCTATCTCAAAGCCTTCCCTGGTTTTATTGTCTAACAATCTAAGTGCCAGAGTGCTTAATATAAATCCCGGAAGATCACTCATCCCAAGCTTAAGAAGCGCCGATGCGCTCTCTAGTACAACCGCTGAGAAGGTTACCAAATTAGAAAGGTTATCTTTTACTATCGGCTTAAAATTTAAAATTCTTGTAAGATAAAACGTGGCTTGGATTCGAATACTATCATACTTTTTAATGAGTGATTCCCACGCTTGTTTATACCCTACAGGAGATATTGAAATAGCAGAAATAGTTTGCAAAGCTGATCCCTTTAATGCGGATTTAAGGTAGTGAAATTTTTCGATATCATCTAAATCATTCTTATCATGAACTAGGGACTTAAAAGTTTCTTTAAAATCTTGCCAACTTGCAATATCTCCATAAAATGATGGGATACTGATGGCTGGCAACCGTGAGTGCGAAGAAAAATCTGAAACTCTACATGTCACAGATCTGTCTATATCTGACCGAGTTAAGTCACCAGCGGTGGTATTTCCAAGAGATAAGGCCTCATAGTATGAGGTGCGTACCTCATCCTTTATTGTTTTGAATTTATCCCTCGAAACATTAATTCTTCTAGCGAGCGAATTCGCTTCAAGAAATGCTGTCTGAAACCTCTCGTATGTGGCGTCAATACGCGAAAGCCGAGCCGAAAACAAAGATCCCTGCGATGGGTCGGTGTGTAGACTAAGTCCTATTGAAGTAGTCATCTTGATATCATCGGCTAAATCTATCATTTGCTCCTCTAGATCAGCTAATTTCGCTTCCTGATCCTCGTTCGTATTTTGAGATTTTGGAGGCATCGTTAAAAGCTGGGGTGGGTGAGAGTACACAAATAAGAAAAATGTACACCAAATCGAAAGAAAAAAAATTAAAATAACAAAGACAACTTACTCGTAGCTTTATTTGCGAAATAGAAATCAAATTCGTGAAAGGGTAATCACGAACAATAAAAATATATAGATGTTTCCCTAATTAAAACCACTTTTACTCGTTCTAATTGGAACCCTGGAGGACCAAAATATAAAATATCCGACCCGGACTGGACCAAATTATGTTGGGTGGAGGAGCCTTTCGTAATCGAAAGGCTATTCTCTTCCCCGGTGAAGTTGCCGGTTCTAACTAGACTAATTAGGAACGAATAAAAATAATAATAATAAGGAAAATGAAAAATATTGCATTAAAAATAATGATATAAAATAAAGCTTTAATATGAAATTAAAATATTAACCAGAAAAAATAATCAATATCCTTTACCAGTGATTTACACAAATATGTTGTACTAATAAAAACAAACAAAAAAAGGCATTGAAATTTTCTATAAATAAGAATAGAGTTGTAGTGAGAAAATAAGAAAAAAAGTCTTAACAACAAATTGTCCTTAAATTAATAATTTAATCTACTTTAATAAACAAAAAATTAAACACTTATCCATTAAAAGGTTAATTAAAGAAGCAAAAAAAATATATATAGATATTAGATAGACTATTACATCTAACGGGCATAAGAGTGGCAATGTGTCTGCCGGTTTAACAACAAAACCTTGTTGTGAGCAGGTACTACTTCCAACGAGGTTACCTTAATGGTGAGCTCACAGATGTTTGGCGGTGGATATGCGCATATCGGTTTTCACTCATCCAGGCTGTCCAGCAGTCAGCTGCAATCTTCAAAATGGCGTCGAGCCGGTGAGTTGGTGGAGACGTACGGTGGGTGAAGGCAGTGGATAGTAGTAGCATACGTCCGCTGTCCCAGAAATCTCGCTCCAGACTGACCAGTGAGCCTTATCAGCTTGTTTGGGTTGCGCTTTAATCCTTTCAAAGCAGACGAAAATATCGCGCTAATAGTGCCTTTTATCAACATTACAACTACGTATAGATACATTTGTTAGCTGAAAACAATTAAAACAAATAAAAAACTTAACTCCTAATCCTTTATCACTGGTAGAGGGTGGTAATAAAAAATGTAATTTATCCGGGCGTGAACACTTAGTAATATTTCAAAAATATCGATTCTGTCCAAGTAAAAAAAATTAAGCAGTAGGCACTAAAGGGAATGAAATTTGAAGCTTTTCACAAGATGATCGCCGTGAGAGTGCTGCACTGGGATTTTTCTTTCATTTTTTTTTTTTTTTTAATGCCTTGTTATGCTGATTCTAAAACACCTTACATTTCCTCTATATCTTTATAACTGGCCGAGTTATGGGCTTATGAGATCTCTAATCGGCCGCCATTTTGAAACAAACAGACGGATGGTAATGTCGAGTTCCGAGGATCATCCCGGGGTGACCTGTGACATTGGTACCGAAGACAATCAAGACAATCGGTCCAATGGTCTCTGAGAAAAGCCGCGGACGGCGTACGGCGTACGGCGGACGGCCGACGGACGGATTTTTTTTATTCGATATTTGGATTCTACGTATCTTGAAATGTAAAACCTCAAATTTTGAGGCGGGGGTTACAAACATTTTTTCCTTGGTCGATTCCAAAGGAACATTATGTTGAAAATGTCATCGCAAAGAAAAAATATTTTATTTTTAGCTTCGAGAGGATTCAAAATTTTGTAAGCCACGAAATTACTTCGATTTGAAGCCCTGATTCTCATCATCAGTTTATCCAATTTCGATTTTCTTGGACTCATTGAAAAGAGGAAAGTTTCTTCTTTCTGTAAATATAAACAACTATCACATTATCTAGAAGGTCTATCTAAAAAATGAGATTACAAAATAAAAAACTAAATTGAAGTTTTTTGCGGATAGCAATAGTTCTAAAACACACAAGAAGACCACAGTTCAAGCAAACCTCTAAGATTAAGAACCTTTACAGACGACCCATATTTGCTCTGAATCGCTTAAAGGGTTTCTGATTTATTGGCAATTATTTGAATCTTTAAAATTATTTAACGGACGAAATGTTAACTAAAAAAAAATTATTTTTAGATTCACCCGAAAATTTGAATATATTGTTTTTTTCAAAGTGTTGAAACCAAACCTGACGCCAGTTTTGAATACAAATTTCTGTTGTTATTGCAGGTAATTCAATAGAACCTTGAGATCGCTCTAAAATTTAATAATTTCATTTAAAAAATTGGATAATTCTAAAATTTTATATTTCTTGAACACAAATAATGTTTTTGTTGTACGTATAACACTTTGAACCAGATCTTAAATTTTCAAATTAAATTTCAATTTACTATGACTTCCTGAGTAAGGCCATGCATACAGGAATTCGTAGTTAAGAATAGAACTGTTCTTATGGGTTTTTGGTTGTTCTTTATTCTACCTATTTCATCGAAAAAAAAAAAAAATGATCACTCCAATATTTAGGCACTTAGGCATTTCTGGTAGGTAATGAGTCTTAAGTAATAAGTATTTTAATTGTATATAATAATTTCACAGTACTATTTTAATATTATTCATATCAGTAGTATGATCTAAGAAGTCTTGGAAGTTTCGGAATTAAAAAAATTTCGGGAAGAAACTTCACTGTTATTGTTATAATTTTTTTAAAATTCTTGTTTGAGAAAAAGTGAAAGGGGAGAGTAAAGGCGAAGTTTGCAGAAAGCGATGCATTTAAATGAAGCTAAAGAAGCATAAAATGAGTTTTGAGCTTTATTCTGGAATAATTCCGTCCGTAATGAATACAAATAGAAGTGGGAGTAGCCAAGTTGGTAAAAGATTTTGAAGGAATAACAGTCAACAGAACTCTCTGAAATTTGCGATGTTCTAATTTCCAATTTCGTTTACTTTAACTTTAAATTTTAAATATAAGATAACTCAACTCCAGAAAAGTGTTAAAAGAGAAGTGAGATGTACAATAGGAGTGCAGTCTGTATTGAATATTTTTGTTTATGCAGAACTTTATTCTTTGGAATTAATTTCTCGGGGATCATTGATGAAAGCAAATGTTTTTAAAAATAGCAATGAAAGCAAGTGGACCTGTTTTTTTTAATATATCAGCCAACGTTAAGTCGAAGAGATATGGACAGATACTTGAGACATTCATTATTGCATGGTCAGGAAAAATATTATGTAAAATTGATTAATTAAATTTAAACGTTTTAGCTCTCTTAAGTTCAATAAGTGTTAAACTTCCCGTCTCCAACCGTTTCATGCACACGTTGGAGACTATCCTGAGTTGGATTATATCGGCACTGAGGATGTTTCGTGTGAAACAGGATGGAGCCACTGCTCACATCTCGATGTTCGCATAGAGTTTTGAGGGTAATATTCCCTTACTGATTGACCTCTTTGAGGGATGACCTGGGGTGGGTGACGCGCAAGGTTACCATATTTATCTCCATGCGATTTTCTTTCTGGGGATATCTCAAGGATGAGTTGTTTAAACACCGATATCGTTCTTTGTCTAATTCAAAGGAGAGGCTCAGGCAAAAAAACCAATGCCTTTCCTCCAGAAATGACTCGAAGGATGGCGAAAAATATCCAGGAACGCCTTCGGCAATGCGTAGTCAATAAAAATCGAGTTTGGAAGATATTTTTTTTTCAAAACCCACTGATTTAAACTATTTTCAATGTACTTATTGAAAATACAAACTTTTTTTTTCTAGAGGCATTGATTTGTTATTTACACCCTCCCAGAATATGTCAGTTATTTCTACCCCATTCTGTACCTATATTTTCACTCAACTAAACACATCTTCCTTAAATCCAAAGTCACTGCTGTCATATCTGGCCACCTTCAGAAATCCATTCCATCCTCACATAGCTTTTTTTTAACTCCACTTCAATGAAATACTGTTCCTACGTAAAAAACCTCCAAGACATATTCTACTAAACCCTTTTCTGAGATGATATATGTTAAGTATTCCACCATCCAACCTACATCCTAAGGCAGTTCTATAACTCCAACTTACATATGTTTGAAGTGACTTTTGAATTCCTTTCAAGCCCTTTCCGTTGAAACCCTCCAGTTCAAATCAGAAATTCCTTTTCGTAAAACTGATGCGTTCGGCAAATCAGTAGTACAAAAATAAACTTCAGGAAGCTAAGTACTAATAAAAGAAGCTTAAACACTAAGTAATTCCGTATTAGTATTCAATTCACAATGCAGATGACATTATATCGTAGTGACAACATTACAAATCGGACACATCCGATTCATCTATCAGTATTTGCTGACTGGAACACCTGTACCATTTTGCATACAGTCCAACATATCTCTGACTATTAAACATTGACCGTAGGCAGTTGATAGCCACTGATAATTAATATAATTTAATAACTTTATTAAATGTCAGTTCTCATATTTAATGCAGAATAAATTAGCATGTACCTATATGAATCGACTTAAAGATAAATTATTATGCTTTTTACGTAGGTCCTTTATAATTATTTTTATTATATTTTCTATTTATTCTTTCTTTTCTTTTTTTTTTTTGAGAATTAATATTTGTTCCATTTTATTTTATGTTTGTTTTTCTTAATATTATATTTTAAATATACACAAATAGACTTTGAAGAACACTTACAACTTGTACAATTATAAGATGAAATAAGAAAAGAAAAGACAGAAGAAAAAAATTGGATAGAGTAGGGAGAAAATGAGAAAGGCGGTGAAGCAGAAGAAGGGTAGTTAGCTGGGCTAATGCAGAAAGAGCCAATTCTGCTAAGGACAGGGAACATTTAAGAGAGGATTAGGGAGGGTGCTTGTGGCGGCGCACACTGGAACGAAATGCCGATTTTTTGGACATGGCTTTCTAAGTGTTAGGATACTAACATAAACAGCACGTAAATTTCACTGTAGTAAATGTCAAGCCCGAGAATAAGGGAAAACTATGAGATTTCAAAAATAATTTATAATTAAAGTAATGTACTTTTTTTTTTTCACAATTTGTAATGTGAAGTGTGCGGTACAGAGCTATCAGAAAAACATATTTTGACAGATTGTAACAAATATTTTTCACTGCTTGATAAAAATGGAATACTTAGTCATTCCCTACAACAGAGAGAGAGAGGGTGAGAGAGCGAGAGAGACAGAGAATGAGAGAGAGAGGGAATGAGAGAGAGAAAGAGAGAAATATGTTTTATTTTGAACAAATATACATTTTTTTTACAATATACATATACTATTAATAATATACATAAATATGAAATATACAAATAGAGGAAATATACATGATATAAACTGGTTTTTTTTTTGTTCAAAATCCCATAAAGGATTTAGCCTGTTTGTGGGCATTACAATTACTAATTTTTGATGACAATTATAAAGGTGACATTATTGCTATCTTAAATTTTTTGAATCGTTACAATAGAATAGAATTTGACTGTGGTAACAAAATATAAAATTTAAATTTTGTAATAAAATATAAAACAGAAACATAAAATTCATTACAATTTAATAAAATATTTATGAATGAATAAATACATAAAGGTGAAGAAAGCAAAGAATATCACATTAAATATCACCAATGCGTAGAACAAAGTAAAACTACAGAATAAAATATAACAAAATAAACTTAAAAGTAAAACAATATTCCTATAAACAAAAACAGATTAAGAATAAGACAACTCTTCAGTTAATTATACTGAGATATTATTAGAACAAACGATTGAATTAACTAAACCATATGACTGTACACCTTTCACTTTTTTATTGGAATTAACAATTTTAGGAGATTCCAATCAAAACTTAGAGAAATTCTTTGCTTTCTTGAAGACAACCGAATTAAATGAAAACATTTAAAACTTCTTATTAGTTACTGTAAACCGTGATACAGCCTGAAGGCCAAAAACACGCTATTCTCGAAAATAAATAAATAAATGTTTACACTTTGTAGTAATTTTTTTTGCAATACTACTAATACATTTTTTCTAATGTTTTTAATCTACGTCAATCGAATTGTCATCATCACTGTCTTCAGGGTCTTCCTGAACATCTTCACTAAAATCACCGTTTATCATTAATGAGATGATTTCAGGAAATAAACTTTCTTTGCCAGATTTGTGTCCGCAGCGGGGTCTTATTTCAGAAATATGAGGGTCTGATGAAATTAATAAGTTATGCAAAACGTCTTCATTATTTGATAACCTATTCACTTACCTATTCAGCATACCTGAATTCTCTCGTTTTCCGAAACGTTTTATTGAGAGATTCTTGACCTTCCTCTGACATTTTTCCAATGGATACCAAACAGTTTCAATTATGTTTCGTTCATGAATTAGCACTTTGTGTACTGTAACAGGCATATAGTATCAACCGCAATGCCTGACAAATAGCTGGGCTGTTTCTTTTCCGAAAGCACCAATTTTTTTCTGGATTAATTTGTTGACCGGAAGAAATGGCTTGTAAAATTATAGCAAATCTTCTAATAACACCTTCTTCGATATTTGTTATTTCAGAAGCTATTTTTGGGTCACTAAAGAATTTTCTAGCAGTGTTTCCATCGTTATAAGTCCCGACTCCTTGCTTTACTCGATCGACATGGAGGCCTAACTTTGTTTGGAACCTTTCTTGTATCAGCTGCTTCCTGGTGTTCTGTGGCTGCCTATATTCTGCAGTTGAGGCTGACCATTTTTTGAAGTCCAGATTATACGAAAGAATGGTAATACATGATATTTTGTAATCGTATTAGGTTGTTTGCCATCTCTTTATTTATAAACAACCAAATACTGCATTCTGTATTTGTTATTGTGATCAAGGTCGCAGGTGGTCGCAGCTAATCTCTGCGAATAATTCAAGTAGAAAACCTAAAGAAAACAGTGGAATGAGTCCATCTTTGCCACACCTTGACAGATAAATTACAAGTGAGATTTTATCGAAACAACCCTATATTTTTTTTCGAAAAACATTTTTGAGGCGATGATTTTTTTTTAATGCTCAAATAGGCTGTAAAAGTGAATTGAGTAGAAAGGAATATGGCTAACACCATTCTATCCAAATTTCAAGTTACCTTTTTTCGGCTGTGGCATCATCCCTTTTTGTATTTCATCCTCAAAAAATATTAGTTCATTGATACTTTTTTCAAATTCTATAGTGAGTAAATATTCTGTAAGGTTTTAAGAAAGAATCAATACAAAAATTAATGGAAAAAAAACTTTTGTTTTTTGTCAATGTCGCGGTTTTTTCATGAGCCGTTCAAATTGATTTTTAGGAACAAAATTCTTTATTTTAGCAAAGATGGTGCATACGCTATGGAAAATCTGGCTCATTACTGAATAATCGCAACATACAGTAGTAACTCTAGGAAAAAATACCTTGATCGTCCTATAATTCGCATACTGCATCATCCTATAATCTGTCATTTTCAACAGATTTTTCACAGTTTGACAGTGTTTGGATTTTTTTTCAATTCATCCAATCATGGCGGAAGTATACTAAGATTTTATATTGGTTCCTTTACTATACATTTTAAACTCATGACATACCGGATATAATGTAATGACCAGTCACTTGAACAAACTGATGACTATGCATATACGTGTGTTATATTAGAAGGAATGGAAAAGTCGATGATGAGGTCAACAGCAGGATTAGAAAAGCTAGCAATATTTAATTCCAAATATGCAGCTCCATCATTGGTATGAGGGAAGTTTTAAAAGACGTTAAATTAAGGAAATATAAAGCAGTTTAAACCTTCCAAGTTTGCTCTACGGTAGTGAAAGCTGGGTACAAGCTGCTTATTTGCCCTACCAGAGTGACGACTGAATTTCCGGTGCATAAGACTTTTTCAAAAACGGCATGTTGAAATTTTTCTTAATTTTGTCGGTTTCTCCACTGGAAGTACCAATCGTCTAACTTGCGTAAGTGATGTTAGTGAGGTCTGTGTAGGATTTTGATGTCATACGTACAGACGCCACGACGAAACTAGTCAAAATGGATTCAAGGATCAAAATGGATATTTCCGTTGAAATCTGAAAACCGAAAATTTTCGCGATTACAATACTTCATTTACTTAGGAAGTAACAATTAATTTTTAATTGTTTCCACTACATAACATATCACTTGCTCTGCACTTGCTCTTCCCACTCTTCAGTTCATTTCCTTACATAAATAGATGACTGCAGACTGGCGGTGACATTTCCATTTGAGGTTGCAAACATGTACAAAAAGTATTTCTTCTTGAAATATTTACAAGCTTAAGTTTATCGAGAAAAAAAAGATATTTTTTAAACTAAATGAAATAATAATAAGCAATAATGATCATTTTAGTTCATAAATATGTCAAGAAACCAAAATACTTTTTTTTTAATTCCATAACATAATCGATGTAAGCAAAGTCGTAATTGAGAGGTAGTGTACAATTGTAAATTATTTTAAATCGAGCAAATAGGTTTTATTTTATTAATAAAAAAAATTTAAATAAATAAATTCCAGTGAAAAGACTTTTTGGTAGCTTAGAACAATGAGGAAGAAAAGGAATATGAAATACTAATAAAACATATCTTATGTCGTTTCCATAGACATTTTAATTTATAAAAAGCTGCAAATCATTAAACAAAGATTTATTATTTCCTAATAGTTATATATAAAAAATATCTGGTTTTCCAATCAAATAACTTTCCTTTTTAATTTAATTTTTTTGGTCGATTTCCAAGGTTCATTATTGAAAATATTAAACCTATATAACCTCCAGAACTATACGAATTCCTTTTTTTTGTTTATTAAAAAATAATACATCTGCAACAACCTTAGGCAATAAGGAATAGTAATAACTATGAGAAATTCGTACTGAAAAATATTAACGTATAAAATAAATAAATTTAAATGTTAAAATTCTAAAATACGATCTACAGTAGATCTATAAACGCAACGAGAGTTCTACGGCAGGCGGAGAAGGCTTGCTAAAAGATCGTAAAGAAACTGGAAGGACTAAATATTACAGCTAATCCCAAGAAGATCCACTGTATTATTTTCTCCTTCCGGAAGAACAAGCGCTTTCTTCTACAACAAGTTTTATAGGATAGCGCCTAGAACAAATAGGCCGGCAAACAGCATGGTGTACATGGATGTAACTCTCGACAGGCACCTGACACTAAGCCACCATTGCCAGAAGAAGATCGGGTTGGTTAAGTCCAAGTCTTGCAGACTAAACCATCTGTTGACATCGCCAAATCTATCCCTCCGCCTCAAACATCTATCCCTCCGCGGACGGCGTACGGACATTTTTTCTGCGTATCTTGAAACATAAAGCCTCAAATATTGAGTGGAGGTTATTTTTTTTTCTTATTAAATAACAACGATTCTTTATTTCAATTAATAAACCAAAAAATCAACTTCGTGTGACTTTGCCGACCATAACCAAAACTTTTACAATTACCCAGGAAATGGTATGGATGGAACGATGGCTAGATTTTAAGACTAATTTAATCCTTAATTTACTATAAATTAAACTTGCCTTGGATTTCAATTTTTCAATCAATACTTCAAGTAATCGGCAGTAATTTCTCACTGTTCTCACCTTCATTTATAAGTTTATTTATGCATATTAACTATAAATAATTATTCATATTTTAACACTATTAAATATAAAACCGTCTCGAATCCAACACTCATCAGAAAGAGGGAAAGCAATCGGCATTTTGATACAACAAATTTTAAAGGAAACTATTTTGCAATGCAGAGCTATTTCATTTGCTGTTATCAATAATATTGCATCGAAATCAAATTCAGGATTGCATAAAAGCTAAATTTGACCTGGAAATTCTTTCTATCTTTTGCATTAAATATTCAACAGGTTTCTTTGAAATGTATGCTATTCTTAGACATATTAATTTATTAGGCTCCTTTTCTCCATTTCAGTAATAATAATAAACAAAAAATAATGGTTTATTATAACGAAATTCAAACATTATTGATTGACAATAATTGTGCACTGATTTTTTTTATCTATGATATAAAATGGGATAAAAAATGGAAAGAAAGAATAATGGTTTACTAAAACGAAATTCAAAAGTTATTGATTGTCAATAATTCTCAGTCAATAATGTTTTAATTTCGTTTTTATAAATCATTATTCTTTGTTTCTATTTTTTTTTCATTTATATCATAGAAAAAAAAAATCAGTGCACAATTATTGTCAATCAATAATGTTTGGATAAAAAAAAATTCAGTGCAAAATAATGTTTCATTCAATAGAAATATTTTAGGCCCTACTATTTTAAAATATTCACTTCTTTATTCAATATTACTGAAATGGAGAAAAGGAGCCTAATAAATTAGTATGTCTAAGAATAGCATACATTTCAAAGATACCTGCTGAATATTTAATGTTAAAGGTAGGGAGAGTTTTCAGGTAAAATTTAGCTTTTATGCAATCGTAAACATGATTTCAATGTAATATTTACGCAATGTGTAAATTTTGTTATGTATGTATAATATGCTAAACGAGAATCTTTATATTAATAACAACATACAATTATCATAATTGTCGTTTTATTTTTTTATAAAACCAATTATTGAAACAAATTAATCATATACTTTATCGGTCGTTCTTATAATTTTGTTAGTTAGTTTTTTATGTTTTTTTTTTATTAGATTAAATTATCGATACTTATCGTTCTGCATGATCTGTCACAGATAACACACCATCTTACCTGAAAAATAAAACAAAATTTTTTCACATTTATATGTCTTTCTTATATCTAAATTATAATGATTTAGAAGTATATCATATTCGTAAAAACTTCTAATTTTATAATTACTTTTGAAAAATAGCTTTAAAACAAACCTAAGCTGTAAGCATTATTAAAGAAAATACAATTGTACTGTTGCTACCAGAAAATATTTAACAATGGAATACTTGTCTCATTCGTCTCTCGTATAATCCGTCTCGGAGTATCGCAGAAGATCTATCTGTTTCGGGATAAGCCTACGAAATATATGGGATCTTTCTGACATGAATGGTAGAATTTATTTCATGAGAACTTTAAAGTTGTATTGCGTTGAAATTAGGGTTTGCATATTTCTATTTATTGATACTTATCTACCTACGTACATATTCGACTACTTAAGTGTTTGTATATATATATATATATATATATATATATATATATATATATATATATATATATATATATATATATATATATATATATATAAATATATTTGTGTTTATAAATATAAAGAAGAAATTAAAAACTAACGAAATAAATAAAATCAAAATGGATTAAGAAATGATCAAACCTCTTTAATCTCAGATTTATTTTATTAATAAAAACTTTTTACAAAGTCATTATTTTATTTTATAACGCTTCAGCACTCTTTTTCAATATTATTGGCCATTTTGAAACTCAATGATTTGTCACCTACCTCAAAATATATAATATTCTTAAACATGCTATTAAAGGCAGTACATGTAATAATAATTTTAAATGTTCTGAATTTCCAAGTGTTTTCTTATTTTCTATTTTTGCCACATTCAGTAAAATGCTTTCCTTTTGATGACACAGCATTTATAAAAGCATAGTTTAAATGAATATTTAACACATTTATTAATATTTAAAAACGATAATTAAAATTAAAAATTAATACCTGGGAAAAATTAATCTTATAAGCATTGATTAAATTTAATAAAACCATTTTTATTTTAACTTGTCCCCCATATTTCAAGAAATCTTTTTTAAAATACACTATTACTTCCTGAGTGGCATATAACTATATAACTATAACCATTTTGCCACTCAAACGGTAAGGCTAGGGTCGGATTGATCTGAGCCAAATGTATTATTGAATTACACACTCTCCTCTAGGATATCCGCCACCAATCTTCGTTGGCCCTTATCAACCTTATTGCTATCGGCAAACCGTTATTATTCAGGTAAACGGCATCTTTTAACTATGCGTAATAACTTATGATATAATCAAACTCCGGGTCTGCTCCACCCATCCTTACCGTTTATTAGAAATACCTTTTGCTGATTCAGCAATTGAATTCTTATTTGTTTTTATATTTTTTAAATTTACAGTATACCGAAAATACCTACCTTGTCATCACTCCTGAAGCGATTTTTTCAGAAATGCACTGCCAAGAGGAGGAATCAGAACATGAAGGAGATACTTGAGTTCAGAGATTGAGGATGGTCCGATGCCAATTGATGACAGTATGAGTTAATTATTTGGTGCAGAAGAAGGAATAATCGAAACTATAGATCCATCGGGTATCGACATAAATTTAGATTTGGACAATATTGTGAAACTATTTGGGCAAATCAACATTTACAATCGAAATAATCACGGACCCTTACTTCCAAATACTTCTAAGCGAGCTTCAGAGCTTCATAATGAAGCTGTCTAAAACAGAAAAGGTACTTTCTAAGGGAACCTATAAAAAAAGAGACAATGGAGGCATGGACTGTGTTTCGGTTTTCTATGTTTTATTGCAATTTATATTTTCCTAATTTGTAATTTGTTTTTTATAAGAACTACAATTGTTTCAATAATATATGTTCTAGAATATATATTTGGACTTTATTTTCCCAAAAGTCTACTGAACAGCAGAGAAATAAAAATTAATTATTGTCGGGTCAGATTGACCCAGCCTTACCAGTTTTGTTTTACCTCCAAGCCTTACCATTACAGGATTAATTTAATTGAAATTGAAAATAATAATTTTGTAAAATGCAATTGATTTTAAGACAGATTCAAGAAATATTAATTTAACATATCTTCGGTCCCATGCAAAACTTACAAATGTGAAAAATTCGATTTTTTGTTATTTTTCGGTAGAATTTTAATTGATCCAGCCTGTAGTAAAATACGAATCTGTTACGGCATTAGAAAGTGTTGAAATCGCAGATGCATTTTTACGAAAAAGGTCTGTAAGTCTGAAGCTTCCAAGCTAAAGTAACGAATATGCGTATCTATTTTAAAGGTAAAACAATAAATAAACATGAAGCTATGATATGAAAGAAAAACAACAGCAACAAAAAAAATTAAAAATAATCGAGATCGGCTCTTATACGCAGAAGAATGTAACAGTTTTATTGCTCTCCTGAATGGTAGTGATTTTCACATTCCTTAGTATACCATCGGAACGGCGATATACAGAGTTACTGAATAAACTGAATATACTATACTATTTCTTTATAAATGTTTATAAAAATAGCTTCAAAATAAATCCTTATAGAGTGCGCTAAAATATTCATATTCTCGGTTTCAATTGAATTAATAAGGTGATAGTTATGTATGCCACTCATGAATTTATATAGCCTTTTCTATATTGATTAATATTATAAATTGAATCAGAATCACATTTAAAAAAATGAACAACCACCATGTTAATCACAAAAAAATTATATTTATTTTTAACGTCCCATCCGCGTCATTGCTGTTGAAAGCCGGTGGAGGAATAGTAAGGGCGTTCAAGCCGCGGTCAGGTCTTGGTTTAGAATATGGCCTCTACAGGGACTTTAAGAGACATACTTTACAAAAAATTGAATGTCTACTGTCTTTTTAATCTTCGAAGGGCATCATCGTACGATTGATAGGTACTATCAATGTCCAAGGACTTTGGACGATGGTTTAAAATATTTTGATGAGATTTTAAAAATTAAGGAAGTTTGAGTTCGAAAGAAAAAATTTCATTGAGGTAATTACTTCCGTGAGTAAATAGTCCTCTTATGTTATAGAAGATTCTTAAAAATACATTAAGCAATAAAAAGGATATGACATTTTTTTTTAGTGAACAAATGTTTTTATTGACAATAGCAATAGTTCTAAAAGTTTTTAATGAAAATCTAAAAATAAAAAACCGTATTTAAAGAGGATATAAATAAAATGAGACTATTAAAAAAAGGAAAATACATGCTATAAAATGAGTTGAACAACAATATTTCTCCTTTACGGCGCTCATTAAGTAAACTAAACTTTATTTAGGTTTAATTTAATACTTAATTATCTAGATATAAAAGTGAATGTTTCCCATCCGAAATAACCTTGAGCCAAGCTATAAACGTGAAGACATAAATATCGAAATATTGATAGAACCCCGTTAGTAAAGAAATAAAGCATTACGAAACCTTTATAAGCTCGTTTAGAAAGAAGTAGCCGAAACAGGATTCGCTAACCCAGTTACAGAAGAATATTGGTGCACCCTTTAGTGGTATTAAACGCGTGATAATGTTAGAATGAGATTGAAGGGTGGATTTCCGGATTCTTGTGCGGGGGAGAAGAGGGGAGTTCATACGAAGTGACTATGTAATTATTTATACAAACTGGTGCATAAAATATTTTTCAAAAATTTACTTGTGGACATATAAAATGTCATCATCTCATATTAATCAAATCATGAGTTATCTCATCCTATCATCAAATTTTGTAGCTCGTTATATGTCAATTGTTAAATTATATGTCAAACTCTAACTGCACAGGATTATCACATAAGTGTATACGAAAGTATGCAAATAAAAAGAAGTGTACTATAATAAACAATAGGTAAAGGGAACAAGGAGCAATTGGGATCATTTCAAATATTGTAGACCACAGAGTATAGACAAAGGAGGGTTATGAATAGAGACCGGATTTCCATGTTACTGCTCATTTTGTTCGCTCGCGTATGGCACCTTCAACCCCGACTATCTATCCGATTCATTATATATATATAATAATATATATGAATTTTATAATGTACAAATTGCACGTTTTGGTCCAAATTGCACGGTTTTGATTTTTCTAATATTAAATTGCACATCAAAAATGTCTGTAATATATATATATATTGCTATGTTTCTGGCAAATTGCTTTTCTAAGGCAGGTGGGGGTTCCAGAAACCACATTTCCTCAATTTAATTATCTAATTTATTCTCTATTTGCATCGGTCAATCGGTCAGAAGGGAGCCGATCAATTAAACTATATTTTAACATAAAAGGCTAGAGACCGCAGACCTCCCCTCCTATGGTAAATAGCTTGGTATATTATAAATACCATTGGATTTCCTTTCCAAGGGTATCGTGTTTACCATTTCACTTAATTAAACTAGATGATGGCATCCAGAGTAATTAGAATGGTAGATTTTGCTACAGATCTTACTTTATTTATGTTACGTTATTAATTAAACTATTGGCTTACTAATTTCTAATCTAAATTACTCTCATTGTAAAAATCTATGGACTGTAACATATGTACCATATATGAGAATACTGGGAGAACTCTTGTTTATTTAAAATATTATCCAGATGCCACATAATATTAGACATTGATCTTCACAATGAATGAAAGGACTAGCACTTATCTTATTGTTGTCTTCGACACTCGATGCTCGATGGTCTAGGTCTCTCTCTCCTGTATCCTCTGCGAACATACGTCTTCTGGCTTCTCCCCAGAACTCTCTTCACTCTTCTACTTTATCCCCAGAACTCCCTTATTTCTCTTTTCTCTGTCTTTTATAGTCTTTTCTCCTTCTCCTTCTTGAAAAGATGCATTTTGTCCTCACTCTCCTTTTGGGCCATCTCATTGGTTGACGTTATAAGATTTTTGGAAATGTTTGTACTATTTTCTCTATTGTTCGTAGTGACCTTGGTCGGCATGTTTATTACACCTTGTCGACCGGCCCTATCTCTAGTTTTATGGTTCTCTTACTTTCGTTTATCTTAAGCGGCACCCTCGCACCCTCCCCCGCCTTCCAGGAAGAGACCCACTTGTCTTAGTTGAAATTGCAATTTATTTATGTTAATATTGACTGAACCAGGAGGCATCATTATTTAATTTATCCATATGCTAATTACTATTATTTAATCTTAATGATTTCCTTCAATCCCAGTATTCTCAATACATAACATTATATATATATATATATGTATATATATATATATATATATATATATATATATATATATATATATATATATATATATATATATATATAAATATAAAAATATAAAATATATATATATATATATATATATATATATATATAAATAAAAATATAAAAATATAAAATATATATATATATATATATATATATATATATATATATATTATATTTTTATATTTCATATATATATTTTAATTTTATTTCCTTATTTTTTTTTTTCATTAAATACATTATCAAGTTTGGAATAGAAATTTTAATAATAATTTTATAAATAACCGTAGTAATTTTAGAAATAACCGTTAAACACGCGAAAAGTTTACAAAAGGAACAAACAGATAAACACTAGCCCCTACAATTCTTGGAGTAGTATTTCTCACTGGTCTTCGGCAACTATGACAAAAACACCTTCCTAGAATAAGAGATTATTAGTTTTAAACTTGATTCCCCCTCGCTCTACAGCAATTCAATATTCCGTCTGAATTTGCAGTGATTAGTGAATATTTCATAATTCAGTGTTCTATCTATTATCTATTAGTGATAATTTCATCATTATTAAAATGTTATTATGAATTTTTAAAAATGTCGTAAGTTGGAACTAGTCTCTCTTCAAAAATTAAAATCTTGATATCAAAATAACCTGAAAGTTAAAATTTGATGGCAAATCTGTCTTCTGCATTTCTTATGAAAAATTAATCGGTTGTGAAAAGAAATCTCAAACAGACTCTCATTGTATAACAGGTAAAAACAATATTTTCTATTTATGAATTAGGCTGTAATTTTTTTAAAATTATTATTATTTATTATGTCGTTAATTTGACATGCACATCAATTGAGACTCAAGTAAGCTAATTCGAAAGCAACTTTCAATCATTTCAAGCATCGAGCAGCCAAAACCAAATTTATATCGATTTAATAGGAGCAAACATACCATGTTTCAAACTACAGTCGTCAATGTTTATATAAAAATATACTGAAAAAGTAAATTTGATGAGAGCACACTCAGGAGAAATTATTTGAAAGTCTGTTTCGAGTCAAAAATGGACTCAAAAATTGTCAATGCGAGAACTAGAGAACTTTATTAACTTTCGTTTTTTGAAATAGGCTTAAGCACCATTTACCAAACTTTAATGGAAACAATTGAAACATTTTTTCCCAAATAATAATATTTTTTTGTTAGATTTTATTCTTTATTGTGTATAGTTTATTCAATTTGCAAATTTTTTATAATTAGAATACACTTTTAAGGCTTTGACACTATTTAAGGTCCGTATGACGACTGAGAGTCGTCAGTATTTGCTACTTATGTCGCCAATTGTCAATTTTTAGGCCATTACCAAATTTTTTCTCGATGTATCGTGAGCGGGAGTCGATAGAGGTGGTGTTTATTTTCAATCATAAATCGAAAACTAAATTTATAATTTTTGGCACTTAAGCCTTTTTCGGCCTAGAAATCGATCCGATAACATTTTTAATTGCCTGTAAGTCTCTCCCAAAAACAAATTATGAAATTTTCTCTCGATTTGTGAATGACAATCACATGATTGTTTCCAAAATTCAGAATTGCAGTATAAATTTCTCCTTCAAAGGGACACATCACAATTCATCTATGATAAAAACTTTAAAAGCTTTGGGGACATTCTGCATATACATGATCTATGTAACCTGTGTAGTCCACGGATTAAATAGAGTATTATAAAAAGATGATTTTTGCATGTTTTAGGTATAGTATGATATATACAATCATTTAATTTTTTTTTTCGGTTTTTAACAGCACTTTTTTCATTCATTATGTAAAACCACACTTATAAATTCTAGTTAAATTTGAATTCTCATGACGTAAATGGAAATAGAAAAATGAAGTTAAATTAAAAAAATGGGTTTGATGTAGGGAAGTGCAGTAAACATTATTATTTTCATAATAATATTAATTAGTTTTATTGAATTGTTTTAACGAAATGCAGGTAATTAATAGAAGTTTTAATTATTGAAAATTTACTGTCGACAGGTGCAAATTAATATCTATTTTAAGAAAAGTAAAATACCCAAATTTTATAACATGAGTTGGTATAGATAATATATATTTATATTAATGTTATTTTTTATAATTAAAGCTAGTCGAAATACGTTTTAGACAATATGTAATTTTACACCGAAACGTCTCAGTAAGCTGCAAATTAATTAAAAGAGAATGTGAGGTTTCATTAATTGATATATATTAGCTATTCTCTCTGAAAAAAATAAAAGTAACGATATAAATTGAAACAACAGCGATGCAGGTTTCGATATAATATTGATGAATATAAAAATGGGTGAAAATGATTTTATTAAAAAAAACATTAGTCCGAATACTTAAGTAAGCCTGCACTATTAAATATGCCGAAAATGATCTCAATATGAGATTTCTTTTTGTTTTTTATGAAATAAAAAGACTCAAATCATTGAGAGGCTGCTAATTTTTTTTTTTTTAAATTGCTAAAAAAGGCCTTTTACTATATGATATGCTAACTGGTTTCTTATGAACAAAAATTCTAATAAAAAACGAAAGCGTTCCCGTTGCACAGATATCGATGTTTTTTTTTCCAAGGATACCTAATTTGATACAGTTTTTATTTTTATTTATTTATTTTTTTTTTGTGGATGTCTAACATGCCATATGATCATCATAACGTAGGAACTCTTTCTGGCATCGAACAAGGTCTACCTTGTTGTTTTCGAGTTTTATACTCTTCATAGAAATGTATTATGCCATTTTGGCGTGCGTTATTATTTAGCCGTAAAACTATAAAATAGCTTTGATATTAAAATTATTGTTCCGACCTAGTTATAAATCGACTTAAAACTACAATAAATTTTAAAATTTCAGTAATAATTGATTTTAATATTTTGGAAGCTTTATTAATTTTTAAAATAATTGTATAAAAAATCAGAATTTTATATATATATATATATATATATATATATATATATATATATATATATATATATATATAAATATATATATATATATATATATATATATATATATATATATATATATATATATATATATATACATATATATATATATATGTATATATATATATATATATATATATATATATATATATATATATATATATATATATATATAGTTGTATATAACTATATATACATATAGTTTTTATTTTGGTTCTTTAATGTAATAAAAAGCGAAGACTGTGTAAAAAGGGGCATTGATCTAGAATGATGGTGTTTCAAATTTTTTTAATGTATTCAAATTCAATAGCCTGTACGGAGCATCGTTGTAAGATTGATTTACTAACTATTAAGGGTTTAAAAGTCCTTCTGATGTATTATAATTTACTATTATAATTATTACTACTAATTATTTATTTTATTTTTTTCTTGATTAACCAAATAATTTTTAACCAAAGACCTGTTAGAATAATTTCCTTTATTGATACACCACTCTCTAATTAATTTATTTAATAATTGCATTTTACCAATAGAAATTAGTTCAGTTATTCTTTGCATGCGAAATCAGATAGTTCTATTTTTATACAAATAACCAACTATTTATTTTTAATTTTTTTGTTTTTTAATTGTTGATCAATAAATCAGACCAATATATATATAAAGGAAACAAAAAGTTTTAGTTCATTTGATACTGCAAATATCCTGTGGGGTTAGCTGGTAGAAGTATATCGTGAACAACCTTAACAAAGACCCCAGAGTAATGCCCTCCTAGAAAGCGACCGTAATGTGCGAAAGCATTAATCAAAAAGCAATGCTTATCCATTGTTATGAAATTAACTCATTTTCAAGACTATGATTGATCGCTACGCTTTTGCAATACAGGCAACATTATTATAATTACAAAGAGATCCTTTAATTTATGATCGTTTAATTTATTAGTTCATTAGCTGGTTACTTCAAACCCCGTTATTGCCACAATTCAGAGTCTTTATAATTATAGAATAAAAAAAGAAGTATAGGCAAGTAAGAAGGTAAGTCGGTTGAAGTGCTTACCAAAATTTCATAAGATTGAATTTAGGTGGAGAGATTGTTCAGAAACAAATATCAGTTAAATGTAAAAAAAAAGAAAAATTAAAAACGTGAATTATGCACTTGCTCCAGTGCACTTGTCAGTGCATTTATCTTTTTTTATGTATGCTGAAGATTTGATGTACTCATCGAAGACCAAATGTTCTAAAGAACAAATAGGTCAGTGCAATTAGTAATCTGCGATCGTAATTATTCCGGTAGTTTCAAACTTCTATGAATTGGTCCCCTGATGTAAAATCCGAGTTTTCAACCTTAGGGAATCTGAGCGCGCGCCGCCATCTTAAAAAAAGAACCCAGCCAGAAACAAGGAAACATCGCTTTTCCCCGATATATCTCCTTTCCAATGCAAATTCCAGTTAAAGTAGTTTGGATAAATTTTGTAGAGCATAAAATGTTCTAGAAACTTGTATTTATAATCATCTTCTATCTCAATACAACACCGAGATATGAAGTCTTGAACGTGCTTACAAGTTCGTAAAGGTTGTAAAGTAACATAGGATTGGTAAAACCTTTTCACAAAATTTACATTTATTGACAGTAATTAAGTAATGAATATATCAACAAAAATCAATTTTAATTATTCTCAATATTATGATTAACTCGTCCACGTTCTTTAAAATACAATAGTCAATTTGGTGTAATCTTACTTAAAAATAATATTAAGAGTTATTAAAACTAATTTCTGTTGCTATATTCATGATTTAATTGCTGTCAATAAATGTTAACTTTTCGAAAATTCTAATGTTTCAATTTTTTATGATTCCTATCTACCAGTGGCGTAAGCAGAGGAGGGAATCAGGGTAATGCATCCCCTCCCGAAATATTTGAAAAAATATATTTTTTTCCTATAAGTGTTGTATTTTGAGTAATAATTTTTGTTTCAATTTTCAATCTTATCCTTGAAACTTACATCCTATTTGGAAATTCTAGACACTTAATGATAATTTGCCTTCAAAATAAATCCCTCCCTCGGAAAAAAAATTTAAATTACTCCGAAAAAAAATTCTGCTTACGCCTGCTTTGTACTACGTCACTTATTTTTATGTTTATGTTATAACTGTAAACCAACAATTGCAAATAAAAAAAAATAATACTTTACCACTTTTTCTATTTTTGATAAGGCGGAGTAGAACCTCGATACTTAATATTGATAAAAATATATATATATATATATATATATATATATATATATATATATATATATATATATATATATATATTCTTCAGTCGAATATCAGGGCAAGATATCGAATTTTTTCTGTCCGCGGAATTACTACAATGTCGAGGTATATTGGAGGACAGGTTTCTTGTCGAAGAGTAAAAATGACATGTTGGGATTTGTTTTGGTTAAGTCGAAATTTCCCAAGTTTGCACCAATCATGAAGTTTTGTTAGATGATGTTGCAAAGTCTGTGATGCGAGTTCTGGATATTGATGTATACGTCGCTGTCAGAGTTTTGGAGCTGTTTGGAATATCGTGTGCAAATGTGGTGTAGAGCAGTTATGGCTGGTCTAATGGTAGAAATTCTGAGCCTTGGCAGGCAGAGAAAAATATTTCAGAAAGGAATGAAGAATAAGATAATATGGACGAAGAAATATCGTATTAAGTTTGAAGATGATTCCAAAAGCTATCGAACGCTTGAACGACGTCCAGAAATACTCATGTAGCATACAATTTCTGCTCTAGTGCCGTCGCAATGTAGTCCGTCACCCTGTGTAATTGTTGAATGTTTGAATATTGGGTTAAAAATCCAAATTGATGGTCAGGTATTATGTTATTGTTCGTCAGTATGTCTAGAAGTCTTTAGAAGCGTAGTTTCTGAAAAATTCTATAACATATTGGGAACAGGCTGATTTGTCTGTATGATGATGGGGTGTATGATAGAGCAGGCTGATTTGTTTGTATGATGATGGGTTTATGATAGAGCAACTATCTCAACGTCATTTTACTCCTAAGTAAATTTACTTTAAATGTTTAGATTATCAAATTTTTGGCTAATTTTAATTTGATAAAAATGTATAATTCTTTTTGTATTTTTCATAACAAAATTTGCTTACTAATAATTCTTGTATACATCAATATTTTCTGTATTTCTCTTTGTTTTTAATTGTTATTAGATAAGTTTAAGAAAATGTAGGGTTTTATATCACAACATGCTGATTTTGTACGATTTTTCGAAAAATGTCGTCAAAATTATAATTTATTTGCATATCTCAATATATACATAACATATTGCGATGCGAATTGTGCCTAAAATTTTAGTTTTGTTTCTTGATTTTACCATGAAAATTGTAAAACGATGCATCAATTTTTGCGCTTTAGACGAAGCGTAACGCATATTTCGCTATAGAAATTTTTTCAATGAGTAGACCAAAAAAAATTTATCATAAAAAAATAGTATAATCCTTAAGTATAGGTTTTCAGTAGAAAAACCATAGTGAAGTTCTCCCCCCAAGCGAGATATATCTACAAATGTGTTTTTGTAGAGTATTTTTTATTTTATTTTTATTTTATATATGCAATTACGTAATGTGATAGCTACTGTTAAAATGATAAACTAGAATGTCAGATAAGAACGCGATATAACTCTTTTTTATTTTAGTTTTTTGCAGTGCAACTCTTGAAGGAGAGGACAGACAGCCAGAAGAGCTCGTGAATATCTGCTTATCTTCAGGTGTGAATAAATTGGAAACCTCATTGTGCCATTTTTCAAATAATTACGAGGATTGTCCAGAACATTTTCAAAGCCTATCTGAAGAACTTAATTTAAAATTTCTAAAAAATTTCAAAGCGAGAAGGTTAGATTGAAACGGAATGGCGGAACGTTTTTTCGCAATTGATCTTAATCGTTCACGTGGGATACATCGTTCATATCAGAAGGTTTACAGCCAGAAATGGTTAAATGGAACTGATGGCTTTTATTGTAAAAACATTGTTTACTTCGAAATTTTCTAAATTTCGCATCGATAGATAGTGCTAATGCTTCTTCTTTATTAAAGTGATCTTTACTGTTACGTTTTGCAGATTCTTCAGCAATTTTATCAACTTCTTCCGTAAGGGTATTTATTTTTATTGCGACATTACCATCACTAGCCTGACAAAGATTGTATTCACGAGCTAATTGAATTTCATTTCTTGAAAACGTGGTATTTACTTCGTATGCTCTTCTTTGTTGTTGTTTTTTTGCAGCAATCAAAGAAAAAATGTTTCCACCTACCTTCAGCTTCAATTTTTCAACCATATTCTGCCCTAGATTTAGATAAACCTGCAATAGATTCCTCCATGACATGTATAACCATTCATGACAACAATTTATTAATCGATCAAGATTTAATGTGAAAAAAAGTTTCATTCGTCATTAGGTTCGTCATTCCGTTCCAATTTAACCTTCTCGCTTTGAATTTTGTTCTTCAGATAGGCTTTGAAAATGTTCTGGACAATCCTCGTAATTATTTGAAAAATGGCACAATGAGGATTCCAATTTATTCACACCTAGAGATAAGCAGATATTCACGAGCTCTTCTGGCTGTCTGTCCTGTCCTTCAAGAGTTGCACTCCAAAAAAATAAAATAAATAAGAGTTATATCGCGTTCTTATCTGACATTCTAGTTTATCATTTTAACAATAGCTATCACACTACGAAATTGCATATATAAAATAAAAAAAAAATAAAAAATACTCTACAAAATACATTTGTAGCTATATCTCGCTTGGGAGCAGAACTTCACTACGGTTTTTCTACTGAAAACCTTAATTTAAGCATTAAACTATTTTTTATGATAAATTTTTTTTGGTCTGCTCATTGAAAAAATTTTTATAGCGAAATACGCGTTACGCTTCGTCTAAAGCGCAAAAATTGATGCATCGTTTTACAATTTTCATGGTAAAACCTAGAAACAAAACTAAAATTTTAGGTACACTTCGCATTCCAATATGTTATGTATATATTGAGATATGCAAATAAATTATAATTTTGACGACATTTTTCGAAAAATCGTAAACAATCAGCGAGTTGTGATATAAAACATCACATTTTCTTAATCTTATCTAATAACAATTAAAAACAAAGAGAAATACAGAAAATATTGATGTATACAAGAATTATTAGTAAGCAAATTTTGTTATGAAAAATACAAAAAGAATTATACATTTTTATCAAATTAAAATTAGCCAAAAATTTGATAATCTAAACATTTAAAGTAAATTTACTTAGGAGTAAAATGACGTTGAGATGGTTGCTCTATCATAAACCCCATCATCATACAGAAATAGAAAAAAATTCTATAGCGAAATACGCGTTACGCCTCGTCTAAAGCGCAAAAATTGATGCATCGTTTTACAATTTTCATGGTAAAATCTAGAAACAAAACTAAAATTTTAGGCACACTTCTCATCCCAATATGTTATTTATATATTGAGATATGCAAATAAATTATAATTTTGACATTTTTCGAAAAATCGTAAAAAATCAATTTTCTTAAAGTTATCTAATAACAATTAAAAACAAAGGGAAATACAGAAAATATTGATATATACAAGAATTATTAGTAAGCAAATTTTTTTATGAAAAATACAAAAAGCATTATAGAATTAGTTATAAGAAAGAAAAAGGCCATACGGTCACTATGCTTTTTATTTTACATTAGAACAACGTTTCGGCCATCTTGGACCATTCTCAAGTCTGAAAAAATCATTTTTGTTAAGTCGATATTTATTAACATTATAATTATTTTTTCTGATATAATTATTAAAAACATTTATTTCAATTAAAACTACTAATCATGTAAAACTTAATTGCTTTAATTGTTTATATTTAAAATCAATACGTCATCAATGTATCAATTCCCTTCATTTTTTTTATATTATCTTCCTATAGTAAAATATTACAACACTATTAATCTATTTAAATTTATTGCTGCAAATGTTATGAAAAAAGTTTTAAGTTATATAAATTACCTTCTTGAGTCAATGCATCTATTTAGGGTGCTTATTGAAGCATGACTGTCCGACTTTATGAGTGGGGAAAAGAAGCGGCGGGGTTGGTTTGTGTTATCAAGTCTCGACTGGAGGGATTATTTCGAGCTAATAGATCATTTATTTTTCTTAATTGATTATTTTATATTTTAATTTTATTTATTGTACTGGCATAGAAAGTGTTTAAATTATCTACGTCTGTTTGTTGATTAACGGATCTTTTTAGGTTTTTGGTAATAAAGATGGACTCTATTATTCTTCGTTTATTTATATTAGTTTCCTTATGCAAAATAGATGCACAAAATAGATCTTTTGGTATAATGTTATTAATTTATTAATAGGCTTTTTTCCAAATTTTATGTCATCTAAATCGTATTTTTTGAATGTCTTTTCAATTTTTCTTGTTAGGTCCTTAATGTATGTTATTGAAAAATATTTATCGGCAATTACTTTATGATTACTTTCATTATTTTTATGGTTTAGAGTATAAAGTTCTTGATTAATATTATTATTTTGATTAGAGGTATGTTTAGTTTTGAAATAATTAGTGATTAAATTGGGTGTTTTTTATTTCTATTGTCCGTACTATTTTTATGCTGATTTGTGATAACGACGGATTATGTTCATATTAAAGAAGTGAAAACTCAAGTATTCGAGATCCTACGTGACTATTGGTATCCAATTAGACTAATTAACAAATTATGGTATAAAAATAATAATAAAAATAAGAAGGAATATACAAACCAGTCTAAATACCAACTCACAAATCAATATTCAAAAAATACGATTTAAATGAAATAACATTTGGAAAAAACCCTATTAATAAATTAAATAAAATATACTCTAGAACTAAAGACATTATACCCAAAGAAAAATTAACCAATGTCATATACAAAATAAAGTGTAAAAATTGCAATGATAAGGCATATTATAGACAAACATCAAAATGGTTCGAACACAGAATTTTACAACATCTAAATTGGCTACCGGATCGTCGCAACATACGTCTAAAAATAAGCATGAATTCGATTTTGAGGGTGCATCTATTTTGCATAAGGAAACTAATATAAATAAACGAAGAATAATAGTGTCCATCTTTATTACCAAAAACCTAAAAAGATCCTTTAATCAACAAACAGACGTAGATAATTTAAACACATTCTATGCCAGTACAATAAATAAAATTAAAATATAAAATAATCAATTAAGAAAAATAAATGATCTATTAGCTCGAAATAATCCCTCCAGTCGAGTCTTTATAACACAAACCAACCCCACCGCTTCTTTTCCCCACTCCTAAAGTCGGACAGTCATGCTTCAATAAGCACCCTAAATAGATGCATTGACTCAAGAAGGTAATTTATATAACTTAAAAAAATTTTTATAACATTTGCAGCAATAAATTTAAATAGATTAATAGTGTTGTAATATTTTACTATAGGAAGATAATATAAAAAAATGAAGGGATTAAAGAAAGTAAGTTTTACATGATTAGTATTTTTAATTGAAATAAATGTTTTTAATAATTATATCAGAAAAAATAATTATAATGTTAATAAATATCGACTTAACAAAAATGATTTTTTCAGACTTGAGAATGGGCCCAAGATGGCCGAAACGTTGTTCTAATGTAAAATAAAAAGCATGGTGACCGTATGGCCTTTTTCTTTCTTATAACTAATTAAATAAATGGCACCAAAAACTAAGAAAACGACTAGAAGAATTATAGATTTTTATCAAATTAAAATTAGCCAAAAATTTGATAATCTAAACATTTAAAGTAAATTTACTTAGGAGTAAAATGACGTTGAGATGGTTGCTCTTTCATAAATAGAACGACCAGGCCGGAGTTTTGTCCCGAAAAAGTGCGTTTTGAACCACTGTGCGACGCGTTGATTTCCAATGCTTTATTTAGTGACATAGACAGTTCTAATGTTGTCAAGGAACACGAAGAAATCTCTTGGGAACATGTTATCAACTGAACGATATATAACGATATAGATAAAACGATATATAATAACATAATATGACCTCAAGAAACAAGAGCTTGTGTGTGTGTGTGTGTGTGTGTGTGTGTGTGTGTGTGTGTGTGCGTGCGTGCGTTTGTGTGTGTGTGTATAAATAGATGGACGTTACGACGCCAAGTATAGTTTTTGAGGCACTGTGTTCGGAAACTAGTAACCAAATTAAGGGTCACTGTTTGAGCCACTGATTTATAGATTTATAGGCGTATAAGGAAGTCATGGGTGTCCACATCAGATTTTGTCTTTACCATTAAGTTTAGACTTTGTGTTTAACAGTTAATTCAAGTTATTTTTATTTCTGTATCGATAATTTTTCAATAACACGAAATTAAAATCAACTCGTCATCTGTTACGATTTATTTGGCTACATGATATTGTGACGGCTGAACAGCTTCATACTTATCCGAAATTCTTTCTTCCTTAATGAGCAACAGTTACTCTCTCAGTGCTTAGTCTGAGGGACTCTTCGTCAACGGGTGCCAAGTACCTCTTGCCTTCAAGAGACATAAATTGAGTAGGTTTGCGATCCGCAATTAGAGTGGAGACTTCTCTTCGCCTCTATTTTCAGGACGTACATATTCCTGGATCTGCTCATCCATCAACCCATTTAGCAGCAATCTGCTATAAAGATAGACGAGTCAAGAGTGTTCTGTAAAAACAATATTTGTTTGGATTGATCATTGCCATGCTAATGGAAACATTCGATAATTGACAAAAAACCAGATGTGTCAATGTGAAGTCTTTTTTTTTATACTTTCCTGATATTTATGTTTAAAATGTATTATCAATTTACCAATTATAATAATCTAAACATTATTGGTTTCATGAATTCTACGTTTTTAAGTTCTACGGTTTTCTATGGTTTTGAAGTTGGGCCAGTGCCTGCAGGAATGATGTTTATACATCACCGTCACTGTTGCTGGGCTATGTGGGCTTGCACCTACCCTTGCACATACCCATCAATACTGTTTAATAGTCAATTCGAACAAAAATGTACATTTATCTGAGCGCCGACACACACACATATATATGTATACATTTCGACGCGCACATAAATATATATGTCGACGTGCACATAAAAGTGCAATTTGTTTTGGATTGATAATTAAACATTATTTGAGAGAGTTTTCGTTGACCGTAGATATATATCTTAACGGAGAAGTTGGTCGGGAGGAGGGGGGGAGGGGTGCGGTCAGAAAGTAACACATTAATAAGTAAACTTAAATATTTAGTGCCAACGTTTCGGCCTATGTTTTAGGCCATCTTCAGGGCTAAAAGAAAAACCAAAATAACAACAATGAAAAACGACAGAGGCAGTACAAGTAACAGTAAAAAATGATAAAAACAGAAATTACAAGTAAGATAAAAAAGTATGAAGTATGAAAAAAAAACATAACACTAAATTACATAATACAAGTAATTAATGAAAAAAAATTAAAATAAAATAAAATAACAATGTAAAAATTAATTGAAATTAAAATAAACTTAGGCCGAAACATTGGCCCAAAATATATAAATTTACTTATTAAAGTGTTACTTTTTGACTGCACTCCTCTTAAGATTAAACATTATTGATTGGTATAGGTGCAGCTCCGCATAACCCAGCAACATTGAGGGTGAGGTATAAACATCATTCCTGCAGGCACTGGCCCAACCTAAAAACCATGACGATCAAGATGCAGTATGTGTATAACAATAGCCTTTCTTTTCTATTTTTAAAAAGAGATTTTCCATGTATGTAAAAATTTGTTCTCTTAATTCCATAATAAGCTGATTATTATTTTTTTGTAATAATAATAATACAATCAATAATAAGGTGATTCCTTAATTTTTGTATTTTACTTACACACAATACTCTAAACCAAAAACGTTCTTAAATCTACCTATGATGGCCCAAAGACCGGATAACTCCCATATATATATATATATATATATATATATATATATATATATATATATATATATATATATATATATATATATATATAAAAGAAAGAAGAGTCTGTGTCGTGAGCCGGTAGGAATCAGACGTGCTTTAAACTGTGCCATAAAATTTAGATTTTTCTTAGGATAGAATTGGTAAATGTGAAAGCATTCTGTGATAGCATTCTTTGAAGTGTAAACTGTGCTTTGATGGAAAAAAGGTATTTATAAAAGTTCAGAATAAGTGAGTAATTTATAAAAACATTAATGGAATTTTAATAGCACGAAGAACACAGTATTTACGTATTAGTATATAAATGGCATTAGCGATATGGGTGGGGATATCTGAAGGTCATCCTAGATAACGACAATGGCGATTTGCCATTCATCTCCAGACTAGAGACAGGCACGTCTCCCACTTCATAATTAAATTAGATTTTCCAGTTGTACAGAGATTACAAGCTTGTTTAATAGTTAATTTTAATCATTTAATTTAATTTAAATAACCTGTACTACTACAACCCGTGAAGGGTCTTAAGGTTCAATAATAGGTAAGGTCCGTACTGTTTCTTAGCCAATGGTTGTGCAAGGAGGTGATTCGGTCGACATCACGGTCAAATGGCAGGTTTTTCCCCAATTCGGGGGTACCGCTTTATAGAGGCTCTCTCTCTCTCTCCGAAGGCTCTTCCAATCCCACAGATCCCACAATGGTGGATAAAAGTTAAAAAATTAAAAGCCATGATCCTCATAATGAAGAAGATGAAAGAAAAAATCTATTCTTAAGACGTATGAGGAATCAGCTCTTGTTGAATGTACATAAAATGCTGACTGCTATTAAATTTACAATTTATTTTCAGTAGGCAACAGTAATAAAAATGAATGAGTACTAGATTGTATCTCAAATATTCATTTGTATAGTAGCAGTAGAAATGCTAGATCAACCTTTTTGTGTCTTAATCTATTCTGTTTTATGAAAAAAATTTATGTTGTAAATAATATTCATAATACTTTTAATAATAATCAATAATGGTAGCATATATTTTCAAATTATTATTTTCTTTTTTAAGGTATAAAATATAGAAAACAACCCAATACCTTTAGATAATGGTACAATTGCCTAATTTGGCAGTTCACGGTACCTTAATATGAAATAAAATACATTTTTTTATAATTTTCTAATAAATTTCATTGAATTTGAATTTGAAAGTATAATTTTATACACAGTATAAAAATCGTATGTTGTTTCATGTGCGGTGTTTCCATTTCTCTTTCTCTTTAGTTTTCATGTTTAGTACAAAAACATGGCATAATTAAATGTTATTAGTTAAAAAAATATTCGTGATATCCGGGGATATACATCTATATTTGTAACTGGATATTTGGGAGATGATACTGTAGGAGCCAAAGAAATAGGGAACTACGTTGATTTAAAAAGATAACATTTTCGTAGTAAATGGTAAATGAAAAATAGGGAAATAAAAATAAAAATATCAATTAGCATCTGTTATAGTAAAAAACAGTAAATTTCTTTAAATAAAAAAAAATCTTTATTTTATTAAATGCGTTGTTCATGTTAATTAATTATAAGAAAATAATAATGAAGTAAAATTCTTTTAGTCGTTTATGAGATTGCAATTTCTTATATTAACTCATACATGAGTAAAGTTAAACAAATGACCCAACAATAGGTGTCGAAGTCTAAAAAGAAGTTGATTGAGTGATCTCATTAAAAACTCTGAATTCAAGTCATTCTATTCGCCGGTTGTTTTCTATAGAGATGCGCGTTGGAGTAAAGCGATAAAATTATCAGATCATACTCTGTAGATATAAAGTTGCAGTTTTTGTTTAAGTATGCGTATTTCGCCAAATTAGAAATCTAAGAGAACTTATACTATATAAAAAAATATTGATATTTGCCATTACGTGTATGTTATATCAACAGTACTATTAGAAAAGAATATGTTGGGTTATGAACTATATTGAGAAGACATACCCGGAGGAGATGTGATCTATCTGAAGCTGAAGGTGGCGTGGTGGCCTCTGAGGAGGGGAGATGACACACAAAGCCCTTTAGCCTGTCTTCCGCAACGGTTGATAACCGCTACGGTATTTTTAGACCACCGCTTCTAGCCTCCTCTTCTTTCCATGCCTAATCCTTAGTATTTTTTCTTTTAATTTTTACAAGAGCTGATTATGGTTGTTAAATGTACAAAACTAAACCAGAAGATATCCTAAAGGGTAAAATATTTCTGATTTTGAAAAGGTACTTATGTCGGAAAGTAACATTGATAAATTATTATTCGCTACCTAGGTTTGACAAGTTTGTAACTGAAATTTATCGCAAAAACGATATTATCTGCGATTCTGGTCCTCGTTTGTCTATTTCACGAAAATGGCCACCTGTGATTTGTTAAGAACTAGCCATTTTACAAATGTTACGATGTTCAAACTGAAGGAATTTGTTCACTTTGTGTAGTCCGACAAGGTAGTTTTTCGCACTGCTGATTTATATGGGAGATTCTCAAATTGCGGACAACTTTCATGATAGAATTTTAATTATAAAACATTGTCAGTTTTTGTATCTTCAAAGAGAATCAAAAAATATATATATATATATATATATATATATATATATATATATATATATATATATATATATATATATATATATATATATATATTTTTTTTTTTAACTGTATCTTCACTTACTTAGTTGACCTTTTTTTATATCCTTTTAGTCATTTTGTCTTTTACAATGTTCTAACAGTATTTCGACATTTTTATATAAAATCAGAGGTATGGTATTTTTTTTTTAAACCAACTTTAAAAGTTAAATTAAAACTATGTATTAAATTTTTATAGAGAACGAAAAGTTTTAGAACTTCAAACTTGTTTTTCTTAAAATTAAGATTAGAGCAGTTAGAACATTGTCAAACCAAGAAAGTATTCCAGTTATTTCCTATTGCTAAATGTGTTAATTGTTTTTGTTTATATATAAATATATATATATATATATATATATATATATATATATATATATATATATATATATATATATATATATATTCATTTATTTACTGGTTTTAAGTTTTGTTATTATACAAAGTTCAACATTTTTATTTTATGTTATATACATATTCTTAAAAATCATTCTTTTTGAGTAAATTGGGTTGTCCTTTATGCACTTCTAATACTGATTAGAAGTGCATAAAGGACAACCTCATTTTCATTTTTTCTCTTTTTAATTGTAAATTTAAAGCATTTTTATAATGAATATATATTATAATTAAATTCCTACCAATATATTTATAAATTCGTATAGTATTGGGTTGTAGTAAAAGTAAAAAAAAAAAAAAAAAAAAAAAAAAGAATGTTCTCTAGGAAGTCAGCTAAAAAATAACCCAATTAAATATAATAACGTGATAACTAAGACAGCAGGATTTTGGAGGCATTTTATTGTTTTAAATTTTCTCTAATGAGGATACATTCTAATAAGAGTCTAATACACGCATTTAATCCGCTACACTGAGTTCAATGTATCTCTTGTTTTTCGTGTAATAAGTTTATTCTGTTATTGTTTCTTCGATACTGGTCGTCTACTTGGATATTTTAATTCACAGAATCTCACAATTCGGCATCAATTCATAAAACAATATTTTAACTGTATAAAATCGTGTATAAAATATTCTATTGTATATTAATACGTTATCCTCAACTATCATACTTCCGAAAAAAGGAGGAAAGGATATAAAAGAAAGAATTGATGTGGGAGGGAAAATTAACTAACGAGTTCCTACAAGTAGTTCACCAGTGGTAGAAAATATTTTCGAAGATTAAATATTTATATTTCAGTGATAAAAAGTATTAATTAATTTTAAATAATTAAATAATAGTGTAATAAAATGAAACGAAACATTAAATAATTGTCTATCAAGACGAGATACACTTCTTATTTATGCATATATACATCTTCTCAAGTTCATATATGTCCTTTTGATAGTAATTTTAGACTAGAAAAAAAACAAATCTCGATAATTTTGACGAAGGTGCTTGAAGAATATTTCGAGCCATTAGAAAGAATAGAGGTCTTTTTTACTTCGCTACCGCAAATCACTTTTCAATAAAAACATATGATTTTGGTTTAAATTGTTTTCAACTGTTACCGATTGGATTATTTATTGTGTACGTTCTGGCGTGTTTAGATACTAAAAAAAAAAACACGAATATTTTGCAATTATCTGCTATATTCCTGAGCGAAGAAAACGTGCTTCAATTACTCCAAGAAGCTGGGATAGTGCATAAGTCACGTAATGAAATTGTTTTATTGACAAGGAGACAGTTCTCGTTGGAGATGCCATAAGACGGACTGCAGGGTAAATACTTGTGTTCCATCAGGAACATGGTTTGAAAACTCATTTATCACTGACAAAAAGTTTATTTACTCATAGACAACTATAATAAATATAATATAAACTATAAAGTTCTCTAGAAAAGAATTAGTTATAAGCTCCAAGATTGTTACGGATTGACAGAATATGTTACGGGATGTATGTGCGAGTGAGATTATAGCAAAGCCAGTGGTTATTGGGAGAGAGGAATTGATAGGAGGGATTGACGAAACCTGCTTTGCAAAAAGAATATTGGTCGAGTGTATCCTCAACATGAGGTATTTATAAACAATTTACAGTTGATCATTCCAAAAATTTCTTGGATAAAGTATGCTCTGCTCACACTCCAATGGTTGAATCGCTGTGGTCTAGCCTAAAAAGGAGAAATAAACGCGATTGTGGAAGGCACAGGACCATGATAGATTCTTACCAATACGAATTAGTTATTATTACGCCACGTAGAAGGCACGAGAAAGAAGAGCCCTTCGCGGTTATAATGGAAACCACAAGACTACTGGCCTCCTTCATGAGTAATTTTTTAGTTCACCTTCTATTGTACATATTAATTTCAAATAAACTCAATGACGTCAGTTTTATTTGTTATGGGTGAAAAAACATGTACCCATTTATTTCTCTATTTGAAAATGAGGTTACTGTTTTTTCAACAAAGCAAAAATACTGCGGGATGGATTATATATAATATTAAAGAATATTTGAAGTGAATTATGAATTGAACTGACCGGATTGGTCACTGCGTGTCTGCGACGCACATTGGATTATAATCCTATAAGCTCGAATAATTATTGGAGCCTTAAAACCTTACAACAGTCCAAATCAGGAAGTATGAGAAATACTCCATTAAACCTATCATTCCTCAAACTTGATAATCGGCTCATCTGTATCGGATAGCTTGTTCTCTTCCATTCTATCTGCTTCTGGTAAAGTGAATCGGAACTCAGGCATTGTCAAAATATCAAGTCTCATAGTTATCAGTTGTTCCATCAGTGCTATTTATCACCTATATTCCTTGTGTGCTTATGAGCACGTACCTAATTTTAAAATGTTTTATTGATTTTCTGTTTACATCGTTCATTTAATAAACCATGTTTATGAAGATTATTTTGGTAATTCTTTTGGTTTATTTAATGTTATCAGATAAAGGTTTTTTGTTCATGTGTCCAGTCTTGTTAAATTAATTGTTAAAGTTTAACGTAAAATTTAAACCAATTCTAATCATACTTCCCCTATTTTATTTTTTATTACTTCAAATATAATGAATAAAAAATATAATTATTTCAACTTGGCAATTTTGTTTTGGTGTTTTCTCCTAGATTGTATTGAAACGTTCCGAAATTTCACAGGGAGAGAATTATATGACAACCTAAAAGAATTCAGAGAGATGAAAGTTGATAAATTTTTAATGAAAAAAAAATCATAGAAATTGTTAAATTCCAATACTTTCCTTACCTGGATTACCCATTACCTTGGCAGCGGTAAGAAAGTAAAAAAAAAAAATTGAATAGTTTTGTCTGGTTTTAACGCTCAATTACATCCCCTAACAAGAGTTTACTGTAATGCAAAGCATTCTCTATTGAACAAATTTTACATTTTTACTCAAAGAATTTGATGGGGAGCAAAATTGAAAGAGATTGATTTATAAGAAAATGAGGCTAGTGCTAATACTAGATTATTTCTGAAACCCTCCAAATTGTATGACCGTGTTTAAATTGTAACATTTCAATTTAATGAATTAATTATTTATCATTAATTAATGAATATTAGTGGTAGAAGATAGAAAAAAAAATCTTAAAGAAACATAGAAACGTAATTTTATTTTAAAAGGTATCTATTAAAATATTCTTATTATGAAAATTTGTATACCTTTTGCGATTCTCAAATAAATTGTGAAAATTGTTATTAAGGCATTCTGAATCCTTAGACTTGCATTAAAATATATTAATTATACAATCATAAATAAATTTATTTAAGAGTTTTCCTTAAATGCGCACAAAATGGTAAAGAAGCAACCCCATTTTTATTTTGTGAAGTTCCCCTTTTATTTTGTCAGTCAACCAGATTAAACATGTCCTGAAGTAAAGTAAGTGGTTTCCTTGCCTTTTTCTCAGTAATAAGATTTCTGCTTTTGATGCGCATCCAATCTTAGAAGTTCTTATCGTAGTGGATCCATAAGTGTACCATTTTATTTTTTAAGATTTATTATCTGTTTAATTATTATTTTTTTATATGAATTGCATTAAACTATTTTAAATGTGTTTATAAGATTACATGAGGCTGTCTTGAGAGAAAATCATCATTTAAAAAATAAAAAACTATAAGGTAATGTAGGGTAAGTGCGTAACCGTCTTGTTAAAACTAAACCCTGGACTAGTAAGAGGTGTCCTTTACGGAGCCTGAAGCATAAACACCGATGTATCACAAAACAATCACGAGATTTCGGTAAGGTGGTGTATAACGAGTCGTAAAAATATCAATCCCAACCTACTAAACTGGGTCTTTCAACTTCTGATGTACAGCCTTGCCGGTGTTTAGCCACCACTAGGCCTTTTTGTTTTGTTTTTTTTTTTTTTTAATTTTTACGCTATTTGCAACCATCAGAAACTGTTCTTCAAAATACTTTGTGTTTTAAATTTCTCCTTGAGAGCTTTGTAGTTTTTAAGCGCTATTTCACAATGCCCCGATATTCATTCACCTCTCTATGATGTTTGGTCTGAGCAATCGCGGACTAGCGCATTTAAATAAATATTCGTTTCTTTTTTTTTTTTTCAATTCATTAATTCAATTTTGTTCGACAATCCACATTCATGACTCACTGAAAATTGTAAAATGTAAATCTCAGGCAAGTTTTAACCTTTTTTTCCATAATTACATCAGTATAATAATCTCCCAGATTTTCTCCCAGAACCGCTACCGATTGAATAATGATTCTTCCAGATACCTCGTACACACTTACGCCTTTTATTAATATCATAAAAATGGACGTGATTGAAACATGGGCTTTAATATAATATTTTGCCATAATCGTCTAAACAACTTTTTTTAAAAATGAAGAAAAATTTAGCTTCAAAAATAAAGATTTTTCAATCATTTAAATTCGAACTTAGTAAAATCTAATGCGCATCTACCTCGCGTTAATTCCCTTACTGTCTTCAAAAACAAAATAAAAAATTCTATCTTCAATACTTATTATCTCTTGAATCACCAGCTAACAAGTAGAAAAAATTAATAAAGACAGACAATCTTGACACTATTGACGAAGGAGAGAAAAATATATACATAAGGTTATTATTGTCATTAAACTATTAAATAAAACCATTAAAACCTCATTTATATGATGCGAACATTTTAAAAGTAAAACTGTTATATCTGTTACATGATATAAAGGTTAAAAAAACAAAACAACAAAAACATTATTAGCACTTTTTCGTTTTTTTAAATACATTTTTTTATTGTTGTTTTGGTAAAAAAATCAAAATTTGAATTTGGTATTGCGTGTATTATTTATTTAGATAATTGAATTTACGAATAGATTTTTTTAAACCTGATTTTCTTCTTATTACTTCCTATAGTAAAGTTTTCAATTAAGCCTCTTTAAGATTCTAACCCTATGATATAAAATATTATAAACAAAACCCGTTAAAGTTCAAGATTTTAGCCGGTCAGTCATATTCTATTACCGTATTTTTAATTCTTTATGAAGCAAAGGGATATTAATCCCAATGTGTAAATGTATATTTTAAAATTAGTCTCACACTGTTACGTACTACCTTAAATTTGAGCAAATGTTAATATTTGTCAATAAAAATGTTTTAATTTATTAAAAAAAAGGGATCTTTTTAACTTCGTTGCCTCAAATCATTTTTCAACAAAAACGTATGATTTTGTTTTTAACTGTTACGGATTGGATTATTTATGGTGAACGTTCTGCCGTGTTTATATACTAAAAAAAAAATGAATCTTTTGCAATTATCTGCTACATTTCAGGGTGAAGAAAGCGTGCTTCTATTACTCCAAGAAGCAGGGATAGTGCATAAGTCAAGAAAATGTACCTTTTTATTGAAAAGTGATTTGCGATAGCGAAGTAAAGAAGTCCCAACAAAAAAAAAACAACAAAAAAATAGTCTTCAATTTATTCTATTTATAATTGAGCCAACTACCGAAAATTATTATTTGAAGACAAGAAGTATTACCAATAGCAAATCAGGTTCTTGAAATTTCAAAGTATTATCCTCATAGAAACGAAATTGATTTTGGTCTCCTTAAGTGAGGTATTTCTGTCCAATGTTAAATAGATTGTCGATACCTGTTCTAAGTAGAACGGGGAATTAATGGTCCAACCAATTGAGGTAAATTCTAATTCGGTAATCACTGAAGTTCTGAAAGACGCTCTGTAATCCATTCACTCAAATTAGCCTAGCACACAGAACTCTCCTAGTTGGCCTTCCCTAATACATCCACTTTTGCTTACAAATAATTGCCTCTCTCATGTAGGTACTCATCCGGATTTCCTAACCATATACGTGGGGTCAACTGGGAATAGCTCCAATCCTTTGATGACATTTACTTCGATTTTGAAAGAAACGACAATCGCAACAGGAAAAGCGATACCTTTGACAGAGGTAATTAGTGAAGTGCTAGGAATTGAATAATAAATTTAGAAAACCTAATTCCTGTATTTTCAATTAGTTTTCTTAAATTTTTACAGGGTGTCCAAGATAAATCGGCTCAAATGCTTCTCAATAAAAAAAAGTCGTAGGTCACCTTTTATAGTTTCACCAACTACAAATAGAAGCTATTGTTTGAAAAAAAACACACACTATTGCTTTTTAATTTTGACTCGATACATACGGTTGATGTGCAACAAAAATTTCGTGTTTGTAGATAACACCTATTTTTTTATACGCTCGTTTATTTTCCGAAAAACATTATGAAATTTTCACGATTTTTAAATCTTATATTCTGAACGTGATTATTATTTTTCAGGTTCATAAACTCGAATCTTGGAGACATGTAAATCATCCTTATTTCTAAATTTCTAAAATATTAGTACTATTACTGAAATTGATTTTATGAATTTCGCTATAAACCAGAGGACCGCAGATTTGCTTGTTTCAAAAATAATTTGAAGATGGAAAATTAATTATTGCCAAACTTGAATAATATTTTTTTTTTTTTTTATGAATTCAAAATGTTTATTAATTCAACAATAGAAACATTAATTCAATAGAAATCATAAAATTAAAATATGCAAATATTCATGCTCGATTTAAATTAAAAAAATCAGGACTTTCACTTCTACGAACACAACAATCACATAAAAAGTTTCTGTTGGTGAGTATGGAGCCATATCATGGAGATATATATTGAAGGTATTAGGAACTAACTGCAAATGAATACACTCATAAATAAAAAGTATCCACCACCTTAAGGATTAATCTCTAAGGTAAAGAAGTCTCTTAAGGATTAGAGAATATTGTTTAATACACAACGCTCGGCAAGGAGAAAAAAAAGATCCAATGGATGACAGTAATGTTGATATACCTGTTAAAGTAAGGAAAACTAGTCTACAAATAAAACTGAAAGTTTGGAAGTCATAAAGAATGAAACGTGAGAAAATGTTTATATTTTTAAATTAATAAACATTTTGAATTCACAGCACCAATTTCTCTTATATAATTGTAGAAAAATAAATTCAGGAATTACTTTTTTGCAATTTCAGAAAAAAAAAATACATCTACTGGTTTTTTTATTAGAATATTGTATACAATATTTTTATTAGAAATATAATGGAAAAATATATAAAAATGATGTATCATGTCCCCAAGGTTCCAGTTAATGATGTGTCTGAAAAATAATAATTACGGTCACCCTGGACACCCTGTATAAAAAATCTGAAAAGATAATAAGGAATGAACTATATATACAGCAAGCATGAATGCAGATCACGCCATGCGCAAGACCGAAACAGTAGCCCAAAAAATCACAGACCAACTTAAAAACATTAATATCCACATAAACACACAAAAACTGATGCAATCACATTTTCATACAAGAAAACACTCAAACAACAGCCAAAACTGAATGGGCAAACCATACAGAATAAAAGACAACTAACATACCTCGGTATGAAATTGGAATCACAACTATCATTTACAGCTCACACAAAACACAGGATACAGATAGCCAAAGCCACTACACACCAACTAAATCACTTACTCTATTCACCAGGGCTGTCAATCAGACTCAAGATCCTGATTTACAAAGCCATCCTTAGGCCTACACTGCTTCACGGTGCCCCCATCCTGCACTACCTATAGGTGTGCAGGATGGGGGCACCCCATGGGTATACCCCTCAGCCCCGAAGTCTCTCCAAACATACCAAAACAGCGTCCTACAAAAAATCACAAAACGAACATCTCTCGAAAGACGGAACATGGCACACATTCACAATGAATTACATCTCGACACTGTCCAACAGCACATCACAAGGAGACACATAAAGTTCTTTGACAACATCCCTGCCTCATTTAACCCACTCTTCCGCGCCATCACCCCATCCCCCCTTCCTGCCAGATGGCAGGGCCGAAAGGGACCACTCAACCCGGTCAACACCATACTTTAATCCGCTTCTAAAGCACCCCCACTCCCAATATCCTATCCCATCGCCCAGTCCTACCAACTTCCTAGTCCCACCCCAGCACCACTCTCTCATATCCATCCTTGTAAATAAAACCATGTAAATATTATCATTATTAATCTTGTATATAGTCTTTAGTAGTAGGTATTTTATTTAACACACAACAAGAAGAGGACCCTCACCTCTAAATAATGCGAAAATTCCCTGACTGGGAAATAGCACTCCAATTGTATATAGTCATCAGACCTTCAAATACCAACAGGTACTAAAAGGTAAAGTACATCAAGTTTATAATTTATCTAATTATTTGTTTTATTAATGTTCTCTTTTGTTTGAAGGATTGGGAAAAAAAAAAAAAAAAAAAAAAAGGAATGAACTTATTTCAATTTGAATTTATATATATAACAATTTTACATCATACGGAGAGGAATCTAGTCTATTATGAATGGTTTTCATATCTTCATCACCATCCTTCTGTTTCTTAAGAATTTGTATTTCGTTCTTTGGTGCCATTCCCTGTGAGTAGGGGTTAGAATTTACCCACGGAACCTCCGCCTGTTGTAATAGGCTTCTAAAGGAGCATGTTGGCCCGCGGATGCGATGCTTCTTGCATTGGGCCAATCACCTGCATGAGTGAACTCCATGATTCAAAGAAATAAAAATGGCCTCGGAAAAAGACTGTCTAAACTGAAACGATCGGGAACGGAAAAGGACTTAAGAATTGGTACATGGAAAAGAACATAGGGACACAGACGGGAAAAGAAATCAGACATGCACTAGGAATGATGAAATTTTGACGGAACATACTCGGGATAGGAGAGGTTAACAAGTAAGAGAACGGGGAGGTGAGGCTGAAGAAGTACATGCTTTTGTATTACGAAGTGGCTTAGGGAGATTCACTAAAGAAAGCACTGTAATTGTTTTGTCCAACACTGTATTTTGTAAGCTGGAAGTATAGAAACCAATAACCTCAAGAATAATAGTTCCTGTCCTAAAATTAAATGTATAAAAAGTCTTTTTCATCCAAGTTTATGCACCAGCTGAAAATTTCTCAGTCCTGGACAAGAAGATAAGGTATTCTATTTGGATATGCAATATGAATAACAATATAACAACAATAACAATACAATATATGTATAACTTTACCTATCCGATCTCCGATATCTTATCAGTCATAATACTACATAATGTCTTATCTGTCATAGTACTACACACTATCTTATCTGTCATAATATTGAGTCATTATGTCCTATCTAGCATACTTTAATTATTTACTCAATCAATGTTATCTGAAAAACTCTTAAAATAGTCCTTCAATTTAAGTGATAAAAAGTTGCGACGGCATAATAAAAAATATAAAACTTCACTTTTCTTAGAATGATCAAAATTCAGTTAAGAAAATTTAGCTTAGAAGGGCAGGATACGTGACATGCGACCATTTATACCATATTTACCGCCCAAAATATACATAACAAACAATAAAAAATAAATAAATTTAATTACAGAGAATAAAAAAATTAAAATTAAAGTTGAAATTAAAGAAATCATCTTAAACATATTGTACCTATGTCAAATATTTATTCTCAGTCTGAGAAACACTGAACCAACCTTGACCCCACAGGAAAAATAAAATTAGCTCGAAATCGTAATTTGTAAATTTTTCTATACCTCATTAGTTTGAACCATGTTAAATTTCAACACGTTACTTAATGCAGTACTTACGAGTACTTCATTTTCCTTTTTCCTTTTCGTTCCTACCAGTTTTGAATTAAGGAGTAACGGATAGAAGACTTCCTTCGATACAGCCTAGTCGAGTCCTGTTTGAATCGATAAGGGTTGGGTATGGCTAGTGACTGATGGGAACCGCCTGTTTTTGTATTGGCCTCCTCATTCGTTCTAAAGATACATTTGTCAAAACGTTTTGCTCTCATTACTCTTTGCACAGCACCTCCGTCATGTAAGCTAAAAAAAACTTTGTCCAATTAAAATTATTCAGGAATCATACAAACTGCGCCAGTCAGCTTTTAGAATAAATTGGTGAAAGCAATTAAAAAACTTGAGCCCGATCTGTTCCCGTCAGGGCAATTAGAGAATCAGATAAAAAAAATTTAAGGTGAGGTAATAAAATATGTAGATGATTCCGTTCAAAACTGTAATTGGAATTTTCTACGGGAATTATTCTCATCGATTCTAGTCAATAGAAAAAAAAAAGTTATTTCTAGTTCAGGAGTTATTTCTACTTCAATTATATGAGTAACTGGGGACCGAGCAATAAAATCATTTTATGTTGTTAGTTTTTATTTAATAAGTAAATGTGGTTGGTTAAAATAAAATAGTTATAAGTTGTTAGATAGTTCAAATAGTGGAATTACAAAGCCTAGTTATGTGCTGTACAGTCTTGTATTTTACATCGATAATATCAATAAAATAAAACTGAAAAAATAATTATTACATAAAATTTATAATATATGATATTTGAAGGGTACAGGGTATAGTGAAAACTCCATTTTTAAAAAAAATTCAGTATAAAGATTATTAAATAACAGTGTATTTCCCGAACAGCTGTTATTTTTGTTTAAAAACTAGGTTTTCTTCTGAACAATCCACATTATTCCATTCGTCTTTCCTCTAAGATACCTACTATATTGTGCCAAAATCACAAATCGAAAACAATGGATTTATTTCCTGTATCCTTCATTTATGATCATTGGAAATATTCAGAATATTTAAGTTACTCAAATTTAATGTTTAAGATTTTAAAAATATACCACGAGCCAACAGACTGGTCTCACGGTCTTTACAAAATCATTTACTAGTTACAAAATTAGTACTAATTTCGGAAAACGTGACTAAATCATGAAAAATCACAACATATAACGTTCATACATCGACACAAGTCGATATCGGCGGCCATCAAATTCCTCAGAGACACGCAGTTACCTTGGACTAATATTCGACCGAAGGATGTCCTGGGGCTCTCGTTAAAATGAAAAGAATGATTTTAAACTAACGACTGAAATTACAGATCTCTTTCTTTTTTTCCAAATCGGCAAAATTGAAAAAGATAAAAAGACAAGATAAAAAAGATAAAGATAAAAAAAGACTGCAAAAACAAAAATAAAATATGAATGTGCCATACGAAGCAAAACAAAGAGAAAGTGTACAAAAACTAAATATCAGTGGACTTTGGAGATTCTAATCGACTATGAAAAATAACTTTTCAAGAAAGTACACAAGCATGATAAGATGATAAAGGTATATAACTTCAGCAAAAATTTGAAAAGGAGAAGGAAAACCTCTGAAACAAATCTGCGTAATAGCACGTCACGCTATTAATGCACGAAGTCTGAGGATGGTCATAGCTTGGCTAAAACGCGCAGAATGTTTTTCTGTCATGATTCATTTATTAGATTTTTCTACCTTTTCTTTTCTTATCTCAGTACTCCATTTCCTATGTTTTTATTACCCCATCGTATTCCCAGTGCTGAAGATTTTATTCATTTCACGATATGGTCGTTATTAGGATCTTTTAAAAATCTCAATGACTGACCAAGAAAAATGTTTGCCATTTAACCCTCAAAAAAAAAAATGTTCTTTAAACATTTTTCTCTATTCATTAAATGGTTCATGGTTAACTAAATAAAATTCATTGATTTATAAAGTTTCAAACCTCACCATTGAATTGTAGATGGCATTTCATCAGAACTTTGGAAGCCCCTGATTCTTTCATTGCTGCTGACTTATTTATATTGACTTATTTCCACGTCTTAGAAACCAATCATCACTTTGAGGTCCTAAATATGTCTTTTCAACTTTACTTCATTTTGATTTTCGGTAACTTCTTATTTTATGCCAATTACTTTTCATTATGTTATTACCTTTTCTAAATCAACGGATCAATGGTAAAGTTTTAAACTTTTCTCGATTTATTTTTCCAAGACTTTCCCCAAACATTTTTTTATAAGAAAAATCCCTCTCTCTCTCTCTCTCTCTCTCTCTCTCTCTCTCTCTCTCTCTCTCCCTCTGATTGCAAAATAAATATGTACGATTCGACATTGGACGTGCTGGTTTTTAAGGGGAAAATAGAAAAGAATCATTGTTGAAATCACCTATAAATTATTATAAAACATGTATTTCACAGGCCAGAAAGTTTAGAAAAATTATGTTTTTCGTGTAGTTCCATGCTGAATTTAACAATTTCAAAATAAATACAATCCAGAGAAATCTCTAATTGAAGCAGGTTTCTCGCTAATTGGTGGTACCGTTGAGGAATGTACGACGAACTGTGAGTCTACTTGTAACAAAGGCACCGTGGCAAGGCTTTGTCCTACAATGAACAGAAACACCTCATGCAGGTCCCAATTATGTAACTGAGAGAATTCACTGGTGCCAATTAGCATGCCGATCGTAACAATAATACAATATAACTAGTATTCACGCCTACCTGTAATATATTGTTCATAATGTAGATGACATGTCAGTCTTGTCTTAGACCAGGGGCCAATTATCTAACAATCTCTACAAAATACGAAAAATTCAAATCCAGATATTGAGTATGAATTAACGCGCGCCCGTTTTTATGCACCTGAACTAAGAGAAATCAAAGAAATATCCGACTAATATTTTCCTCTGAGAAAACTTGTTCATTTATGTTTTTAATGTTTCATCCTGAATTTTGTCATTAGCTAGTTATTTGCCTTATTATCACTTATGTCCATCAAATTTTAATTTTATTGTATACCATAGGTGTCAGTGGCCTCACATTACTTACACTACTATAGGTAACTAACCTCAGGTGCAATAAAATACAAGAAATTTTTAATATTCTTTTTAGAAAAAAACTATTTCGACTCCTAAATGTTCCAATGCCGTTTATATCAAAATTTGAAAAGAAAATAGTCCTTCAATTTAAAAAAAAAATGTTGGACAAAGCTGAAATTTGCGAAAATTACATTTCCTGTTCTAATGTCGATTGCTTATATTCACAGCTTCCTATTCTAGTTCCAAACTACTTCTCCAACATTTTAGGATTTGATTCTTCTACTTTGGGAAGAAAGTGTGAAGATATATAGCGGTAAGTTTTCAATCGTCTTGGTTTATCGTCAGATATTTGCACTTGGGACCAACGCGGGCCCAGGGACCACATTTCTGTTGCTTTCTGAATTGCGTAGGACCGCATTGGTCTCAATGAATAGTATAACACTCTTGATCCGTGGAAATTTTTTTATTATTTTTTTTTTACAAACGCTTCACTCACTTTATTCTTTAATGTAATATTATATTCTTTTGTTAATTTATGTCTTTATTGGCTTTCATTTACTTAGCTTTTTATTTAAAGAACGTACAATGATTGTTTTACTAGTTCATAAGAATGCATATATAAAAAAATAATATGAATTGGAATTAGAACAAATTTATTTTTTTAATTTAAACTGAACAATAATAAGTATTATTTCTAATTTATTTTATTTATTAATAAATCTTAAAACATATAATAAAAAATCACACATTATGTTTATAAATATACCAATGCATATGATAATACATGTAAATGCATCTAACCACTCATCCTGATACGTATAGAAATAGAAAATTCACTGGCTGTAACAAAGAAAAGCCAAAGTAATACTGAACGAGAATTGAAAAGGTAAAAGGAGGCTAGAAAGGATTACCCTAGATGGGATTACCGTTTTTTACCCGATGTGACAGGTGATCCTTGCTGGTGTCACTTTGTAATGTCTAAATATTTAATTTTCAATCGATTTAAAAAGTAAAACTTTTAGTTATACTGTTAAATCAGATGAAATGTATTTCTTAACTTGTTTAAGTTTTATTTTTACGAATTGAAAAAAAAAAATCCTTTTCATTTTTGAAAGAAAAAGTGAAAATTAATAGGTTAAAATAAATTATTAAATGTACTTATAGGATGTCTAGGAGTAATTATAACAAACAATATGTAAAAAAAAAACTCACGATTCCACGAAAAAAATTTCAAAAATCTCATTGGGCTGAACGTGTTAAGTCGACATTGTAGGCGTGCCAGCAATTGAAACCTAAGTTTTCAATAAATAATAAAGAATGCTTTGTCATAGAATATTTCTATATTAGCTGGGGCATTTTCTTTTCTTAATTTCTTGAGTAACCGGTAGAACAGTTTCTGATTTTGTGATAAAAAGCTGATTCCAACTTCCGTCCGAAATTCGTACAGGTTTTCCGTTTAGCGTCTTTCACCTTGTTCTTTGCCTTGATACTTTTTCTCTTACAGTTCTCATAGCGCTCAGATGTTTTTTTGTTGAAGGTCTACACTCCAAAAAGTCATCTTTTGATGAATCTCTACTTTAACCTCTTCTGATTGTTCTTATGTCATGGGTACCAACACTTCTTTTGTCACATAGCTTCCAATATTATTTCCTTGAAATAGAACCATTACGTTTTCCAAGTAACCAATGTTTTCAGATTCCCACGGATAGTCAGAATTTCTGTCCATTCGTTCAATTTCTTCCTGGTAGGAGGTTACAATCGTCTTCTTCCTTTAATCTATGTGCCTTGATTACTTCTTTCCAGATTGTTCTTGCATTTTTCCCGGTTGACTTCTCTCCCTTTCAAAGTAGATCAATTTTTAACTGATAGTGATCACTACATATTTCAAAACCTTTTTTTACTCTGACTATGTCGAATACATATTGAAGAGTTTCCTTCATAATTAAAAGTAATTAACTATAGACTTCTCATTTTTGTTAGGTTCTTCTCTCGTAAATTTGTGCGAATTATTATGCGGAAATTTGGCGTTAGCCTCAATCAGACCATTGGCTGCACATAGTAGGATTCTTTCCCAATTGCCATTCATCACGTCTACACCATGGGCGCCTAAAACATCTGACCATAAGTGGGAAGCTCTACCAACTCTGCCGTTTAAATCTCCGGTGATGATTGATTCTACCGATGTATTATCTATTTCTCTCTGGATGCTGTCAAAGAATTCATCATTCTCCATGGAAATGGCGTTGTCGCAGACACACAGCATTACAGAGACTGTAATAAACACCGAGGCATATCCCTATTAAGTATCTCTTGTAAGATTTATTCTTAAAAACGAGTACTAGAAAAGCGAATAAGGAGGGGGGTAGAAGGATTACTCGAACAAGAATAGTATGGCATCCGGGAATTTTTTTTTCTGTTCCCTCAAAACAAACGAAAAGTACCTAGGAGCACATCTACATGAAAATGGGTTTGTGGAAAAAGACATAACGGAAATAATCGCAGCTTCGGGCAGGATGTTTGCAACTGTTGAAAGAGGCTTTCTGGGCAGGAGAGATGTAGAAAAGAAGACGAAAGTGGCAGTATTCAAAACTACGTTTCTTTCCATCCTAACATACTCTTCCGAAGGCTCTGGCGAAGAGCAATCAATCAAGAGTCCAACCATCAAAAATGGGATTCCTCCGAAAGATCGAAAGAAAAACAAGAAGAGACAGAGTTCCTAACATCACTATTAGGTCGAATCTCGATGTCGATGTCAAACAATACGATGAAAGAGAATCAGCTTTGATCGTTTGACCACCTTTTAAGAATGTAAGCTGGAAGAATGGAATCGCAAGTTAGGTCTATCAGGCTCGGATTTGTGGAAAACGAGGGAAAGGAATTAGGTGGGAGGACTAGATGAAAGAGAACTTTCGGAAGACAGGACTGGAGTGGAAAAGGAGAGGACAGCTGGTGGATGATCGACATGGGTGAATGAGATTGTATAGACTTCCTCCACACACTGCATAAAGCGGTAGAGAGGATCGATAATGATGATGATGATAAATAAAGAATTTTAAGACGCTTTGTTTTGTTTTTCTCAGAGCTGTTGCATTTCTAGCATTACTCAGAGCGATCAAAACGAAGAGAAACATAAGCATTAATATAAGGGACGAGTAAACTTGAAGAACTAGAATAAAAAATTCCTTCCATAAGTTCTAGAAATGTTCGATGAGACAAATATTTCACCTCAACCTGAAATGACTGTTCGCTAACTAATCAATCGGACAAAAGAAATTGATATTTTCTTTTCTCATTTGCTACTTATCAAACAATTTATTATTTATAAAATAAGTTAAGTCGGTATTAGTGCATACCCGGTGCAAGTGCATACATGGAGATGTATTTCACATTTATTTTTTTGAGGTAACGGCCATCAACGGGGATTTTACTATTTACTTTTTACGAACATTAATTTCTCGTAGAAGGCAGCTATTTCAATAAAATAGATTTGAAATAAATGCACTTTCTCTTACTTATCTTCATTTTTCCATCTTAGTTTCAATAGTTTTTTTTTTCCTTGGCTAAACATATTCCATAGTAGGAACGAAACTGGTTTGAGAATTGAGCTATCCTACAAAGTTCGGAAATAACAACTTAGCATGGATTTGTCGATTTTTTAAAATATTTATTTCGGATTTAGCATCTCACAAAGCATAAGAGTGGTAAGTTTCAGTATTTTTTCCGTCAAGCAAGAAACATTTTTAATATTGTTTCCGATCTTGATAATAATAAATTATTTTAATGTTTTATAAGAATACCTGTAAGATGACCAAAAAGTATCAATATTTTGCTTCTGTGTGAATAATTGGAAACATCATTATTTATTTTTAAAATGTTATTTTGTACTTTGCTAAATTATCTAAAATATTTTGAGTTTATCTTTATTTTCAAATTAAATTTATTCTTCATTGTATTTTATTATATTTATCATAAAGGTATCTTTATTATACATTAACTCAAAAGGAGCTTGAACTGGTTTTTTTATAAATAACTGCCACAGTTTGATTGATTCCTGATTAAATGATCAAAAAATGAAGATTAACATTTTTTTTTTTAACAAAAAATTAAGTTGTTGATTGTGATTTAAGGGACAGCCATAAATCTGAAAAAGCATACTTATTAAATAAATATAAACGCTTCACCAGTAACTTCACTTTTTCGTATTGTGGTTTTCTTCTTCCAAATATACGCTGACTCGTATATAAATGCATATTAATGGCTAGGCATTACAAACTTCTCAATTTACTTCACCTAAAGCATTTAATAAGTATTTTACACTGTATGTATTTTTTTTTTTAAGAATTATGGAAAAAAAAAGAAGATATTCCTTATGTTTTTACAAAAACGCATATCAGTAAAATCAGTGTCAGGAGCTAGTTACGGGATATATTAGTTATATAACGGGATACATATCTTTTTTTTTTTTTGTCTTTTTCGCGAATTACATAAATCTCTCGGATTAATCAAGATTATTTTAAATTTAAAGTACTCCTGCTTCGGAACATCGTTACCAAATAGGCTATGTTCCTATGAGATAAATGTATCTCTTCAGCCATTAGAGTTCAACCTATTAAGCTAAAGTTAAAATCATAAAGAAATAACAGTAAACGCACACAATTATTTTTTATAATAAATA